>CM062291.1:251495183-251871331 GCA_031216915.1 Pictodentalium vernedei
ACTTAGCTCAATTATAAAGGACAACGGGTGGATGTCACACACCACAGCCAGGTCCGTAAGGTCAAGGTGGGGGGGGGGGGGGGGGGGGGGGGGGGGGGGGGGGCATGTGTTACCTTAGTAACATTTTTCTTGTTGTAATTGCATTTATTTCTTTGCCATCAGAAGTTCATGTTCCTGTTTTGTTTTATGTTATAGGCTTCATAATCTACAGATTAGCATGGTGGTGGTGTATTTCATCCCTTGAGTGCAAGAAGGCTTTGCAATGCTAAAGCATTGCAAAGCCTTGTTGCACTCCAGGGACAAATTTATCAATTTTATTAACTTGGGTAAAATACCAACCAAAAACCATTTAATTTTTATTTTTTAAGTTTGCATTTCTTTTAAAGAGAGACCATGTGGCAGCTAAAAGGACCATGCAGGAGGGCATGAGAAACAGATTTTTAACTTTTTAGGCCTTAACACTTTACCTAACACAAATATCTTGAATAAATAAAAAATTCTAATTTTTTGCCACAAAGACGTGATTTATGCCCCATTGTTATTGGAACAAGCTTGTTCCATTGAAGAGTTATAATCTTTGTTTTGGAATAAAAAATATAAAGTGGGTCGAAGGGGGGCTTGCCCCACAGCATTCCAGCGTGCCTTTGGCGTGCAAAACCATTTCTTCTCTTGTGAAAAAGAATAAAATTTGAATTAGACGCCGATTTTTGTGAATTGCACTGACTGAATATTACAAGTACATCAGTTGAAGATGTAAATAACATTTCAAGTTAATATAAGCTGACTTAGCATTTCATTAACAAAATCTTCAAATAATATTATCCCATAAAACAAATGTACTAACACATGTTGCCCCTATTCCAGAAGGGATCATAACATTGGAAAAGTGACTCAGAAGCTGGATTACAATATTGATCCAATCTCAACATCTGCATCATACCTCTGAAGTATCACCAAATCATAAGCTGTTAGTATGACATCAAAGAAGAATTTCCTCTGACAAATAGAAAATTGAAGAATTTAATTCTTCTGTGAAACCCTTACTTGGTTAATTGCTGAAAAGTTAGAAAGTTGTGAACTCATGCCTTAAGATGTGTCCAGAATGCTGAGAATTAGTTTTGATTCCTGTGAACTCCTATAAGAAACAGTTTTCTGCTCTAACCATTTACCCAACACAGACGACATTAAAATTTATTATTTTAAATATCATTTTTCAAAAAATTTGAACAAAACTATATCATGTGACCCCTCACTGGAACCACCTCGACAAGCTCATTCTATAGAGGAGTCACATGATATGGTTTTGTTGAAATTTTTTAAAAAATAGTATTTTTCATTATTTAAATTGTTTAGAATTTGAGAGTAATGTGATACTCATTCTTGTCAGTGCAGCCAGTACCTTAAACGATCCCCCATGGAAACTCTGGGAAGTGAAGCAGTGTTTGTTTATTGTGAAAAACAAGCTCTGTTTTACTGGTAAAATAGGACCCAGTCACCAATGCTTTGGGTGGAAGTCCTCTAACATGGACAACATGGATATAAACGATTGACTAAAGTAGACTTTATTTCCATGTTGTGGTCACGATTAGCCATTGAGCAGAATTATGTGTACATCAACACCAATAAATGAATGAATAAAAAAATAAATAAAACAATACTTAAAAATTAAAAAACAAATCTCCTATTTGTATATTTACCAGAGTTGAACCCATAACTCCTTGCATGCTGCAGGCAGAAATTCCTGCTAAGGACCAAAAATTTCTTACCACTGAAATAAGTATAATTTGGCTATTTTTAACCATATTATTCTCCTGTAAACTGAATGGATGTTTTGACCAGTGATATCTTGAGTTAAATTTAAATGAATTTTTCATCAAATCTAGTCATGGCTGCTTTGTGGCAGCCATGACTATATTTGGTAAAAAACATTTTGAAAATACCCAGTGGTTTCAAAGTTAAGGGCCTGGTTCCCAAAATCAGTGAGTTTCTTGCCTTACCTTTACTTGTGTCTGTAGAACACATGTTCCAACATTCAGGATTTTGTTGGTCTTTCTGGTGAAAGTTTCAGTACCTTGGTAGAGATTTCTGTACAGGCAGCCAAGACTTCATACGACACCGCTGTCAGTTATAAGTCGTTAGTCAGTGTGCTACCTTATTTTGAGGGAAGTAAAATTCTGCTGTCCTTTTACCCCTTCACACTTTCGTCAAAAAATCGAAACATGCACCTGCAATTTTTTCCCATAATGCAACGAGGAATTTAACCGATTCAGTCTTGAGTGCATAGGTTTTAAGAGCACTTTCAAAATCTCTGATAAGAATCAATTGAAAATTGTCTGAGAATCAAAGTTGGTTCTCTTTGTTTTCATTGTAAGAATCATTTTCGAGAATTGATTCTGATTCTCAAATGAATTTTCACCTCTGAAACTCATATTACATATAAGATTGTCCCACATTTTTTTTAATTATTCAGGCATATTGTGTTACTGAGCCAGGTGCTGGATCAGATGTGGCTGGTATAAAAACTAAAGCTGTTAAAAAAGGAAATGAATATGTTCTGAATGGACAAAAGATGTGGATAACCAATGGAGGACATGCAAACTGGTACTTTGTACTGGCCAGAACAGATCCAGACCCAAAAGCATCTGCAGGAAAGGCTTTCACAGGTTTCATAGTGGAAAGAGATACACCAGGTGTCACCCCTGGTAGAAAGGTAGATGGATATTTCTGTTACATTACCCTTTCAGTTTCTTTAAAAAAAAACTCAACCGTCTTTTGATGTACTTTACAAATAATTAAAAATTATTTATTTTATCAATCTTTTGTTCAGGCGGGTGCCATTCAATTGAACTTTGTTCAATATTGTAAGTGGTATTGTATGTGACAAGTGATATCTAATATAGCAGCGCTAATGTACTATTTATTTATTTATTTATTGATGGTTAAGGTCACATATTTCTGCACAATGGCTGATCATGACCATGACAGTCTTATGGGTGGAGGAAGCCAGAGTACCCGGAGAGAACCACTGAGCAGTGATGAGCAACTGTCAGCTCCCCAGCATACTAACACCACACAAGCAGGGTTAGCATTGGTTGAAGACAGGTGCACCATCGACGTGAAGTACGCCTTAGTACACAACGTCACTGTGCCCCCATGTAGGCAATGGGGGTGAAGTGTCTTGCCCAAGGACACAACACGATTGCCACAGGTGGGATTCGAACCGAGGACCTCTCGACTTGCAGCCTGCACCTCTACCAACTGAGCTACTGCGCCCCCCACTAATGCACTAAATAATCTTTAGTCAAGTTGAGCCCACTTTACCACAAGCTTTGAATAATAATTACCATCCTGTGATCAGAAGTACAGACAAAGAATGTCCAAAGTGTTGTGACTGCATCTTGATCTGATAAAATTTCTTTTGTCTGGTTTTCTCCCCACAACACTGTCAATTCTCTCAAGTTGAAAAGGATGAATCTGGAATGCTGTTTATCATATTTAGCTGCAGCAAGCAGCTCTATATGTGGCTCTGTCGGTAAGCTGGTCGGTGAGTTTTGAAACTCATCAACTTAAAATACTGGGTGAAATGACATCATATTTGGTACGCACATGGATCTTATTGATGTCAATCCTCATGTTCAATGCAGGTATTACTCCAAGAATTTTGGTGGAGGTATCACCCTTGATGGATTTGGAATGTGTTTCAGTTTTTACCATCCGTCGCAGCTTATGTGCAAACTCGCAATTTTCTCTTTTCTTGATGCAGTCTTGATATTTTTATACTGTACCAATGACCCAGACATAGCTGGTGCTAACTCTTAAAAATATAGGGCCAAACACAAATTTTGCCCCCCAATTCCCAAAATTTGCATCTAAAACCAAAGAAAACATGTCCTGAATGGCCCTCCATACTTAACCTCTACTGCGCATGCGCAGTGTCAAGGACGTCCCGAAATTGGCGCCATTAATCATTCTTTGTTTGGCCCTTCATCAGTTAACATCTGACTGATCTTTGTGCTTGTAAATCTCAGTTTAAATGATGCCAGATACATAAATATTAGTGAAATGGTGATTCTAAGGAGGATATAGAAGGAGGAGAGGAAAAATGAGTGACAGAAAATAATCAGGGCTGTAACTTAAAATTTTTTAATGAAATTATGTTAAGTTACCTATTTTCGAGGCAACAGCCTGTTGTGGTCATTCTTGTTATCAAGATTACACTGCTTATTCAGTGTTTTCCTCTCTCCCTTTCCTTTAAGTCTCCTCTTGCTATTCTCCCATGCTTTTGGCATATTTTCTGTAATATTATTACTAAAATTTCTTGGGAGTTTTAGCTGGATAACAGAATGAATTCTGTTCTTTTCCCCATGTTTACGTCTTCACCTATGGGTGGTTAGGCGTAGTGTTCTGCATCTACCATCTGATGTTCTGCAGTTTCTTCCCTGGAAGTCTCTGTTTTGCATCAGATAGTGTTTTGTTGGTAACTGATTTTGGGCCAGGGTGCCTGGAGTCTTGATCTAGTGTTTTTACACTTATTGTTTACATTTCCAACAGCCCTCTGTGTGAGGGGGGATTTCTTGAAAATAATATCTTGATGTTAATTTAATCATAACTAGACACATTATTATTGTTCGTAAGTGTTGCATAAATTGTTTAAAATATTTTTAGAATTTTTGTCCACACTTAGGCTTGGGATCCATTGGGGCTCAACATTACTTTTCAGAAACTTGGGCTGTTCTGAAAAAATATTTTTTCAAAAGTTTTTGATTCAATTATTTTTTCTATGTTAATGGATCTTGTTATTATGTATTTTGATTGCCAGGGGTTGGTGCGAGTACTAGGACTTTGTTTTCTTTTCACATTGAAAGGATATTGTTCAATTGTAATAAGAGGAAATCTTCCTCTGACTTTCACAATCATTGTATAATGTAGTCAGTGTACTCGCACTAACTCCTGCTCTGTATGTGTTGATTACGATGACAACATGGGAAGCGTGTGTCACGGTATGTTAGTGGGGAATTGGCCATTCCGGTCCTTTCCCCGCAGGGTCACTCTACTTTATCAATCTCTATTTCAGACGATCATGATCAGGGTGATGTATCCGTGATGTCTTCCAAAAAGTGTGCCTCCATCGTCACAATTAATGAAGAGCTAGCGGAAAAGTGCTCATGTAATACGTCAATTGCCTAAGAGGACCCTAGTAGGTTCGACGGCCTTTGACGTCCGCTAGCTCACCCAGTGTAGCGTCCATTCATCGAATGGTTCAGCAGCTAGGTTCGTCCATTGCGGTCTAGAAAGGAGTTTTGGGTGATGCGAGCACTATAAAATATCCATGTGCACACCCAGTGATGGCGGATTAGAGGGGAGAACGGAGGAAGCCTTTTAGTCCGGTTCATAGCTCGTCCAGGCCCATCTGGGCTGCGAGCGAGAGAGGACCCTCTCTCGTACATCAACATCTGGCCCCAGATGTTGTGGTACTAAATGTCTCGCATTCGGAGCATACGTCCGCCGCTCAGGACGCTCCGTTATATAGACAGTCCGGAGAGGCTGTCAATAAGGCTTCCTCATTCTCATGGCAGCTCACACGACCGCACCTTGGCTACGTGACCTCCGATGTCCAGTCAACTTCGCCAATCAGAGAATCCTCGGCGACCAGGTCATGCTATCCGATAGCCAGGGACACGAGGCCTGGAGACTCCGGACGTTCGCATAAGAAAGTATGTGGGAGTCAACGTACACGGAGCTTCCAGCGGCAAAGCATCGTAAGACCGCTTCTGCACAGGCCTCGGTGACGGACGTGCTATCCCAAATAGCACAACTTATCGCAGCATCCCAGCAACGACAGAATCTCTGTTGCATAATATAATATCCGACGACGCTGGGTCGGGACGTGCCGTGGAAGCATCAGGTGCGGACGTCCGAAAATTTCATACGGTCCGACGGGATGCCGAAAGGGATTCGGAGGTTTTTGAGCTTTCCCTTTTGGAACAACATAAGCTGCTGTATATGTCATCCGACTTCATCTTCTAGAGGTTCTTCGTCGGACCAGAATGCTGCGATACCGGATAAGAAACTGATAGCATCGGTGGACTTAGACATTTTTGGTTCGGTTCAGGGACATCGTCCCTCAGTTCCGACACAGTCCAATAATGTCTCAGATACGTTCGATTTATTGAACGACGCTGTATATATTTTTTATATGCTTGCTATGTACAAGCATATCTGGTTTCTTGTTCGCAAAATTACTGAGATGTCTTTCAAAAGTGTGCCTCTGTCGTCATAGTTAATGAAGAGCTAGCGGCAATTAGTGCTCATGGATTACGTCAATCCCCTAAGAGGTCCCTAGTAGGATCGACGGAGTTGACATTTGCTAGCTCACCCGGTGTAGCGTCCATTCATCGAATGGTTCGGCAGTCGGGTTCGTCCGTTGCGGTCTAGGATGGAGATTTGGGTGATGCGAGCACTATAATAGACTTTAGTACACACCCAGTGATGACGGATTAGAGGAGAGATCGGAGGAAGCCTGTTAGTCCGGTTCCTAGCTCGTCCGGTCCGTCCGGGCGGCGAGCGAGAGAGGTCCCTCTCTCGTGCAACAACATATGGGATCGGATGTTGTGGTCCAGACATTTCCCCTTCGGAGCGTATGTCCGCTACTCGGGGCGCTCCGTTATATCGACAGTCCGAGTGACTGTCGATAATGCTTCCTCATCCTCACAGCAGCGCACACGACCGCACATTGGCTACGTGACCTTGAATATCCGACCAGCTTCGGCATTCAGTGATTCCATGGCGAACAGGTCACGCCATCCGGTAGCCAAGGGACACGAGGCCTGCACACTCCGGTCGCTCACATAATAGAAGTATGCACGGGGTAACGAACACGGAGCTTCCAGCGGCAATGCATCGTAAGACCGCTTCTCCACAGGCCTCAGTGACGGACGTGCTATCCAAAATAGCACAGCTTATCGTAGCATCCCAGCAAATGACAGATTCTCGGTCGGATCAGGAATAATCCGACAGCGCTGGGTCGGTACGCTCCGCTGTTGCATCAGGTACGGACGACCGAATATTTCATAGGGTCCGACAGGATGGCGAAAGGGATTCGGATGATTTCAAGCTTTCCCTTTTGGAACAACAGAAGCTGCCATACATTTCTTCCGGCATTATCTTCCGAGGTTGTTCCGTCGGACTACATTGCTGCGATGCTGGATAAGAGACTAATAGCGTCATTGGACACGGAGTTTTGGATCGGTTCAGGGACATTGTCCCTGAGTTGCCGATTAAGTCCAATAATGTCTTTAGAACATTCGAATTATTGAACGACGCTATATATATATAAGCTTGCTATCAACATGCTAGTATAGTTTCTTGTCCGCAATGCTCTATTCTGCCTTTTGTGAATTCTAGGAAATAATTGTTTATTGGCAGAACTGGGCTTACCGAGAGTTCCTTTGCATCTAAGACGGCGAGACTGAAGACTGCAAACTATCTTTTCTGCCGTCTATGTCAATTCCAACCACGATGTTGGAAACGACAATGATGTATAATAGACTTAACTTAGACGCTTTATCATACGTACACCACCTTACTGAGACGTTTATCATTACGTCTTCAAGAGAAAGAATTCCAGGATATGATCCTCAATGAGATTTCTTTCAGGGGCAGTAGTTTTTCCATGTATAACTCCGCCCTTCAGTGGCAACCTGGAGTTGGTTAGACGTGACGCAGCCCTAACTACATCCACGCGCGTGGATAGTAAGGTGAAGAACTCTCTCAGAGTCGCTTCGGTCTCCGTGAAGCTTCTCGTCGACGGCAACCTTTCAGCAATCTTGAATTGCTCGATATACACGTTCTCTTGTCTATCAAGTGTAACAAGAGATTCAGACGTGGGCAAACATTCGGTGGTTGACTCAGGGAGTTCCACTGTAGTTGCCGGATCCGAGTTTTTCGATTATGACGGATGTCAGTCAAACAGGTTGGGACACAATTTTGATCCCAACGGATTCGAAGTGCCAGGGTCTTTGGGTTCCGCAGTTTTTAGGCAAGCTCCTTACTTCCAAGGAAGAATATTATGTTGGCTTGCACTACGTCATTGGATGAACTTTATTCAGAAATGCATGTTCAATCCTGTCCGATAATACGACAGTAGTTGCGTATATCCGGAACCAGGGAGGCACTCATTCGGTTCCGTTATTGATTTTAACAGAAAGAATCCTTCTGTTTGTTATAGAACACCAAGTTCTGTTTCGGTTCGTCATATTCTCGGTCGTCGGATCGTATTAGCAGACTCCCTTTCACGTAAGGGTCGTTTGTTGCCGTCGGAATGGACTATCAACAAACAAGTATTCAATCAGATTTGCTATCAATGGGAGCGCCCAGTGATAATTTATTTGCGACACAACTCTCCAATCAATTGTAGACGTATGTGTCACCGTGTCCAGATCCCTGAGCAGATGTAGTTAACGCTCTATCGATCTAGTAGGATGCGATGATAGGATATGCGTATCCTCCAGCGCTGTTGATTCAGCAAGTATTGCTAGGATTATTCATTCACAATACAATTCTGTTGGTAGCATCTCTGTCTCCACAGAGATGGTGGATATATTTACTTAGATGTCTACTGTGGGACTTACCGCGGAAACTTCCTCCACGAGAGGAATTTTTTTTCGCTGGGGAAATCGAGTCAACTCTATCACAACCCGCAAGTTCTCAACCTTCACGTATTCCGTTGTGCGGTCCTTCTTGCATGGCAAGCATTGTACAGGACGAGCAGTGGACGTGATTCCTAACTGTAGAAGGACCTCCTCTTCGCTATACTATGCGGCTAAATTGGAGGGTCTTCCGTCGTTGGTGTAGGGATCTTTATGTTGATATTTTTGATCCCTCCATACCAGACATTGCAAACTTTCTAGTATACTTGTTTAACGAGATCATTTGCAGCCAGTTACTTTTAAAGGTTATAGGTCTATGTTATCTGATACCTATGCACACCATGATAGTTTACAATGGAGCCTAATGTCACTTTATCTAAGTTAGTTTGAAACTTTTTGATAAGAGACCTAGAATCGTTAGATTAATTCCTATTCGGAATTTAGCTTGGGTTCGTATTAATTAAAGCAACCATTTGAACCCCTTGGGACAGCAGTTTCAAATTCTGGCCTTTTAAGGCAGCGATTCTCTTAGTCTTCTCTTCTGCTGAAGAGTCAGTGAGCTTCATGCACTATCGGTGGACGATTCTCACTTTCGTAGTATCGGGAACTCTATTACCTTTACTACTAATGTTGTATTTTTAGTTAAGAATCAGGCTCCTAATGATATCCGGAACCTATTGTTCTTAAGGTCCTTCCGCCTTCGAGTGGGCATAGGCCTTTACTCTGTCCGGATAGACCTTTATGTATTTATTAACAGATCTCAGTTTATCAGTTGGACGTAAAGCTTCTTCTGGCTCTGATGCCTAATAGAAGGGTCATTACGGTCCATTCTATTACTTAATGCACTCAGTTAACTATCGGTACTGCTTAGGATAATCCATCCTTAACTCAGCAGTCTGTGCTTAAGATTTCGGCTCATGAAGTAAGAGCTCTTCTACATCTTGGGTTGACGTATAGTTTTGCTATTATAGATTAAGTAGGCTGCATATTGGTCTCAGCCATCCACATTCACGAATTTTTATCTCAGAAATATTGTATCCATTTCTGGAGACCTGCATTATTTAGGTCCATTATCAGCTGCTCAGAAGTCGATCACTTAACAATTGCAACTATAGATATGTAGGCTTTATGTTCCGGCAGTGACTCCGTCCTGCTGCCCTCTTCGCTCTGGGCTATTTGACCCAGGGCAAGAAAAGGGGGGGGGGGGGGGGGGGGGGGTGGGGGGGGAGGGTGTTCCCTTGGGTCACCTGTTTTATTATGAAAACAAGGGGATACCTCCTCCGGAGTTAGTAATTCTGAGCCATTACTGGGATGGTTTCTTAAGTGAAAGTTATGTTTTTAAATTCATTCATGTCATAGTTTTAAAGTATAGCATTTGAATATGTCATGTGTCAAACGGATGTTATTATACTATCCTCGGACACTTTTAAAAGAGTATAAAGAGTCTCAATTCTTTGGACTAACTTTATTTATTGGCTTACTTTAAAAATAATTAGTATAAGAATTATACTGCATATTAATAGAGAACATGGATGTTATGATGCTCAATTATAGAAGGTATTGTGTCTTTCTAATTTGTCATAAATAAGAAAGATACACGTGAAGCCTATTTCTCCTTTTCTCCTCCAGGAGATGACTCTATTTTATATAGTTGAGCTTATTGGATTTTCCTCTATGTCCTGGGCCCTCCAGCCTTTTTACTATTCAGCTATGTCTGGGTCATTGGTACAGTATAAAAATCTTAAAAAATTTATAGTAATTTATATATTTTTTATACTTACCAATGACCCAGACGGGGATGGCCCTCCCAGGAGTTGGGAACTCATACCTCCATGCTGAGGACATAGCGCTTACCAGGCACTGGTTGTAAGAATGCTTAATGGCGCCAATTTCGGGACGTCCTTGACACTGCGCATGCGCAGTAGAGGTGAAGTATGGAGGGCCATTCAGGACATGTTTTCTTTGGTTTTAGATGCAAATTTTGGGGATTGGGGGGCAAAATTTGTGTTTGGCCCTATATTTTTAAGAGTTAGCACCAGCTATGTCTGGGTCATTGGTAAGTATAATTTAACTGGTAGAGTGCTAAATTATTTTTAGTCATCAGAATTTATTCACATGTCTTTCCATGTTACAGTTTAGGGGACAGTGTCAATAGGCATTCTCTCATAAATAGTAACAAGGAAAATTCATGTAGACCAAATAATTTAGATTCAAAGATAATATGAAGGACACCCACAGAGTTTGAAGACTCTTCAGTTGCAGTACCTGCACTTTAGAGTAAAGTCCAAATATGGGCTTTCCGCATTCAACCAGTTAAGAAAAATCTACTGTTGTAAGTTTGTCACAATCAAATCTCAATCTGATTGCAAAAAAGAACACTTTTGTGACCACCATGTTGTACCTATTTGAGTTAACACTCTTGGCAAATTTGAAAAAATCTTGATCTATTCTATGGTGATAAGGCCTAAAAAAGTTAAAAATATGTTTCTCAGTCAAACTTAAAAAAATAAAAATTAAATAGTTTATGTCTAATATTTTACCCAAGTTAATAAAATTGATAAATTACAAAACCATCTTGCACACAAGGGACTAAATACACCACCACCCATGCTATTGTGTAGATGATGAGGCCTAAAATATAAAACTAACCAAGAACATGAACTTTTGATGGCAAAGAAATAATTACAAAAATAAAAAATAAAATAAAAAAAACTCCTGCCCACATGCAATTTTACAAAAAATGGCCTGAGAAACAGAAGATCTAATTTATTGGGTCTGATGTTAGTATTTTTACATTGTAACCCTGAAATGCTATGATCTTACAGACCGTTGAAAAAGACAATCTGGCTTAACCCTTACCTAATGAATTGGGGTTATCTGCCAACGTAATTTGCAAATTGAGCATTTGAAAAAAAAAAAAAAAAAAAAATTTCTAGAAAGTTTGCCAAAACCATATCATGTGACCCATTAGTGGAATGAGCTCATGAAACTTGATATCGTTTTGTTGAAATGTTTTGAAAAATTTGAAAAAAGAGAATTAAAATAACAAATTTTGATATCATGTGTGATGGGTAAAGGTTTAATGAACAAAATTCGTAACATAAACTGCAGTATTTTGCACTGCTTTTTACAACAACACATAAGGGCTCTTCAACTTAAGTAGTCCCCATGGGAACCCTGGGAAGTGAAGCAGTGCTCTGCTCTGCTCTGTTTTATTGGTAAAATAGGACCCAGTCACCAATGCTTGGGGTGAAAGTCCTCTAAAATGGGCAACATGGGCATAAATGATTGAGTAAACTTGGCTTCCATGTTGTGGTCATGATTAGCCATTGTGCAAAAAATATGTGACCTTAAACACCAATAAATTAAAAAATAAATTCAACATAACAAGCCTAGCATTCTTAAAAATGCAGGAGGGCTAAAACTTGCTCTCCTCGCATGGTCTAGGCGAGTGATTAGCTCTCCTCAAGCTTACAAAAGCTAAAATTGCAAAATGAAGTTTTGCTATTAATGAATTCTGCCAAGTGGGCTTTGTACATTTTATTTGGTGCTGCTAACAATATAGTCTCTGTGAGACGGCTGCACTGCCCCTCCCACACCTCCGGGCCTTACCAAGGCCCGGAGATGTGGGAGGGGCAATGTGGCCATCTTACAGAGACCACTAGCATACATTTAGCGGAGATCTTAAAAAATGTGGGTTTTAGGCTTAGGCGGTTATGGTAATCATTATTTTCTAAGGCCAGGAGGGCTAGTTTTTGCCCTCCTAAATTTTTTGTAAGTTAGCAGTAGGCGAGCGAATAAATCGCTCTCCTGAAAATGCCAGGCCTGACATAAGTTGATTCACATTACCGCCCACCCATCAATATTTTTCCACTTGAAATCCAGTTAGCCTGAAATATGTTATTAAAATGTCCAACCAAATCCTTTTTTTGGATTTTAGATTTGTTGGCTTTAGATTTTGATCATATCATAAGAGTTTTTTTTCTTTCTTTTTCTGGTATACACATTATGATGATGTAGATGTGAAAGACAAAATTTTGAAATGCTGTTTCCAATTTTACAGATTTTAAAAAATGATAAATAATAAAAAAAGACAGGTATGGTGCAATCATGCAAAATGTATCACTGTGTCTAAATTCTTAACTCTTTACACAGAATTCACATAAAAAAGATTGGCAAAGATAACTTTGTTTTTGTTTGTAAAAATAAAATTGACTTGACACAAATTAACCCTGAGAGTTTGCAACAGATGTAGTTTATTACCTGGGTCATATGTAACTTTTAGAGTACACCCAACAAGCACAGATGAAAATCTTTCAACAAATATGTGACGTGCTAACACATTTTCAGTGTGCTCATATAGCTGTAAAGAAGGTTGCTGAAAAATGTTAAGCTAACCATTTTTCAGGTTGCCTTAGTTTGTTTCAAATCTGTACAAGCTTGTACATGTAGTTATAAATTGTGTTGTTGAATCAAGAATTACAGCATTTAACCCTTCACCCAACATAACGACAAAACCAACTAGCTCAATTCTAAAAAACTGCCAATTAATGTTCATTGTATTTTAATTTTTTTGTCTCAAAACATAGGTTATGACTCCTCTTTGGAACGATCTCGTCAAGCTCATTCCAATGAGGGGTCATAACCTATGTTTTTGAGATAAAAAATGAAAAAATTAATTATTCAAGAATTTTGTTTGCAAGTGTCGTCTGCTTTGTGTTAGGTAAAGGATTAAAAATATGAGGCTGTTGTTGCTTATCTATCTTGCAAGTTCATCTATTTTATTCATTTAAAAGTTTTTTGTTTTTTTTTTCTATATTTTTTATTCAGATATAGTATTACATTAGAAATGTACAGTTATAATCGATACAGTTGTGTATTCACATAGGTGATTTACAAAAAAATAAGCAACAGGAATATGCACAATTGTGTAAATGAAAAAAAGAAAAGAACTCATGTTCAATGAAACAGTAGTCACTTCAGGAGTGTTTGTCATAGGCGGTATTTCTGTCTCAGTCTCATGGAAGTGAGGTTTGAAACTGTCTCGTTGATAGTCTGGAAGGAGAGTTACGTGAAAAATACTCTGCTATAATTAACTTTACATCGGCATTTTGGCTAAAATTGCTCAAAAACTAATGCAAGATCAAACAACAGTAGCTAATGAGTTCCACCTCTCTTGAATGGTAGTTTTCTTTTTGGCGGAATATACATATAATGACATCAATTCGATCTGTTTATAATATTTCAGCCATTCAATATAACTTGAGTAATTAGGGGGACACCCCGTTGTTCTGAATGAGAAAATAAACTGTTTAAACAGGGCTTAAAATTCATGCGCGAATCCGAATCGATTCGCGCAAATGATTATCGCAAGGGAAACAATGAGAATCAACTTTGATTCGCGCAAAATGTTCATTTGGTTCTTGTAGATTCTAAAATTGGCTTTAACAAACCAAGAGAATACTCTATCTTTGCCCTCTTATAAGGTAACAAAACTTCACTTACTAGTGGTGTCTAGTGAAGTCTTGGGTGCCTTCTAGAGGCAGCCAAGACTTCACTAGACACCACTGCCACGATATTGTAATTCCGTCAGCCAGACACCAAAAGCCTGTATGCTGGAACATGTGTTATACATGCACCTGTGTGAGAAACTCGACAAAATGGAAACTGGGTCCTTAATCCTTTGAGACTTTAATTATCCTGACGTTCAAACGTCACTGGGAATTCAGTTTCTTCAACGGTTTTCTAAATGCGACGTCAAACGTCGGAAAGTTCAAATATCAAGATATTTTTCACATTAGTTGAGGGCTAGATTCTTTTTGGTGGTCTCCAATAATTTGTACTAAAACAAATTTATATAAACAAAATAATTTTGCGTTTGACTGAATATGAAATATAAGATGGAAAGTGTTGGCTTTTGCTCTGGTATCCTCATTTTTTTAAAAGCCTTGATAGTGGCTTCTAACACTCAACCGGTTAAGAAGTCTTGACAGCAGGATTATATTAGTATTTTAAGCTGCGATAACATTTGGCTCAACGGTTGTCGCTGACCACTATTCGGGAGAAAATAGGAAATGAGAATAAAACTTTAAAAAATTGAAAAATAATAACAAAACAAATGACCACAAAGTATCAATGCACTGTTTGATTTCGTACATCATAAGACATACTAAAGTATCAAAGGGTTAAAGGGTAAACTCTGTTTAATCCTTTCCCCACGAATCGGCTGCATCAGCCCGCATAAAATGCAAATTCAGCAGTTGAAAAAATCTTATTTTTCAAAAAATTTCAACGAAACCATATCATGTGACCCCTCGTTGGAACGATATGGTTTTGTTGAATTTTTTTAAAAATTTGAATAAATGATATTTAAAATAATAAATTTTGATATCGTCTGCATTGAGTAAAGGGTTAAAAAAAACTATGACGTTTGCCTTTTACTATGGCATATATACATGTTGCACTCACAGAGGTATAACAGAACTCCCAAATTCAAAATATTTAAGAACTGAAAATTGATTCTCGCAACAGGAGCTCGCGAGAATCGAAACTGATTCTCGTGAATCGAGCCAAATTTTAAGGCCTGTTAAATAAAAGAATACTGAGATCAATGATCGGAGGCATGGTTTGATTGTTTGAATGTAAAATAATATATTCAGCGGTCATGGGAAAAGTTAAGTTACAACATTCCTCTAATTTTGAGAGCCAGTTCAATAGAACTGTTTTAGAGAATGGGCAGTCCATAAATAAATGTTTTATAGTTTCTTTTGTGTTACCGCAGAAGGTACACAGTTCTGTCTCTACAAGTTTCATTTTAAAAAGCATCGAATTTGTACATATAATTCTTTGTAAAATTTTGAACTGCATGGCTTGCAGCTTTGGATCATCTGTGGTCACAAACAGAGTTTTGTAGATCGCTTCCCAATCTGAAGTTTGCAGAGAAGTGTTCAACATGTTGTTCCATCTAGTTGGAGCTTTTTGGAGATTTTCACTGACTAGCTCAAGGAAAAGTGGGTAGAACGTTCATTTTACTTTTTGTGTGATGTTCAATTTCTCGGCACGACTGTTTGTAATGTCAGCACATCTTGGAAGGGATTTAATTAGCCTTTTCCAGCTTTTCGGAATCGCGTTTATCACTCCCTGGTAGACTGTGAAGGGTGGTTTTAATTCAAATTTCGCACAAAACTCGGTGTATAATAGGAAAGAATTTTCGTTATTTAAGAGGTCATTTAGAAAGAAGACGCCGTGGTCACACCAGTGTTGATTATAAAATAGTTTTCCCCCAATCTTAATATTGTTGTTGAAGAAAAGTGGTTCCGACAGTATCTCTGGAACATTTGGGGGTTCCGTGCCGCACATGGCCGACCACCCACTGAACACATTTTTCCAAAAAGGGTTAAGATTTTTACTTATCTTTTCCAATCCTTCTTTACGAAGGTACTACACTTTATATCCATCATATTTCTCAAGATCGTCTAAGAGAAGTGTCTTCCAGGGGCAAATACTTGGGGGTCTAATAATTTCTTGATCCACGTTAATTTTAGCAAACGACTGAAAGTTTGTTGGTGAGAGAATTTCATTCCACCATTTTCAAACGTATTTATCATAATGTTTCGTTTTATTTTGTCTGGTTTTCCAGACCACAGGAATTTAAAAATTCGGTGGCCGAGTGATGTGCGTGGTTCAGTATAGTTTCGCTAGACGGTTGGTGCCGAAGGAAACTCTCTCGGCGTGGGTTTGAACCCCCGCCATACCAATGTAAACAAAACCAGCATCCTTTTTTAATTCTATGGCATCTGAGAAATTTGAAAAAGACAAGTACTGTTGCTGATTTCTTCTGAGGTGCAGTTCGTAGAATTAAGTGCTTAGATGCAACTATCTGATGAATAATTAAAAAAAATAGTTTGCATTCGGTGAAGAATTTCTTCTGCCAAGACGAACACTTAGGCAGTGTATTAATATTGGAAGGGTCATGGTCTTCGCTACACAGGTTTTACCTACTACGGATAATTTCCTGAAAGACCAATCATTGAATAGTTTTTCAATTTTTTCCATTTTTTTCAGATAGTTTTTCTCAATAAATCTATCACTATATAAATCGTTTTCAATACCTAAAATTGTGAATGAACTTGGGTGATTCCAATATACTTTGTAGCGTGTTGGAATTACTTCACCGCATCCCGTTTTTGATCCAATCCAAGTCACTTGTGTTTTATCAAAATTCACCTTCAAACCTGAGTGTTTGGAAAATTCATCCATGATACTTAACACGGCATTGAATGAATGGCCATCATCGCTTAAGAACAGCGTTGTGTCATCCGCATATTGTGTTATTAGATATTCGGAGTTGTTTATATTAACTCTATTTATTTCTGGGTTGAATTTTAACGAGGCACTGAGAATCTCAGCGCACAAAATAAACAGATAGGGTGATAAAGAGTCACCTTGCCTCACGCCCCTGCCTAGTGCAAATCGATCTGAGCAATGTCCATTGTTCAAAACACAACTATAGATACCATTGTAATACATTCTAAACTATTTTATGATAGATGGTCCAAAGTTGAAAAATTTTAGTGAGCGTTCAATGAAACTCCATTCTAATGAGTCAAAAGCTTTCTCGAAATCTATCATAACTAAGATCGTGGGTATGGTTTTCTGCTCACACTTCTTAATTACATCGAAGCATAACCTAGTAGATTCACCAATATATCTACCTTTCATGAAACCCAATTGGGTTTCTGAAATGATTTTGGACAGAACTGTTTTTATGCGGTTCGCTATTGCACTTGATCCAATTTTTACATTGACATTTATTAGCGATATTGGCCTCCAATTTTTCATGTACAGTTTTGATTTGTTTTGGATTTTCCTCCCTCCAAACATCATAGAAGTCAAATTTTTCAATTAAGGTTTTAATTGTTTCATTTGATTTTTTATTATTTTTATGTCTGTAATTTATTGTATCAGCCTCATAAGAAATTGGGACATTCCAGTCGCCTCCAACTAGTATTGCATCATTGCCCATCTCTTCAATTATATCAAACAGATTTGTAAAGTAACGAGGTTTATCGTCGCTGGGACCATACAGAGCCACTAACATGAGCCTTTGGTCATATATAGTTATGTCCAGTACAATGAAATTACCACCAGGATCTTTCCTACTATCGTGTATTTTGTAGCTTAAAGTGTTTCGAAATTGAATCGCAGTCCCTCTACTGGAGCTAGTGTAGGGGTTGAAAATTGCCTCCTAACCCCACTCATTTCTCCATAAATTTTCCACATCACTATATGAATGAGTGTCTACCAAGAGAGTGATATCAAATGCCTTCCTACACTGTGAGAAGACATCCCTATGTTTTACAGTATTGGAAGACAGACCTCGACAGTTCAAACTACCAAATGTGATGTTTGCCATATTGATTGTTTTGTTTATTGATCGACAAACACCCTGAAGGACAAATTTCTGATGAGTCATCCTCGTTTGTAACGAGATCATGGAGTAATAATTTGCTTGAAAAAAACATCACAACTATTAGAAAATATCTGCACGGTACCTTATAGAACACCTGGTAATACACAACAATTCTTATCTGAGGTTTCAATTTTGGGAAAACAAACAATATTAACAATAGAATTATACAAGAAAAAACAATACATTTCATGGTGCGGTTAAGATGGCGTTTTTTTTTTAAGGCGGTATCATGTAATCCGTTTTAAATTTCTATGGTCGCTTTACATTGTAGTGAGGTTGAATCTGCTAGAATTGTATTCGTAGTTGAGAACGGACGAAACAGGTCAGTCCAATATTAAAAAGGAAGGGACCAAATAACAATCGCAATGTACAACATATAGCTGTATATTGCGAGTGTTATTGGATCTCTGAAAAGTTCATTATCCTGTCAGTGACACTTCAACACTTGGAAAAAAGGCTTGTAACCTCATAGGTCAGCAGAGAAACCATTGATTCAATGACCCACAAAATAGAAAATAGTAGGTTCTATTTTTTCAACCGATCTGTAGGTGTCTGAGGGTTGCCCTATTACCACCAAGTGCCGTTAGTGCCCCCCCCCCCCCCCCCCCCCCCCTCCCCCCCAATCTCATTGTAAATCTGAGGGGAAAATCAGTCCAATATTAAAAAGGAGAGGACCAAGTAACAGTCGCAAAATACAGCATATAGCTGTATATTGCGAGTGTTATTTGATCTTCGAAAAGTTCCATTCAAATTTCTCCTTGTAAGTGAAACGGAATGAAAACTAAAGCTTTGCTGCAAAACTAGCCTTCATGGTTATGGAATTTCAACGACAAGTTTCTAAGAATCTTCTTCATATCCTGTCAATGATAGTTCAACGCGTGGAAAAAAGGCTTGTAACCTCTGATAGGTCAGCAGAAAAACCGTTGATTCAATGACACACAAAATAGAAAATAATAAGTTCTATTTTTTCAACCAATCTGTTGGTGTTTGAAGGTAACCCTTTTACCACCAAGTGCCTTGAGTGCCCCCTCTCACTCCCCCCCCCCCCCACCCCCCCCCCCCCCCCCCCCCACCACCAATCTCATCGTAGTTCGGAGGGGAAAATCAGTCCAAAAAGGAGGGACCAAATAGCAATTCAGTTAAAGGTTACCAGGAAAATTTTGGACTTGACTGTCTCATGTCAATATCTATTTTATGAATAATTTCCTTTTTAACAGGAGTGGAACATGGGTCAAAGAGCATCAGATACAAGAGGTATAACATTTGAAGATGTAGTTGTACCAGTTGAGGTATGTATCATCAGTTGCCTCAGTTTCACAGTTAACTGTTTCTGAGTGTGGTAGCTCATTGGTTAGAACATTGGACTTCTGATCGAAAGATGGCAGGTTTCATCCTGACCCACGTCATCTGCATTGTGTCTTTGGGCAAGACACGTAATCCCAAATGCCCAAGTGGAAGCATGACCATGGTGCAGAGGGAATTTTGGGAGGATACATCTGTCTGTTCATCCATCCATCTGGCTTGAGTTGGTTTCCGTACCTTAAATTAAAGTTCTGCTAGGCCAAACTTAACATGTGGCTTGGGTAGGATGAGAGGAAGAAGCTGATTTACTTGAGGGTCATTGTACCAAAGGTCAGGGTCACAGTGATCTTGAACTTCAAAGTTTTTTTCATAATTGGTTTCCACCCTTTGATTCAAATTCTGATGGACCAGTTGAAACCAAACTTGACGTGTGAGTTGGGTATGAAGAATCCTATTCATTTTGGGGTGATTGTTTAGTTACGTTAGAATTGTTTTAAATGTGTCCTCCTCCACTAGACATATTAGGTAATATGTTATTGCAATAGTCAAATCAGAGCTGCATATATGATGCATCTAGGCATGAAAATTAAATATTTTGAGTAAAAATGCATTAGAAATCAGTTTTGGGAATATAAATACCATTGAAATTTTGAAAAAAAACCCATAGTGATAAACATCTTGTGTGTAAAAATGTTCTTGTAATAATGCCTCCTTTGCCAGAGTTCGCCTATTTTTGTGGCCACAACTGCTTGGCATGAGCTGAAAACATAATCAATCACAAAATATTATCAAATATCATTTTTAGCTCAACTTTGGCGAAGCCAAATTTGAGGTATTGTCATGGCCCGTTGTCCATCTGTCCGTTTGTTGCGCCGTACACACGGCTCGGGCTAGAGGCCGTATTTATGAACCGATCTTTACGAAACTTCTTGGGTACCTTTGTTATCACCGTGAGATGAGAACGAGTGTTTTGGGGTCCGGTCCAAAATTCAAGACGGCCGCTGGCAGCCATTTTATACAAAATTAGGTGCAATCAGATTTTTTGTGCAGAACTTCCATATGAAAGCTCTGATTTGAATAATTTTTTGTATGAATGTTTAGTACAATGGGAAACACCACATATAATATAGGTTTTTTTCTTGTGCATAAATTATGCCAATTAGACTAACTTTGATCTATTTAATGTTACTTTCAGCACTATAACTCCAAATGCCAATACGGCTCGGGCTAGAGTCTGTATTTATGAACCGATCTTCACGAAACTTCTTGGGTACCTTTGTTATCACCTTGGGACAAGAATGAGTGTTTCTGTGTGCGGTCTAAAATTTGAGATGGCTGCCAGTGGCCATTTTGTACCAAAATTAGGTCCAATCAGTTTTTTGTACACAACTTCTATACGACTCAGGGTAGAGGCTGTATTTATGAACTGATCAGCAGCCATTTTGTTCCAAACTTAGTGCAATCAGTTTTTTGTATAGAACTTCTGTATGAAAGCTCTGATTTGAATAAATTTTTGTAGGAATATTTAGTAACATGGAATACATCACATATAATACAGGGTTTCTTTCTCGTACAGAATTTATGCAAATTAGATAAACTTTGATTTGTTCGGTGCTACTAATACACAGTAAGTGCACATGTCAATACAGCTTGGGCTAGAGTCTGTATTTATGAACCGATCTTCACGAAACATCTTGGGGTACCTTTGTTATCACCTTGTGACAGGAACAAGTGTTTTTGGGTGCCTTTGTTATCACTGTTCTATGAGAACAAATATTTTGGGGTTCAGTCAGACCCACTCTGGGACTCGAAGATTTCTTTTCTAGTTTAGCATCTGACTGTCACCCACCTTTACAATACTTTACCTGTATATTTGTTACAGGCTACGGTCAGCATTTATGTACAGACCGTTACAATACTTTACATGTACCTTTGTTATCAGGTCATTACCTAGATGTTTGTCATTGCTGTTTCACATACTATACATGTACATGTCTTAAACAAGTTGAGCTACAGTGTCATTGACGCTTTCATTTATCATGAATTAGGCCTGACAAGAAGAGGGTTCCTTTTGATAACCAGTATTCTGGTATATCCGTGGCCCAATGGAAGCTGTCTTGGATTTTTGTTTTTCTACGTAATAACTTACTTTAAAAATATGCAACATCTTTAATTTTTTTGTGATTTCTGCTTGCTCGAGAAATAACTTGAAAAATTACTTGTTGTAAGACAAGAAATATTGTTTCAAAATCTTTTCCCGATCACCTGGTAGAATCTTTTGATATTTGACATACAGTATTGTTAGCTCACCTGACTGAAAGTCAGTATGAGCTATAGTGATCATTCACCATCCCTCCATCATCTGTGAACATAGTGTTTGCACCTGCTCCTCCGAAACCGCTAAACCAATTTCAGTTAAATTTGAGGTGATTGCTTTTTCTGACATAGCATTTTGTTTTTGTTCAAATCAACTTGCCTAGCCTCATAGGGAGGGGGTGGGGGAAAATGAGCATTTTGTTTTTTTTCAATTTGATTAATTTGCCCTACCTCATAGGGAGGGGCTTGGGGAAAATGCTCCAAAGTTTTCAAAAAATCTTCACATGTACCAGTGGGTACAATGATTTGATATTTGGTATGGAGCTATCTTTTGAGGTGTAGAATCAAGTTTGTTCAAACAAACTCTGTGGTGCAATATTTGCCTTTGTAATGCTAGGGGCAAGATTTTTGGTATACTGCATCAGTAGAGGGGAGGGGTCAGATACAAGTTTGTTAAAATTAAGCCCCATTGTTTCATAGTTTGGGCTCAGTACAGGAGCCCAGACGTTTACTTAGGGCAATATGGGGAATAATCTTTAAAAATCTTCTTTAGAACCACCATTAACAACCTTTTAATATTTGGTATACATCATTGTTACAAGGGTAAGAGTCCAGTTTATTCTAATCAAATCCCTCAGTTAATATTTGAGCTTCGTATGGGGACTTGAATTTTAACTTGCTGCAATGTGGGGACTAATCTTTAAAAATTTTCTTCAGATCCACCAGTTAGAATATTTTGATATTTGGTGTACAGCATCCTTAGGGAGGTGAGATCTAATTTTGTTCAAACCTGTTGGAATCCCTGTTGGAATCTTTTGATATATGGTATACACAATCCTTACAGGGGTTGGATTCAAATTTGTTCAACTCAAGTCCATCAGTTAATAATTGAGGTCTCTGTGGGAGCCCTAATTTTAACTTCGTGCAATATTGGAGATAAGTTTTAAATATCTTCTTGTTCAGATCCATCAGTCAGAATCTTTTGATATTTTCTATACAACATCCTTAGGAAGGTCAGATCTAAGTTTGTTCAAAGGAAGTCCCTGGGTTAATATTTGGGCTCCCTGTTAGGGCCCAAATTTCAAATTTAAAACTCCTCTTCTCCAGAACCACTGGTCAGAATCTTTTGATATATGGTATACAGAATCCTAACAGAAGTCAATATCAAGTTTGTTCAAATCAAGTCCCTTTGTTAATAATTGGGCTCTCTGTGGGAGCCCGAATTTTAACTTAATGCAATATGAGGAATAATCTTTAGAAATCTTTTTTTTTCAGATCCACTTCTCAGAATCTTTTGATATTTGGCATACTCCATGCTCAGGCATGTTAGTTCTAATTTTGTTCAAACCAAGTTCCTGTGTTAATATTTGGGTCTATTGGAGTCCAATACGAGGAATAATTTTAAAAAAAAAATTTCTTCAGAAACTCTAGTCAGAATCTTTTAATATATGGTATACAGAATCTTTACAGGGGTTGGATTCAAATTTGTTCAACTTAAGTCCATCGTTAATAATTGGGCTCTCTAGGGGATCCCAAATTTTAACTTAATGCAATATAGGAAATAATCTTTAAAAATCTTCTTCAGATCCACCAGTCAGAATCTTTTGATATTAGGTATACAGCATCCTTAGGTCAGATCTAAGTTTGTTCAAATCAAGTCTCTGTGTTATTATATAACTGTTGGAGCCCGAATTTTAACTTAGACCAATATGAGGAATGATCTTTCAAAATCTGCTCTCTAAAGATACAATCAGAATCTTTGATATTTGATGCACAGCATCCTTAGAGGGTTCAGATTCAGTTTGTTCAAATAAAGTCCTTGGTTTGATATTTGTGTTCCCTGGGCTGGGGTGGGTGGGGGAGGGGGACTTTGTAAGTTTTAACATAGTGCAAAATTTTTATTCTCAAAAGCTTCTCCAGAACCACCAGTCAAACTCTTTTGGTATTTGGTATACAACATCCTTCAAGTTAAGTGCCTAGGTTGATATTTGGACTCCCTAGTTTTGGATTACTGAAAATCTTGGCATTATTTCTGTGGTAACATCCCAGTACTAGAAAAAAAATCATATGGCATGAACAACAGAGTTATAAATAATTAAATAACTTCATTCCTCTGTAGTGTTAACAAATGGTTAACCATGACATAGTACTTGTGTTATGGTCATGATATAGCCGCACATGCTGAAAGTAACCTTAAACACCAATAAATAAAACCCAACTTAAATGAGGGATTAATCTGTAACCAAAATTCTTGTGAATCCCTCTCCTTGGGAACAGAACTGATTGTGATAAAAAAGTCGACTGTTCATCGAAACTTAAAACATAATTGTGATGAATTGGGATGTGGTGGCTCAGTAGGTAGAGGTGGTTCCCGGTTCAAATCCCACCTGCTGCAACCACATTGTGTCCTTGGACAAGAGACTTCACCCCGATTTCCCACGTGGGGGCATGGTGGCATTGTGCACTAAGGCATACTGCACGTCGATGGTGCATTTGTCTTCAACCAATGCTAACCCAGCTTGTGTGGAGTTAGTATGTTAGGGAGCCTGACAGGGAGCTCGTTGGTTCTCTCTGGGTACTCCGCTTCTCTACCCGTAAAACTGTCCGACACGAGGTGACCCTGGCTGTTAAATTTGTGGTTAAACCCCAATTAATAAATGATAAATAATTGTGATGAATACATTCTGTAGATCAGACTATATAAAAGATTTTCTTCTTGGACACTGATTTTTTTCACAATAGTTTGCGTATTTGACTCTTTTAGAACAAAATTTGATCTTTTGTTCCCAGAATATCTCGAATTTTCATGAATGCCAAACTGTCATGAAAAAAAAACAGAGAAAATGAAAGTTAGTTTGTCATGAAAAAACCATGGGCACCAGTGCTTCAGTTTTTATATGCGTTATATAGTTCTTGCTCACCATGGCGCATACAGATTTCAGAAAGTGATTAATGGGGCCCCTTGGAAAATCTCCAAAATCAGCATGCAGTTTTTTTTTTGCACACCATGCTGCCCTATCAGTTTGGTTAACTGTTTACCCAATGTTCACCAAATCAAAATTTGTTATTTTTTTTAAAAATGTTTCTAAAAATTTTGGAACAAAACCATATGTAATCCCTCATTTGAACAGGCTCAATAAACTGGTTTTGGGAGTGGGGGGGGGGGGGGGGGGGGTGGAGAGGGGGGCACAACTGCCACACAGGGCGGATGTGGGCGATTTGTAGGTAAAGGGATAAGATGTTTTAAAGTTTTTTAAAGTTTCACCAAGAAATAATCATTAATATATCTCAATCCAGTGATAATACTTATATCAGATTGGAGACTGAGTAGCAGAAGATCAAAGCAACCTTTGTCAGCATTCAATGTGTGGTTTCCTCCTGAAATGTCACAATGAATCTGTAGGCACCAATGGGAGTGTGGAACCATGCACTGTTTCCCTCTTTCCCCATCCAAGCAATTAGTCAGCAGGGGCTGAAATGATGTCTTAACAGGGAGAAAGTGACAAGAGAGGTTATAACAGAATGGATGAAAGGGACATCTGCACAATTGTGCACTTTTTTGAGATGAAGCATCAGCGAAATGACACAAGACTGAAATTGTGAACTTGTTTTGGTTTGTTTAACGTTTTTTATTATATGCTAAGCGATAGATTTTCGCAGAAATTGTGGAAAGATCGATATCATATTTCCCACTGTGAAGATATAGAAATTTTCACTTTCATGATATCAATCAAATTGGTGGCTTTCAAAGCATCATTTCAAGGTGAATATGAGTCAAATTATCACTGGAAATGATCAAGTTGTTCTAAAAATGTATTATGAAAAGTAAATCTAGTGTTTTTGAGTGGATACTGATCACTTCCAGCAATAATTTAACATCTATTCACCTTGAATTGATTGCATGAAACCCGCTAGTCCAAACATGGCCTGAAAGTCCATAATATAAGTTTTTGAATTGGTACGTCCTTTCAAAGGACGTACCAAACCAAAACCTTATATTACAGATTTTCACACCATGTTTGGACTAGAAACCCGCCAGCTGAATCTGATTGCAAGATGCTATGTGTTCCGAGTATCAATCAAATCACTTCCATGTTTCAATGATTCAATGCGCTGTTTACTTTCATGCATTAATTCAAGGTTGAAACGAGTGGCATTATCAGATTCTTATAAAAAGCGTATAATAAAAAGAAAATCTAGTGTTTTTGAGTGAATACCGAAAATTATCTCACTTGTGATTTAGACAAATGATTACATTCGGTCGTGCAAACGCTTGCAAAAAATAAACATTTGTGTCTGTCACTCATGAGATAATTTTCGGCATAAATTCAAAAACAATAGATATCCTCTATATATCTGTCATTCAATGGGGATTTAATTGAAAATATGAAAAAAAAAACATTACCCATAATATTTGTCCTTGTATTGGTCTTAGTGGACAATTGCCTCATGGCATGTATTCTGAAGAAGTGCAAACACGAATCCCAAATAGTATCCTGCTGTACATAACACATCTGCAATGTTGAAAATTGGTGCTCTGGAAGGGCTTTTTATTAGAAACTCATAGGATTCTATCAACAGCTATTAATTGTGGAACTTATGGTTCTGGCAATCTACAAGTTTGTAAAATGACCATGTTGTAGTGCTGAGGAGGAGGCCAGTCTTTTACAAACATGCAATTTTGTCACTTCAGTACCAGCAGATGAATTAACTTGTTGAGTATTCACAAAATAAATATCTTTAGATTTTCTTTCATTGGTAACTTCTACATGGTTCCTGCAAGGCCTTGGATTCAGCTTTGAAATTGACTAAAGGTGATTCGAGGCTTTGAAAACCTGGAAAATAGACCAGAAGGTCTTGGAAAGCTTTGAATACTCAAGAATAAAAATACTGACAAAGTGCAGAATCTTAGCTATATAGTTTTATATGTTATAGATTGTGAAGATTTAGTACTAACTTGGATGCTCTGGTTGTTATCCCCTTCTCTTTGAGGGAAGTGCGAGAAGGAGGGTAATGACCTGGGGGGGCCTATTTTGAACTAGTGAAGGTGGGGGATTTGAAAATCTTTGAATTTTGGCAGTTGTGGGGCCTTGAAAATGCTGCAAAATGTTGAGAAATGGCCTTGAATAGCCTTGTATTTTATCGGTCCTTCACTGCAGGAATCCTGTTTTACCCATGTTATCATTGCTCAGGTGGATCTTGAGGAGAGCTTCCCAAGAAAACATCAGGTATTGAAATTATAAATATAAAACATGGAAGCACAATATTCTTGTGTGTATCCTGAAAGTCGTTTTAGCAGCTGCTGCTTTAGAGTTGCTAGTCATATTATTTTGGTCACATAAAAGTATATATTTGCCATGGAAATTCTTTAGAACTATGTATGAAGAATCTTGTAAGAATTACTTAGAGTAATTCATTACACCTTTTAGTAAGGGTTTATCAATGATAATCATGTGTTGTCTACTACCTGTAGGATGGAACTTTCAAGTTCAGTGGTCAGAAGAAATTTATTTTTCTTTGTCAATGAATATTCCAGACCTCTATACAGTTCTCCATATATTGAGATTCAGCACTTTGCAACATCCTTCATTTCAGAATGTTTTGGGTGCAGAGGGAATGGGTTTCAAGATTGCAATGGGTGCCTTTGATAAGACACGACCACCAGTAAGTAAAATTAGTGACAACATAGTAAAAAGTGTGAAAGTTTGACAATTACTTAACCCTGCCATTAGACATTTCTTCCCCAGTATATACGTATTGTAATGGTTGGCCTGCTTGTATTTTGCAGACTTTTTTCAGCATTGAACTGTAGTTTATATTTTCTGTCTTCATAAACTTGTATTATTAAATCGTAGCCCTCTGCACGCTGATGTCAAAATACTGCAATTTCAAGCAGTAAAGTTTTGCCATAATGCAACTCGGAATTTAACCAATTCTACCTTGTTTGTCTGAGCTCTACGAGATCTGTCAATCATGATTGAATTGGTTAAATTCCAAGTTGTATTTTGGAAAAATTTGTAGATTTAGCCCCCAAAAAGTAGATCTTCTGTTTCACAGGCCATTTTTTGTAAAATTGAATGTGGGCAGGTGGTTTTTTATTTTATTTTTGTAATTATTTCTTTGCCATAAAAAGTTCATGTTCTTAGTTTGTTTTATGAATTGTGTGACTGTTAGTATGTATCTTTCCACAATTTGTTCAGCACAGGCTACAGCTTGCAGTTCTTTTCCAATATCACCAAACTTCATATGCATAATTCCAATATGGTCATGATCGGTTGCTTCACAGCCATCTTGGATTTCTTCAGAACAGTCGGCAGGTTGCATTTATGCATCAATTTTCTTGAAACTTGGCTGAAGCTTGGCTGGGTGTCTTAGTATGATGTGTAGATGAGAATGTCCTATAATGGCCACCCATAATGGCCACCATCATGACTGCCATCATGATTGCGATCATGACCATCTTCAGAACAGCCTACAGATACATGTAGCATTTACGCAATTTTCTTGAAACCCATCAGAATGACTATGATGAGTAGATCAGAACATCCTATGTTAGTCATGGTTGGCTGCACTTAATAGCCACTATGGCAGTCATCTAGGATTTCTCAGACAGTCTGTCCACAATTCGTTCAGCATGGGCAACAGGCCTCAGTTTTCTTCCGATCATCACCAAATTTCTTATGCTTGATCAGGTTCATGCCTAAATGAGAACGTTCTATTATAGCCAAAGTCGACTGCCCACAGTAGCTGTTATAGCAGTCATTTTGGATTTATTCAGCACTGGCAGCAGGTCACCTTTTTGCATCAGTTCTCTTGAAACTCGGCAAGGTATCTCAGTACGATGAGTAGATTAGAACGTCATATTGTAGCCATGGTGTGCTACCCACAAAGGCCGTCACTGCAGTCATCTTGGATTTCTTCAGCACAGGTTGCAGGTCACCTTTATTGAAAAGTTTTTTTTTAAACCTAGCAGGGTGACTTAGCATGAGTAGATGAGGAGAACAACCTATTATGGTCATGGATGGCTGGCCACCATGGTGACTATCTTGAATTTCTTCAGAACACCCTGCATGTCACATTTACGCATCAGGTTTCTTAAAATTGGACAGGGTGACTTCGCTTTGATGAGTAGATAAGAATGTTTGATGGTCATTGTCAACTGCACACAATGGCTACCACCTGCTTGTTTTACATCAGCGTAGCCTGCAGGTTGCATTTATCTTCTGGTCTTCTGTCTTCTCTCTGCTTTTTGGTATAATGATAGACAGTCACTAGTACTTGGCCATCTATTTCAGGTCCTTGGGGCATTTGGTTTGTCTCAAGGATTGTTTTGAAAGTGGGTCAAGCATTGTATGACCTGTGACCAACACCAAATGAGTCCAAACTCAATAAAGGTTCAAAATAGGAGTCGAGGTCACTGAGGTCACCCAGGGATTATTGAGTGCATTTTACATAATTTCTGGAAATCTCATTTTATGATGATGCATTCCAGAGGTTCATGCATTTATGTATTTTTACACTCTAATAAGTGGGCAGGACCAAATATTTTGAAAGTGTTTCGTGCTCATATCTCAAGCATGGTATGACCAATGAAACTGGGACCAACACCAAATGAGGCAAAACTCAGTGTAGGTTCAAGATATGAGTCAAGGTCACAGAGTGATGTCACCCTGGATCATTGAGTGCATTTACAGAATTGCTGGAAATCGCATTTTATAACCCTTTAATACATTCCTGAAGTCCATATATGTATTTCTACGCTTGAAAAAGTGGGCGGAGCCTTTAATTTTGAAAGTGGGTCAGACTCATATCTCAAGCATGGTATAACATGTGGGCCATGGCCAGTGTCAAACAGTATCTCGCTGCTCCCTATATCTCCCCTAGTGTCTTTTAAATATTCAAGATTCGTATTGATATCATACATCTGCTTCAAGGGCAATCCCAAATCAATCTCTAGATTCAATTTTATTCAATTATCTTGTGCTTAGTGCAATTTGTTACATTTCCAATGGAAATTGGATAAAATTGACATTAGACAATTCCTTCATGTACGCTCAATTCATATGTAATTGAGTAACTGACAATGTTTAATTGTTAGGTTTGAAGTATAAACTATAGAATGTCCATTGGTCTCGCATGATGTGCAGTTAATTTCTTGGACCCGCTTATCAAGGAATAACGATCTTTGGTTAGGAACGAGTTCAGAATATCCAGTTTGATACGACAAATTGTGCATTTTTGTGGTGATAGTAACACATTAACTCTGCAAACTATACAATCCTGTTTGTGAATATAGACTCAAAATTATCGAAATTAAAGGCGGGCAGCACCATCGACCATAATCTATGGTATTAACACATTGACTCTTTACAAAGACCGTCGCCTGTGTGACCGACTAATAGGGTGTCGTGGTCTTTTCTTTCCTTTACCAGTTCATCCCCCAGGTCATTTTGTTCTACAAACAGACTGGAGTTAGAGAGATATGTGTTGACCGAGTGGATTTGTGTGCTGATCCCTTGTGTCAGAGGTTTGATCTCCAATCTGGAGAGATTTCGAGATGGCCGTACATTCTCTGGCAACATCCTTTGTGGTATTGATGCTGCTACAACATAAGCCCTATCATACTTTAAATACCAATTTGGATGAAACCCTGTATATGATGAAGAACAGAAGTAGCAGTGCACAATTTAATATAAATATTTTGAGAGGCAAGGGTGGGGGAGGGGAAGACACCCAGGGTGCCTGGCCCTGGGTATCTTCCCCCACTTGCCTCTCAAAATAATTTTAAATTTTATTGTGATATTGAACTTTCAGCCCAATCCTTTACAGTTTTTAATTGGTAGAGTGCTAAACTTATCAAAGTTTATTCACCAGTCTTTGCCATGTTGCAATTTATGGGAGAGTCTCATAAATTGCAACAAGGCAAATCCATACAGTTAAAATAATTTCACTTCAAAGATAACATGAAGAACACTCACAGAGAATGAAGCCTTTGAATTGTTGTACTTGCACCTCAGAATGAAGCCTGAATATGGGCTTCCAGCATTCTACCAGTTAAGTGATACTCTTAGTTTAGTACTTCTCATAAAGTCTCACAAAGTATAAGTTTGAAAGTTCTAAAAAGAGATAAGAGTCAAATGTATTCTCACACAAAGGTGGGGGAAGATGCCCAGGGTACCCAGCTCTGGGTATCTTCCCCCACCACCCAGACTAACCCCAACTCAATCCTCTCAAACATGGAGGTTGAAAAGACACCAACTGCGGGTTATCTGAATATAAGATTTCAGATACTAAAGATAGAACAATTTCTTTTGTAATTACCACCAAGTAGCCCTGGTTATCTGATCCCAACCCTAACACACAACCAAGTCCTTTGAACTTTTGAATTTTCTCAATTTTCTCTCATAAAGTCTCACCAACGTATCATTTTGAAAGTTCTATTCATAAAGTCTCACAAAGTATAATTTTGAATGTTCTAAACAGAGTAAAGAGTCATATGTTTTCTCACTCACAGAGGGGGTGGGGATGCCCAGGGTACCTACCCTTGGATATTTCTCTCCACCCTGACCAACTCCAAGCCACTCCTCTCAGACATGGAGGTAAAAGGGACAGCAGATTATCTAAATATAAGATTTTTGCATACTTTAGATAGAGCTATTTCCCCTGTAATTGCCAGAAAGTAACCTGGGTATATTTAATCACCCCCCCCCCCACCCCCACCCCACCCCCATCCAACCCCAACACACAACCAAGTCCACTGAACTTTTTAATTTTCTCTCACAAAGTCTCAAGAACTATAATTATAAAAGTTATGACCAGAGATAAGAGCCAAGTGTAGCCTCTTCTTACATGTAGTTGGAGGGGGGGGGGGGGCTGGGTGCCTAGCCCTGAGTATCTTCCCCATCCCCATCCCCCACCACCCAACCACATCTCAACCCCAACTAAATCCTCTCAGATATGGAGGTAAAAAAGACAACAACTGCTGTTTGTCTAAATATGAGATTTTTGCATACTTCAGATAGAACAATTCCTCTTGTAATTGCCAGCAAGTATACCAGAGAAGACTGATAACCCCAGTTGGAATTATTTTTGCATATAAATACTAGTTTTCTTTATTAAGAGTCCAAACTTTCAAATACCCTCTCATAAAGTCTAAACCATTATTGTGATAGTTAAAAGAATTAAAATTCAAATATATTCTCACATGTCTGGGTGGAGGTACCCAGAGGGGGAGATATCCTGGGTAAACTCTCGGGGGGTTGGGGGGAGGTTACCCAGGGAGAAGATACCCTGCTGCACTGGGACCAACATCCAAAACAAAATGATCGAATGAATCGAAATGCACGGGCGCTTAAAAATCTGTCAAACTCACTAGGGTCGCCCAGGGGTCACTGAGTGCCTTTTTCATAAATAAAGTCAAGCTAAGCTACAGTGTCATTGACACATTCATTGTAATTTACTGAATGGAATGTTTATTGAAAGGAGCTTTTTTATTACCATAATACCTTTCAGGAGTTGAGCAAAACTTTGTGTATATAGCCAAACGAGATTAAAGTAAGCTATTGCCATGGTTTATTCATAGGTCTTGTCTGTCTGCAAGTCTGTGAGTAATTCATTCAGCACAGGATACAGCCTGCAGTTTTTTTTTTGATCATCATCAAATAACATGTGCATATTCAGGTTCATGCTGGAATGAAAACGTCATATTATGGTCTCAGTCGATTGCCTGCAATGGCTGCTACAGTAGCCTACTAGCATTGGCAACAGGTTGCATCAATTTTCTTGAAATTTGATGGAATGAATTGGTATGATGAGCTGATGAGAATATTTTATTTTGGTAATGGTTGGCTACCATCTTAGATTTATTCAGAACAGCCTGCATTTATGCATCAGTTTTCATGAAACTGCAAGATTACTTTGTATGATGATTAGCTTGGCACATCCTATTTTGGTGATGGTTGACCACCTATAATGGCAGCTCTCTTGGATTTCTTCAGAACACTGTGCAAGTCACATTTTTGCATAACTTTTCTTTGTATGATGAGTGGATGAGAATATCCTATTTATCTACCATACCACTGGCCTAGACATGCTAACATTCTATTTGTGATAATTCAAGCCAAACGCTTAATTTTCAATCCCCAACACCCCAAAAATGAAGCCAAAAGATAAATTTTTCTTTTGAAGCAGAACACATCCGGGGGAATATCTGCCCTAGTTGAAAATGGAATAAATTTCTGTACTAACCCCCCAAAAGCCTTGACAAGCTAGAGCAGGGCCCAAATTGAGGAGTTACCCAAAAACTGTTGTTCTTGGGAAATAATTTTTAAAAAAAAATTCTATAAAAACCTAAATACCTATATTGAAATGGCTGGCCATGGGAGCAGGAGAAGAGAAGGAGACATTAAGAAGACATAGCAATACATATAATAATTAGGATGAATGGTGATCATTACAGGAATTGACCAGAAATTGGGTGATACATGATTCTAATTTACACAAAATAATTATACACTTAATTGAGAATCCCACACACTCCAAAAATTAACCCAAAGTAATAAAAAATTGTGAGTCCTGTGTTGGCCTCCATATTTCGCATCTGCACATGTGCAGAAATAAGGAAGTGTCCTCCAATACCACCAATAACTTTTCTTTTGTTTGGCCCAGTGTAAACAGTTCTGTTTTCTCAGCTCTCTGTAATTTCTATGTCTTGATGGCCTCAAAATGCTGGATGAAGGAGAGGGAACATGAATTAAAAGATACAACATGATCAGAAAGCAGGCAGATCATGATTTCATTCAGGATTGTACTTTCTAAATTATGTTGTAAATTAGAATCATGTGTCACCCATTTTGGGGTCAGCCTCTGAAACATTCACCATTCATCACAGTAATATTTTTATACTGTACCAATGACCCAGACTTAGCTGGTGCTAACTCCACAAAAACCAGGGCCAAACACAAATTTTGCCCCCCAATCCCCAAAATTTGCATCCAAAACAAAAAGAAATCATGTCCTAAAGGACCTCCATATTACGACTCTACTGCGCATGCGCAGTGACGCAGTCGTCCCGAAATTGGCGCCAAATATCATTCTCTGTTTGGCCCTTCATCAGTCAACATCTCACTGATCTTTGTGCTTGTAAATCTCAGTTTAAAGGATGCCAGACACGTAATTCTTGGAGAAAATGTGATTCTAAGGAGGATAGAAGGAGGAGGGGAAAAAAGAAGTGGCAAAAAATAATCAGGGCTGTACTTAAAATTTTTTGTTAAAATTATGTTAAGTTGCCTATTTCCGAGGCAAACGCCTCTTGTTGTCATTCTTGCTAATTGTTGCACTGCTTATTCAGTGTTTCCTCTCCCCTAACCTTCTAAAGTCCCCCCTTGCAATTCTCCCATGCTTTTGGCATATTTTTGAGAAGTTTCATTTCTAAAAATTCCCTGGGAGAGTTGCTTGGTTACAGAATGTTTTCTGTTATTTTCCCCATAGTTACGTTTTCACCCATGGGTGTATAACGTTTGTGTTCTGCATCTTCCATCTGATGTTCTGCAGATTCTCCCCTGGGAGTCTCTGTTTTGCATCAGATAGAGTGTAATTGAGGACTGATTCCGGGCCAGTTTTTTCAGTGCCTGGAGTCATGTTTTCTTCTGTGTTTACACTGTTTGTTTTCATTGGCAACAGCCTTTTTTGAGGGGGGCTGTTTGCCTTTGAGGTAGTTTATCTCATTATAAGATACATTTATATTATCCGAAAGTGTCTCATTAATTATTTTATATAATTTTAAAATTTTTGACCACACTTTGCCATCGGATCCATCGGGGCTCAACGTTACTTTTCAGCAACTTGGGCTTCTCTGAAAAAATATTTTTTCAAAATTATTTTGTTTTGCAATTGTTTTTTCATTTATTAATGGATCATGTTATTATGTATCTTTGTGTCAGGGGTTTTTGCGAGTAACTAGGACTTATTGTTGTTCTTTCACAATGAAGGGAACTTGTTCAAATTGTAATAGGAAGAAATCTTCCTCTGACTTTCATGATTATTGCATAAATTGTAGTCAGTGTTCTCGCATTAATCCCTGTCCTGTATGTGAACATTGGGATGAGAAACATTGGAAACGTGTGTCACGATATGTTGTTTCTGGAGAAAGAGCGATGCCGGCTCTTTCTCCACAAGGTCACTCTACTCTCTCAGTTTCTATTTCAGAGGAACCAGAACAGGGTGATGTTTCCATGTTATCTTCTTCAAGTGTGCGTCCGTCGTCACAATTAAATACAGAGCTAGCGGCAAAAGTGCTCATGGAGATTAGACAAATGTCGTCCGCTAGCTCGCCCGGTGTAGCGTCCATTCACCGAATGGTTCGGCAGCCGGGTTCGTCCGATGCGGTCCAAGAGGAAATTTTGGGTGATGCGAGCACTATAAAAATAATAGATGCACACCCAGTGACGGCGGATAGTGAACGAGAACGGAGGAAGCCTTTTAGTCCGGTTCCTAGCTCGTCCAGGTCCAGCCGGGCCGCGAGCGAGAGAGGCCCCTCTCTCGTACAACAACATCTGGGACCAGATGTTGTGGTACAAAATGTGTCTTTAGCGGAGCATACGTCCGTCGCTCGGGACGCTCCGTTGTATAAGCAGTCCGCAGAGACTGTTAAGGCTTCCTCTTCTCGCCGGCGCACACGACCGCACCTTGGCTGCGTGACCTCCGATATCTTGCCAGCTTCGCCGATGAAGGATTATTCGGCGACCAGGTCACACCATCCGGCAGCCAGGGATTCGAGACCGATGGACTCCGGACGTTCGCATAGGAAAAGTATGCGGGAGCCATCTGATGCGGAGCTGCCCTCGGCAAAGCAGCGAAAGACCGCTCCTCCGCAGGTCTCGACGTCGGACATTCTAGTGCAGATAGCACAGCTTATCGCAGCATCCCAGCAGCCGACAGAGACGGTGTCGGATTGAGAATTATCCGACGGCGCTGGGTCGGTACGCTCCGCCGAAGCATCGGGGGCGGACGACCGGGAACATCGGGAGGTCCGACCGGATGGTGAAAGGGATACGGATGAATTGGAGCTATCCCTTTCGGAACAACACAAAGCTGCCGTAGACTTCATCCGGCACTTTCTTCCTCAAGTTGTTCCGTCGGGCCAGACTGCTGCGCTTCCGGACAGGAGAATTATAGCGTCATTGGACTCTGATTTTTTCGAGCGGTTCAGGGACATCGCTCCCGAGTTTCCGTCGCAGTCCAATAATGTTGCAAGAACATTTGAATTATTGAACGACGCTATTTTTAAACTTGCTTCCAGGACAGGGAAAGCAGGCTTCTTGTCCGCAAATACTCTCAACCTGCCTTTCATTAATGCAAGGAATAAATTCGACACGGCAGGTCAGGGTATACCGAGAGTTCCTCTGCGTATGGACGACGAGGCGGAAGACTTAGAGCTATCATTACCGTCGTCAGCTTCTATTCCAACCGCAGTGTTGGAAACAGCTATTGCGTCTAACAGAGCCAATTTAGATGCCTTATCTTACGCAGATCACCTTACGAAGGCGTTATCACTGCGTCTTCAAGGGGAAGAGTTTCAGGATATTCAATCCTCCTTAAGACTTCTTTCAAGGGCAGTAGCTTATTCCACGTGTAACTCCGCCCTTTCAGTGGCAAATCTGGAGTTGGTTAGACGTGACGCAGCCCTGTCTACATCCACACTAGTGGATTCTAAGGTGAAGAACTCTCTTAGAGTCGCTTCGGTCTCAGGAGATCTTCTCTTTGACGGCAAGCTTTCCGCTATTTATGATAATATTAAAAAGAAAGCTAGTGATTCTCTGTTGTTTAGATCCGCTCCTAAAAGGTCGGATTCAGCAGACACGAATAAGGCGGGCACTTCTGGGTCTTATCCGCCCAAGAGAGGTTCCTATAGAGGTTCTGGTGCGTCCTCTAGCTCTTATTCGAGAGACCGTCAGGATAGCGACTCTCGTTCGGGACGTCCTTCAGGCCGGGACAATCGGTCGGACGCCCCGAGGTCGACGAGGCGAGGTGCGGGTCGTGGAAGACGTGGTTTCTCCTACCGCAGGCCTCGCAGATCCAGGAGGTGATGGCTCAAACCTCTATCGCGTTCCGGTTGGCGGAAGGTTGTCGAGTTTTTCTCAAGAGTGGGCGTCGATTACGGACGATCCGTGGGTGAGAGGAGTGACTTCGGAAGGTCTAAAGATATCCTTCAAACGAAAGCCTCCATTAACTCGAAGTCCAAAGTGGACTCATCTTCCGTCAAACCCTCAGAAAAGAGACGCTCTGCTATCAGAGGTGCAGTCTCTTTTAATGAAGAACGCGGTAGAGGTCGTAGAAAACCAGGAATCGCTGGGATTCTACAGCCATCTGTTTCTGGTTCCGAAACCAGACGGCTCGTTCCGTCCAGTCATAGATTTGAGCTGGATAAACAAGCTGATCATCGCTCCGAAGTTTTATATGGAGACGATTCGATCGGTCAGAGCGAGTATTCGGGTGAACGATTATGCAACGAGCATAGATCTCAAAGATGCGTACTTTCACGTCATGGTACATCCGACATTCCGAAAGTATCTACGCTTCGCAGTCCTAGGAGTGGTGTATCAGTTCCGGGCCATGTGCTTCGGATTGAATCTAGCACCCTGGGCTTTCACTCGGGTAATGAACTCGGTAATGATCTACTTCCGAGCTCATTCGTCTGCGGTAACGTCGGCCTACCTGGACGACATTCTTCAGAGGTACGGCAACGAGTTAACGCTTCAGAACGATGTTCAGAATCTTCTTCTATTGCTCCGACGTCTCGGTTTCATAGTAAACGAGGAGAAGTCGGATCTGGTGCCGTCCAAGTCATTCACTCATCTGGGAATGAGCTTCGAGACGCACAACAATCTCGTTCGTCTGCCGTTAACCAGAGCGAAATTAGTCAGTTGTTACGCTCGCTATTGTCTAAATACAGACAAAGTCACAGCGAGAGAATTTATGAGACTGATAGGTCTGTGCGGAGCCGCTGCGGATCTCATTCCGATGGGACGGCTACGCACACGGCCTCTTCAAATTTTCTTGACTCAGAATTGGAGTGTGAAAATTCATTCGCTCGATGTAGACGTTCTCTTGTCAGATCAAGTGAAACAAGAGATTCAGACTTGGGCAAACATTCAGTGGTTAACTCAAGGAGTTCCGCTGCAGTTGCCGGATCCGAGTAATCCCAACGGATTCGAGATGCCAGGGTCTTTGGGATCCGCAATTCCTGTGCAAGCACATAAACATCAAGGAAATGATGTCAATTTGGCTTGCGTTACGTCACTGGATGGACATTATTCACGATGCTCATGTCCAAATCCTATCCGACAATACGACAGTAGTGGCGTATATACGGAATCAGGGAGGCACTCATTCAGTTCCGTTGTTCAATCTAACAGAAAGAATCCTTCTGTTTGCGTTGGAACATCACGTTCTTCTTTCGGTCCGTCACATACCGGGTCGTCTGAATGTGCTAGCAGACTCCCTTTCTCGAAAGGGTCGCTTGTTGCCGTCGGAGTGGACTCTCAACAAACAAGTATTCAATCAGATTTGCTACCAATGGGAACGGCCAATGATAGACTTATTTGCGACACATCTCAACAATCAGTTGCAGACGTATGTGTCCCCGTGTCCGGATCCAAGAGCATTTGCTGTAGACGCTCTATCGATCCCTTGGGACGGAATGATAGGATATGCGTATCCTCCAGCGCCGTTAATTCAACAAGTATTGCTAAAGATAAAACAATCTCAATGCAAGATTCTGTTGGTAGCATCTCTGTCGCCACAGAGACCGTGGATAAATCTACTCAGGTGTCTGTTGTGGGACCTACCGCGGAAGCTCCCTCCACGAGAGGATCTTCTTTGGCAGGGGAAATCGCGCCAACTGCATCACAACCCGCAAGGTCTCAACCTTCACGTTTTTCCGTTGTGCGGTCCTTCTTGCATGGCAAGCACTTTACAGGACGAGCAGTGGACGCGATTTCTAACTGTAGGAGGACCTCCTCTTCGCTAAACTATGCGGCTAAGTGGAAGGTTTTCCGTCGTTGGTGTAGGGATCATTCTGTTGATATATTTGATCCCTCTATACCAGACATTGCTAACTTTCTAGTATACTTGTTTGACGAAATCAAACTGCAACCGGTTACTATAAAGGGTTATAGATCTATGTTATCTGATACCTATGCACATCATGATAGTTTACAAATTGGATCTAATGTCTCTTTATCGAAATTGGTTAGAAACTTTTTGATAAATAGACCCAGAACTCTTAGATTAATTCCTAAGTGGAATTTAGCTTGGGTTCTCCTTAAATTGAAGGAAAAGCCATTTGAACCTCTTGGGACAGTAGATTTCAAATTCTTATCTTATAAGACAGCTTTTCTCTTAGCTTTCTCTTCTGCCAGAAGAGTCAGTGAGCTTCATGCACTATCGGTGGATGATTCTCATTATCGTAGTGTTGGGAACACTATCACCTTCACTACTAACGTCGGTTTTTTAGCTAAGAATCAGGCTCCTAATAAATATCCGGAACCTATTGTTATTAAGGCTCTTCCGTCTTCAGACGGGCGTAGGCCTTTACTCTGTCCTGTTAGAGCACTACGTATCTATAAACAGAGATCTCAGTTCATCAGAAAGGGACGGAAACGTTTCTTTCTGTCTTTGATGCCTAATAGAAAGGACATTTCAGTCCATTCTATTGCTAGATGGATTCAGTTAACTATCCGTACTGCGTATGAAGATTTATCTTCTTCTCAGCAGTCTGTGCTTAAGATTTCTGCTCATGAAGTAAGAGCTCTTTCTACTTCCTGGGCTTATGCTAATAGTGTTGCTATTACAGATTTAATGAAGGCTGCTTATTGGTCTCAGCCATCCACATTTACTAATTTTTATCTCAGAAATATTGAGTCCATTTCTGGAGACCTGCATTGTTTAGGTCCGTTATCTGTTGCTCAGAATGTCGTCCACTAAACAGTTGCAACTATAGTTATGCAGGCTTTCTGTTCCGGCAGTGACTCCGTCCGGCTGCCCTCTTCGCTCTGGGCTATTTGACCCAGGGCAAGGGGAAGGGGGGGGGGGGGGGCGGGTGTTCCCTTAGGTCACCTGCTTTATAGTGAAAAGCAAGGGAATGCCTCCTCCAAGACAGTATTTCTGAGTCGCTTCCGGGATGGTTTTAAAGTGTAATATTAATGTTTAATTTCATTCATGTCTTATTTTTAAAGTGTAGCTCGGTGTGAAGCATTTGTATATGTCAAGTGTCAAACGGGCTTTAATATACAATACTCGGACACTTTTAAATGATTATAAAGAGTCTCAATTCTCTGGACTACTTTATTTATTGGCTTGTTTTAAAAATAATTAGTATAAAGGTTATACTGGATGTTAATAGAGAACATGAATGTTATTGTGCTCAATTATTAAGGGTAGTGTATCTTTCTAATTTAAATATTAAATAAGAAAGATACATGTAAAGCCTAATACTCCTTTTCTCCTTAAGGGGTTACCTCTTTATTTTATAATTGAGCTTATTGGATTTTCCTCTATGTCCTAGGCCCTCCAGCCTGTTTACTATTCAGCTAAGTCTGGGTCATTGGTACAGTATAAAAATGTTAAAAAATTTATAGTAATTTATATATTTTTTATACTTACCAATGACCCAGACGGGGATGGCCCTCCCTGAGTTGGGAACTCTTGCCTCCCCGCTGAGTACATAGCGCTGACCAGGCACTGCCAGTAAGAATGATATTTGGCGCCAATTTCGGGACGACTGCGTCACTGCGCATGCGCAGTAGAGTCGTACTATGGAGGTCCTTTAGGACATGATTTCTTTTTGTTTTGGATGCAAATTTTGGGGATTGGGGGGCAAAATTTGTGTTTGGCCCTGGTTTTTGTGGAGTTAGCACCAGCTAAGTCTGGGTCATTGGTAAGTATAAAAAATATATAAATTACTATAAATTTTTTAACTTTCTGCTTAACCCTTTACCCAATGTAATGGCCAAAACCGGCCATCGCTATTCACAAAAATTGCCAATTACTTTTCATTATTTTTTTTTCATTTTTTGTCTCAAAAACATAGGTTATGACCCCTTTTTGGAATGACCTCGTTGAGCTCATTCCAATGAGGAGTAATAACCTATGTTTTTGAGACAAAAAATAAAAAAAAATAGTCATTTAAGAATTTTGTTTGCAAGTGTCGTCTGCTTTTAATGTTAGGTAAAGGGTTAATGTATCCTTCTCTTCTACTCCCCAGCTGTTTGGACGTATTCAGGCTTTTTTAAATATTTTTTAATGAAAATCATCACCTTTTGTTTATGTTAGAAACAGCTACCCAAGGACACAGTCTTTGGGTACCTCTTCAATTGGCCACTGTTCTAGTTTGTCAAGTGCTGTTGCCTTCTTTGGTTTAATATGGAAATATTTTCTGCTTTCAACAAGGTCAGATTTTCACGCGGATATAGTACGCTTTCGAAAATTTTCTATAATCCTTTGAAAGTGTACTTGGATTCCACATTGATTCTATATTCTTTTTATACATTACTTGAAATTTCGCAAACTATGTCAATGCTAAGTTTTTGTAGACAGTATTGCCAGTAATTATTATACCCCCACTTTCGAAGAAAATGGGGGTATACTGGATTACATGCGTCCGTGCATCTGTCTGTCTGTCTGTCCGTCCATCCATCCGTCTGTGCGTCCGTGTGTGAGTCCGTCCGAAAGTATTCATAACTTAATTATTATTTTTTATAGTATTTGTTGGTCATAGGTATGCCCACACTAGTTATTTTTTTTTTTTTTATTATTTTTTTTTTTTTTATTAATTGTTCACTTAGAAATTGTGTCCGTCCGAGCCAAATTTTGTCTGTTCAGCCTGTATCTCGGGTATCGAAGGTTCTATTGCAATGAAATTTGCCATGAACACTGCTTATGGTATAGACTTTAAAAAAAGGATTCAACGGTATTTCTCACATTCTCCTTTTTAGAGTTATCTCCCTTTTTTGACTTAGAAATTGTAGGAAATAGACATTATTTGTCTGTTCAGCCTGTATCTCAGATATGGGTTATCGGATTTTGGTGAAATGTGGCATGCAGTTTGCCTATGACAAAGGCTTCTGCCTCATTGCATAAAACTTCCAAACACCAAACAATTTACCATACCTTTTGACTTAGAAATTGTTGGAAATTGTTGAAAACTTTCGAAGAAAATGGGAGGGGGGGGGAGCATATTGGATTGGGGTTATCGGATTTCAGTGAAATATGGCATGCAGTTTGCCTATGACAAAGGCTTCTGCTTCATTGCATAAAACGTCCAATCACCAAACAATTTACCATACCTTTTGACTTAGAAATTGTTGAAAACTTTCGAAGAAAATGGAAGGGGGTGTATACTGGATTGCTTCCATCCATCTGTGCATCTGTCCGTTAGTCCATACGTGAATATTCATAAATGATATATGTTGGTCATACGTATGCCCACACTAGGCGGTACACCACGTGGGGGTATGCACCGGACGAAAGTCCAGCTCTTGTTTTCCAGAATTTCACTCTGCGTCGTGCTTAATAAGGCTTAAAAGAGCTATTCTCCTTATGGCTTATTTGTTACCATCCTATTATTGCTTTATTATATTCATTACAATATACTTTCAATGATTATGCCAAGTAATTTTTCAATTTCAAGCTTACTTTCTGCAGTGATTTAAATTCATTAGGCTTTCAGACCTATTGCATCATGTTTATAGCAGTTATTGTTACCTTAGGCATTCTAATTCATTGATAAATGTTAGTTTTATACCTTGCCCAGGCTGTTCATACAATTTGTAATGTTTAGACTGCATTCAGCATCTCAGGCTGTGCCTGGCTGATTGTGGTTTATAGTCACTTAGTGTTCACATTCCTTGTTTGGTTCCAAAAATAAGTTTTTTCATGTTTCCAGAGCTAATTGTACACATATGAATGACTTCTGATTCAAAAGCTTTTAATGGTGAACTCATTTTCTTCTAAAATTAGCATTGTTTTTTTTATTTGAAAATTAATACATCTGAATTTTTGGAAAAATAAAAACTTTTTGGTCAATCTCTTTTACCAAGAAGTTAAGCAGCAATAACCATCCATCGTGCTTAACCTGCACTGGCTGTAACGCACAAAATACTTGTGATATTTGAATCGTTTGTTTTGGGCTTGGATCCTAATATGCCTAAATTATCTCCCATGAATTTGTGTCGTGACACTTCTTCCATCTGATGTTCTTCCTTCCATGTCAGACTTGGTTTCCTCGGAGGCTGTTTCGGTTGATGGAGAGCTGGCCAGAGAAAGATAAATTTGAAGACATTCTTTCACTACTGAGAGTGTTATCTCACTTATGACGTCCATTCACTCTGCAGCTCGAGCCATTAGCAACCTAGAGCTTGTTAAACATGACAGTGCCTTAGTGTTGGCGTCTAACTTAGATGGAGCTCTAAAAGCCTCTGTCAGAACAGCTCCTTTGACAGGTACTTCACTTTTTAATGAACAAGTCACTTTTGAGCATGAAGTGGTCACCAAACAAGCCATGTCAGATTGCTACTAATTACCCTCATTTCAAGAAAGCTAGGTATTCTGGAATGAAGAGGTCCCGTGGCTCATCGCACTGAAAATCATTAGCTCCTCCTAACCAGTCTCCTGTCAACTCTCAGCAGTCCAATAGAGTACATTCTCAGTCTTTTAACAGAGGCTAGTCTGCTAGGGGAAAGCAGAGTTTGTCCTATTGTAAGCCTCAGGGTGGTTCACGATGAAGCTGTAAACCTTTATAGTCTTCCGGTCAGCAGAAGGTTATCCCTTTTTGTGGAAAATTGGGAGAAAATTACAAAAGACCCTTGGATTCTAAAGGTTATTCAAGTGGGGATAGTTCTTTCCTACAGAAAAAAACCTCCTTTGTCAAGAACTCCCTTGTTAACAAATCTTCCGACTTACCTTCTCGAAGCAGTCAACTTAATGCTTTCGAAGAAGGCAATACAGTTTTTCAACAGACAGTGTGTCCTTCCTCTCCAGGATTCTACTCAAGACTTCCTGGTACTGGCCAGACAGTTCCTTCCGTTTGGTCATAGACCTAAGCTAGATCAACAAGCTCATTGAGCTCATTCTTACTCCGAAGTTTTACATTGAAACTCTCTGGTCGGTGTGGAACAGCAATCTAGCCAATGACTTTGAGGTAAGAATCGCCCTCAAGATGTGTACTTTCACGAAATAATTGATTCTTTGTTCAGGAAATCCTTGAGGTTTTCCATAAACGGCAAGATTTACCAATTCTGGGTGATGTGCTTCGGACAAAACCTTGCTCCTTGGGTGTTTACTCTGATCATGAACTCGGTCATGTCACATATACAAGCTCATATGGCAGTTCTGACTTCGGCATACCTGGACAATATCCTTCCAAGATATTTTTACAAAGAAACTCTTCTTCAGGCTGTTCAGAAGCTCCTAATTCTCTTACAGTCACTGGGGTTCATCATCAACATATAGAAGTCTGATCAACCACCTTTTGCAATCTGGGAAATTAATTTCACACTCACCTGAATCTTGTCCATCTTCTCTAAGCCGGAGCTCTCCTCTTAAGAGCATTCTCCTTCTCTTTTATTCAAGAGAACAGTGACTGTGAAGGAGTTCATGAGTCTTCTGGGTGTGTACAGACTTGATTCCGCTCTTTCACCCACCCTTTCAAGTTTTCCTTCCTTAAAAAACAGGAAGTTTATGGTCAGCAATCTGGATTATGTAATTTGTCTTTCCCCTGCTATCTAGGAGACTATTCAAATTTGGACAAACTTGAGTGGATGACAAAAGGGATACCTTTGGTAACACCTCCTTCATCATTCACCCTAATGTCAGATGCTAGTGATCAGGGATGGGATGCAACCTTGGCTCCAGTGAATCTAAATTGCCGTGGCCAAGGGAACCATCAGCAATCCATTAGCCTTTGTGATAGATGCTCTGCCCATTCCTTGGAAAAGAGTCATCAGCTCTTGTTTCAAGAGAAAACCTACAAATTACACAGCAATCCAGATGTTCTCAACCTTCACATCCTTCTGTTGTCAAGTCCTTCCTCAGGCGTAAAAGTTTTTTTCCAGAAGAGCAATGGGCTGCATTCTGCTTCAAGAAAGACCTTCTATTCTCTAAATTATGCTGGGAAGTCGAGAGTTGTCTTTGCCTGGTGCCAGGACAACAGCATCAATTATCTGCATCCAACAATTCCTGACTTCGCAAATTTCCTTGTATTTCTTTACGATGTTAAGAAACTTCAACCTATCACCATCATTCAAAGGATACTGCTCTATGTTGTCAGACACTTATTCTCACAAAGACTGAATTAATGTAGGTTCTGATCTATCCTTGTCAAAATTATGGAAGAATTTTTCCTTTAAAAAACCTAGGACATTATGGATAATTCCTAAATGCAAACTTGTTTGGGTTCTTTTGAAACTCCAAGAAGCTCCTTTCAAACCACTAGCTTCAGTTGAGTTTAACTTTAAGATGGTATTCGTGCTTGCTTGTTCTATTGCTGGAAGAGTTAGTGAGCTTCACATGCTCTCTATTGAGGATTCACATTATCGTAGTATGGGTAAATTTATTACCCTTAATACTCAAGTCAGTTTTCTAACCAAGAATTGGGCTCCAGAAAAGCAACATGCTCCTATTATTATTAATGCTTTACTGCCTGTAAATAACTCTAGACCTTTACTTTGTCCACTAAGGGCCTTAGGAGTATATGTTAAGCGGTCCAGTTTCATTCAGCCTAGACAGAAAAGATATCTCAGTTCATTCAATTCAAGATGGATTCAGTCTACTATCTGTATCGCTTATTGATCTGATACAGATAGTAGGATGAACAGAATTTTGACTCGTGAGGTTAGAGCATTATCTTCCTCTTGGACATATGGAAATTCTGTTGCTTTATCAGATATCATAAAGGCCACTTACTGGACGCAGCCCTCTACCTTTTCAACTTTCTACCTGAGAAACTTAGAATCTATGACAGGGGACCTAAGATCTCTAGGTCCCTTGTCTGCTGCTTAATATGTTTAAATGAATCTCAAGCTTTTGCATTGCAATGTGTGACATTCATTGTGGCCTACCTCTTTGTTTTGCACATTATCTCTTGCCAAAGTGGCATGTAGTACAATAGCTTTATATTAAAACATTTGCGAGCCTCACTCTTGGCTATAGGCGGATCACATCAATACATGGTGTGTTGTAAATTTGTATATAGATTTTGAAGTCTTGAGCTCATTTCATACAAATTGTTTCATGTTACCTCTGGATGCATTTATATTTTGGTCCCCTTAAACTAAATTATGGCATCTGGGATATGCTATGGTCTTTTAAGAGGTATTTAGTCTTACTCCAGTGTTGGATACTTGTATCCTTATGGATATTGCATCCAACAATTATATTTTCTATCCTTCTTGTATGCGAATAAAGTAGGGTTTCCGCTAGGAATAAATTAGTGGGTCCGGTAGGAGCAGGAAATCGCCTGGTGAACCATGGTTCGCATGGAAAATTTTAGAATTGAACACTGCTGAAGGCCATTTCCTTGTATCTGAGATGGCGTTTCATGTTTTAGTACGAACGATTTTATGAGAATAATTATGTTGAATCTTTGGGGAAACACCCAAATCTATCGCTGTTTCTTCACTACAATCGGCATGTGACATATAACGTAATTGGCAAACAGTGGAAAATACCGATAGTTTCTGAATGACTCTTGACAGTCTTAAGATGCAGAATGCCAATTCCGGAAACGGAGAACTTAAAATGTGTCAACTTTGTTGGGAGAATGCCTGCATCTTGACTAGAATTTTACGGCATCATGTTGTTTGTTTTTACGGCCAAATTTTATGCTTTATCAGTAAATGATCAGCAGGGTGAATGGGTCAGGTTGACAGACCCTCAGCCATGGTAGCAGTAACCCTGAATAAAGACTTATATTATTCCTAATATTCTGTTAAGTAATCCTTCTGTTTGGAGTAAGCAATCTTGGTATTATTTTTAACTCTCTATCCTGTGTTGGCCATCCATCCTGTTATCTATTCAGCATGTCTGAGTGGGTGGCTAAATAATGGAAATTTCTAATAATTTCTGTATTTATCATACCTACCACTAGCCTAGGCAAGAAGTGCCCTCCCGTAAGTTATTCACTCTCACCTCCCTACATAGAACTATTTACACTCAGCAGGCATCACAAAAGAATAGTTATTGGTGGGAATTGAGCATAGTTCCTTGACACTAGGTATGAGCAGATGCTGTCTGTCTGTCCATCCATGGACACATTTCGATTCTGGACGATAACTTTAGTTGTAATGGTTTGAGCTGAATTAAATTTGGCATGTGGATTTAGTATGACAAAATACAGGATGGGTTCGATTTTCGTTTCTAGTGGCCCATTTGCAGTAGAGTTATGGCCCTTTATGGGAATTTAGCCCAACTTTTCGTTTCCGGATGATAACTTTAGTTTGCCTTGACCGATTTATTTCAAATTTTCAGTTTTTTGTTTTTGACCACAAAATACAGCTCAAGTTCACTTTTGACCACAATCACATATACCTTTCTAGAGTTATTCCTCTTGAATGATTGCAAATTTGTGGATTTTGTGGTTTCCGGATAACTTTAGTTTGCCTTGACCGATTTTTTTCAAATTCTCAGATTTTGTTTTTGACCACAAAGCACAGCTCAAGTTTACCTTTGGCCATAATCGCATTGTACCGTTCCATAGTTATTCCTCTTGAATGATTGCAAATTTGTGAATTATGTGGTTTCCAGATGATAACTTTAGTTTGCCTTGACTAATTTGTTTCAAATTCTCAGATTTTGTTTATGACCACAAAGCACAGCTCAAGTTCACTTTCGGCCAAAATCGCATGTACCTTTCCAGAGTTATTCCTCTTGAATTTGTGCATTTTGTGTTTTCCGGATTATAACTTTAGTATGGCCTAACTGATTTTTTATACGCCTGTTGAAAAACCGTCGAATTATGGAATCAGTTTGTCTGTCTGTCTGTCCATTTGTCCATCCATTTGTTCATCCGTTGGTCTTTCCATTCGTCAACATTTGGTTTCCAGATGATAACTTTAGTATTTTTTTTTTCGATTGACTCCTAAACTTGTATGTGGTTTAATCAAAACAAAAGACAGGTCAAGTTCGAATATGGGGTCAGTTCGAACTTCGAAGTTCCCCTGAATTATGGACCTTCTTGGACTTAGAATGCATCAAATATTTGGTTTCCGGATGATAACTTTTACCCACATAGGGACACCAATGGTAAACCTGCTTGTGTGGAGTTAGTATGTTGGGGAGCTGACAGTGGCTTGCCATTGTTTAGACACAAACGCTGCTGAACACCCTGTTTCTCTCTGGGTACTCCGGCTTCCTCCACCCGTAAAACTGTGGCGGTCATGATTAGTCATTGTGCAGAAATATGTGACCCTAAACACAAATAAATAAATAATTGTGATAGATAACAAAAGGTCAATAATTATGATACAATTTTCTTAAATGCTACATATGTAATTTTGACATTAATTTCATAAATGCAGCATAAAGTCAAGGTAATTATGAGCAACAGTGTCACTGACACTTTCATTTCATGCCCAGGTTTAAGTCTGTTATTGATATGTGTATTTTAGGTAGCTGCAGGAGCTGTAGGACTGGCTAGAAGAGCTTTTGATGAAGCCACTAAATACTCTATGGAGAGAAAAACCATGGGCAAGTTTATTTGTGAGGTAAGTCAGTAAAATGAAATCCTTATAACAGCATACCCATGTTGTCAAAAACTATTCCAATAGCCAATGTGTGTTGTCCAGAATCGGTTGTCATTGTCCTTTTAACTCTTAGCTGCTGAGTATTTAAAAAATATTTTCCATCAAGTTTAGTTGTTAAGCAGCCATGACTAGATTTGGTGGAAAATTCAAGGAATTTAACTCAAGAAATCACTGGACAAAATGTTGATACAATACACAGAGGAAAATTTGGTTTAAAATGCCCAAATGATACTTCTTTTAGTGGCATGAGATTTTCTGTCCTGGGCCGGAATATTCGCCAGCAACAAGCAAGGAGTTAACCCTTTACATAATGCCTCATCTGCCTGCATAATGTACAAATTGGGCAGTCGCAAAAAAAAAAAATCATCAAAACCATGTTATCAGACCCTCACTTGAAGGAGCTCATTGGTTTTGTAGTAATTTAAATAAAAAAAAAAATAATTAAAATAACAAATTTTGATATTTTCATTGGGTAAAGGGTTAACCAGCTGCTGCTATTCACAAAAATTACAGTTCTGATCAAAAAGTTATATGATGTCATGCAAGGGAGGGAGAAATGTAGCCCCATATCCATGGAATCAAGGGCTGTGATGAAACTTTTTTTTTACTATTTTTGCATTGTTCTATAAGGAACGATATGCTAAATTGTAATGCTCAACAGTAAGGCTTTTATGCTTGTTTGGGTGCTGTGAGTAAATATGGTTCATACAGCTGCTTCAAGTACTTGAAAGTGTGTGAATTTTTTGTACCCTGCAGACAGGGTTTGTATGCCCTTTTGTTATTCTTGAGTAACTTACTAAGTACATTAAAACCTGTCTTGCAAGACCACTGTCATGAGAGACCACCTGTCTTGAGAGACCACTGTGGCCATATACCTATTGGTTTCACTCTGTCTTGAGAGACCAGAGACCACAAAACTGTGGCAAAAACTCAGATTTAGTTTGCTTAATCCACTTTGATTTTGTCACACTAAGTTTGTTTTTTAACAATAATCTTTATCTTTTCACAGGGATCTTGATAAAAATTTCTGAGACAACTGAATACCTATGTAATTGAAAGCGAATTTAATATAGTTTTCAGACAATCTACAGTGAAATATATTTGTCATACTTGTGTATGATTTCAGATATTGAGGTTTTGGGGGCTAATTGTCCTGACTGACAATTTCACTGTTTGGGCAGATGTCCTGGTTACATTTTTGAACTATTGATTTCTGTACACATTGCATTGATCTTAACTGATTTTAATACTCTGAAATTGCCCAAAACAGATTTTCTGGTGTCTCAAAACCCATGAAAAACACCCAGGTAAACTTATTTTTACTCAAAGTGTGACTGAAATTATTTGCTAATAACACGAAACCTGACAGACACAAAAACATTGACTTTTAAAGGTTAAACTGTAAATTATAAAAATAGCTCATTTGAAATTATTTATAGAACGTCCATCCACCACATTCACACACACACCTCTGACTTCGGTGTGAGAAGACCTTAATTAGCTGCATGATGGATTTCCTCACACTTCAAATGAAGGACACCTTGATGGCTATGAATGCTGGTCCACTGATCAACTTGGACATCCATGTTGATAGGGACTGTGTTCAGATAACCATCAAGTACCAGCAGAGCCCCATCTCTGGGAGTTGTAGTACCTTTCACAGGGCCCCTGTACTGGTCCACACCAGTGGACGGGTAAGAAAACAATGACCACCACCAAATCCACGACATCCATGGTGAAGAGAAAAAAGAAGAAGAACAACGAGTTGCCAGGTTTATGGAGAAATGGCTTGAGAGGAGAAGGGAAAAGAAAGAGAGACATGAGAAGGAGAGGGAGACCAACATCAAATCATCTCAACTACCAACTCCACCCACATCTCACTGCTCTTCCCCAAGGAAGACGGAAGGTGGAGAGAAGTCGGAGAGGGAGACCGGGGAGATGGTGGTCAACCAACCCAAACCTGGCTCTCCTTTCAACCTGGACCTCTCAGGCAATGAATACATACTGTCCTTGGACAGATCACAACACCACCTGGAATCACTTGGGGATTTTGCGGATTGGCTAGATAACATGTGCATATCAGAGTACGGAGAGCGAAAGCTAGACTTCAGGGCCTCCATTGAAGAATACAGGGAATACATCCAAGAACACTCTGGCTACATCCAAGATATCATCAACAATGAACTCTGCTATAGAAAAGTAGAAGCACATAAAATCAGAAACCAAAATTTCCACAAATGGATACAAGAAAAACACGCATCAACTGCCCCAATCTCTCCAACACAGCCTCCTCCTTCCAAAAAACCCAAACAAGACACAAGCGCTGCTGAACACCCTGACATTTTCCTCCTTTAGCAAGCCTGGACATGATGCAAAATTCTACTGGTAGAGAGGATTGAAAGGAGCTTGCCCCACAGCATCCATGAGTGCCTTTGGCACATGAAACCATTTGATCATCATCAAAAATTGTCATATTGATAGAAAGAGAACACTTTGTTCATATAAAGTAAGAAATTACTATTTTGGATGGATGAGCCCCTTCATATCATAATCTTGAAGAGTTTTTAAGTTTATGTACTTTAACTATAATTTATTAAATAATGCCTTTGTACTTTTATTAAAACTGAATTAAAATTTTTAAAAAGTTGAAAAATCAATTCTTCTCCATTTCTGCAACAAATATTCTCTGGTTGGTTATTCACTGACTAGCAAAAACCTCAAACCAGTAAAGTGTGACCACCTGTCTCGAGAGACCACTTTTGCTCAGCAAAAAGGGCGGTGTCTCAAGACCTGTTCTACTGTATGGAAATTTAATTATGCCTCTGATGACTCCCACCAGGGAAGAAACCAGTCAAGCTAAATTTAAACCTTTAGAGAATTGTCCAAACTTCTTGGGTATTATTATATTATTTAATTGTCAATTTAAAAATACTGACAATGGCAAATGTAACAGACCAAACCGGAAGCATCTCTACTGGTAGTAACTCACGAATAAACACAAACTGTGGTGGTAACAAACACAGCTGTCCTTCAAAATGCAAAAGGGATGATGAAGATCCTCAGCAAGAAAGAGGTGCCAAAAGGGTGAATATCAGACCCGAAAAATTTAGCACTATATCGAAAACTTGGAAACAAACAAGTAAGAGAATTGAGAATCAATCTTCAAATAGAATTTTATAAGCAGTGCTACGAAAATGAAGTAGCTCCAACCTGATCATAACATCAATGAGCCCAGCTATCATATCCTATTTATTCTTAATTCCAATCCTGACTTGTCCTCATCAAACATACAAAGACGAGAGAAGGAAATAAACTGGATATACAAACTTTGGACGTTTTTAATTTTTAGCTCACCTGGCCTAAAAGGCCAGTGAGCTTTTCACATCACTTGGCGTCCATTGTCGTCCGTCGTCTGTAAACTTTTCACATTTTCATCTTCTCTGTAACCGCTGAGCCAGGCCAGTGTGAACCAAACTTGGCAGGAATGGTCTGTGGGAAGTCCTCTACAAACCATCCTCATTTTGTTCCCCTCGGATGAAAAACATGGCTTCTAGAGGCATTCTTTGATTCTGGTTGGTGGATTTTAAAAAATATTCTCCTCTGAAACGGCCAGGCCAAATGTTTTGAAACTTCACATATATAATGACTGGGACTCCCTCTACCAACGATCCTCATTTAATGTTGGTCGGGTTGCAAACATGGCTTCAATTGTGGCTTCTAGTTACTATAGAAACCATATGGGAAATCACATTTTCATCTTTTTCTCTGGAACTATTGAGCCGACGTGAATCAAACTTGGCAGGAATGGTCTATGGGAAGTCCTCTACAAAGAATCCTCATTTTGTTCCCGTGGGTTGAAAAACATGGCCGCCAGAGGCATTCTTTTATTCTGGTTGGTGGATTTTCAAAAATCTTCTCCTCTGAAACTGCCATGCCAAATGTTTTGATACTTGACATAAATGATGACTGGGACCCCCTCTACTAATGATCCTCATTTAATGTTGATCGGGTTGTAAACATGGCCATAATTGCAGCTTATGGTTACTGTAGAAACCCTATGTGAAATCACATTTTCATCTTCTTCTCTGGAACTACTGAGCCGATGTGAACCAAACCTGTCAGGGATAGTCTGTTGGAGGTCTACGAATGCTCCTCATTTTTGTTACCGTGCATCGAAAAACATGGCGGCTAGAAGCATTTTTGGATTCTGATTGGTGGATTTTTAAAAATCTTCTCCTCTGAAACCACAGGGCCAAATGTTTTGAAACTTTGAATGGTTGATGACAGATTTAAGTTTGTTCAAATGGAGTCCCTGAGTTAATATTTGGGCTCCCTGTGCTGATAGTTCTGGCTAGTTTTTCTTGGAATCTAAAAGTATGTTAAATTGGTTTCTGAGAATGATACTCTTAAGGTCTATAAAGTTAAAAATCTGTTTCTCATGTCCTCCCGCATGGTCCTTTTGGCTTCCACATTCTCTCTTTTTATAACTAATGCAAACTTAAAAAAAAAAAAAATAAAATTGTTTATGTCTGATATTTTGCCCAACTTAATAAAATTGATAAATTTGTCCATTGAGTGCAACAATTCTTTGCATATGCTTTAGCATTACAAAGCCTTCTTGCACTGAAGGGACGAAATACACCACCACCCATGCTATTCTGTAGATTATGAGGCCTAAAACATAAAACAGACCAAGAATATGAACCACTGTTGACAAAGACATAATTACAAAAATAAAAAACATGCAGTTTTACAAAAAATGACCTGAGAAACAGAAGATCTACTTTGTAAGGCCTAATGAAAGAATTTTGAAATTCAGGTTTGAGGAGTCCAACTAATACAGCCCTTGAAAATCTTTGTGAAATCATCGAAATATCCATGAGCGTGCTTAAATTTCAATTTTGGAAACTGTATGAACCATGGAACTTAACGATCATCCCTTGTGGGAACCCCAGGAAATTGAGGCGTACCTGTTTACTGAAGTACAATACTGTGATCACAAAAGTGGTCTTTCGATCAGAACACGATCTGATCATGACCCACTTTCACAAGTGTGTTGAGATCTCTTAAATAAAAAATACTGCATAACTGGGACTGCAACAAGAAAAAATAAACAAAAATAGTGTCTTAGATTCATTGGTCTTTCACATGTCTTTTTCGACAGATGATATTCTACACTGTTGTGATGCAGAAAGTGAACTGAGATCCAGGCCTGTTGATTTGAGGTGAACAGCTGTTTGGGTCCCATGGAGGTTACCTAAAATTAAAAACCTGCAAATGAAAAATGTGTTGTGCCAAATTATCGCTAGGTTTTTCCAAGTTGAATGATCTAGTACTAATGAATTGTGGAATGATGTTGAGCATCTACCAACAGGGGGCACGGTGACGTTGCGGTAACTGGTTCTCATCAGATCACCGAAGTTAAGCAACATCGAGCCCGTTTAGTCCTTGGATGGGTAACCATCTGAGCAATCGATTCGGATGCCAGTGTTGTGTCCTTAGACAAGGCACTTAACCCTGATTGTCCACATGGAGGGCATGATAATGCCGTGTACTAAGGCGTACTGCACATCGATGGTGCATCTCTGCCACAAATAGTGATTATGGATACCATACTCTTCTGCAGCATATTAGCCCATGCCAAGATTAGCAATAATCGCAACTAATTTGTATCTGAATTGCTGAAACACAGCCTCATTATTGTTCCTAAGGATTCATCTCTGTTCATCAGGATATTGCCCATAGGAGCAAGAACTTGGCTATGATACAATGGTTCATATATCAGCATAGTTGTGATACATATGTATACACCTGGAACTTAATTAAGCACCCCCTGTTTCTTTTCAACCTACTCACAATTGTTTACAATTGGCTGTAACGTAAGTGCAAGCCCTACTTCGGAACTAACTCAAGCTTTTAAGAAACTTTTCCAAACATGTTGGAAAAGTAATAGAGTGCAAAAGATCGAAAAAGGGTCGAGCGAGACCGGCGCTAGAAATTACAGGTACTCTCTCTGCACACCTCTTGCGTTTACCGAGCGCATGCGCAACAACTGTGACGTCGATTCCTTTTATTTCCGCCATTGTACTGGTCGGAAATGTTTGTGACTCGTGCTATTTTTTAGCTGTTATCTTCGTGAACAACTTATTTGTATGTGCTATCTTCATCTGATTATGTGCAAGTGGATTGTATCCTTTTCAAGCTTCTAAATTATTACCATTTCATGATATTTTTGATAATTTTTGCTTGCTTTTTCACACATAGTCCTGTTTTTCCCCCACATGTGAACACAACCATTGTTCTGTTTTCCGTCGGCGGGAAGCTTGATTTCATATATCATTTTCATATTATGCCTAAGACTATTCCTTGTTCCTCTTGTTTGCAGGTGAAACATATGGACGACTCTCATTCCACATGTGTCACTTGCAACAATTGTACTCAGGCCTAATCATGTGGTATTTGTGGGGTTTGGTCCTCAAAATTCTGGGCTTCTGTTAACAAAATGGTTCTGTCTAGAGCTAGAACCCCTCATTCTCGGGGTAAGGGTAGCCGTGCCTTATCAGATTTTTCTGTGAGTGCACGTAATGACTGTCACACAGGATGCTGATCTGCCTTTTTCTGTGGCGAGTTCCTCTGCAACAGTTGACGGTGCTAGTGTGGTGATACCTGACGTGGAGACTGTGGTCTCTTTGTCTTCTGATGTCACTCTTCAGGCGTCTGTTTTCGTAGAGAGCTTCTCCGAGGTCAGCTCGGTGACCCTCTCCGACGTGCCGTCGACAGTTGCTGAGGAAGTTGTTACTACAGATCCTATTCTGTATGATGGTGGCTCTTCCATCTCCTCTGGGGATGGTATACAGTCTTGGGGGTTCGAGACTTATCTGCTGGTGTGTCTATGAGCTCTCAGCCTCCCCTGGCTTCGCGGCAAAGCTGTGTGGGTTTGCTGTCTGCTCCGTCTCATCTGGCTAGGTTTGCTCCTAGTCGATTGAGCCGTTCGGTCGCTTCGGCAGCGATTCCTCACCCCTCAAGCGAATCATTTATTGTTCCTCCTTCCCCTGCTAGTGTGCCGACAAGCAGGATGGGGTTGGGACATTGGCATCCAGGGCCTGCTGTTCGGCAGAGGTCGGTGACCGTCCCGGTTAGCTGTCACTCTCGGAACCTTCCTCCGGTGATTCCTCACCGTGTTCCGAGTCTGGATGTCGATCGATGCTTGCCGTCGGTCTCAGAGGATGGGCAGATGGGGCCTTCTGCCGCGCAGAGGCCGATGGCAGGATCCTGTCATTCTTGGGACTATCCTCCACCGGTGTCTTCTCACTGTGTCCCAGGTCCAGCTACCGATCGATGTATGCCGTCGGTCGCTTTAGAGGATTTGCAGGAAGGGCCTTCTGTTCCGCAGAGGTCAGTGATTGCCCCTGGGCATCACAATCGGGACTATCCTCCGGTGTCTTCTCACCGTCTCCCTATTCTGTCTGTCGATCGACATTCGTCGTCGGTCCCTTCTGAGGATTTGGGTTCTTCTACCAGAAGGGTCCATTGGGAGGACACTCCGCCGGGCGATGCTGTTGCGACAGATTCTCAAGGTGACCTGCGTCAGGCCATTTTGGCGCTCACCCAGTTGCTTTCTAGCAAGTTGGTCTCCCTGTGCCTCCTGAGGCACAACCTCCTTTTGTCCGTCGCCGAGATGTCTCGCCTGGCCCCTTGGATACTGCACAGTACTCACAGGAGGTTTCTGCTGGTCAGCCCGAGTTGGGCTCCATCTCTTCTGCAACAGAGGATGATGATTTTCTTGAAGGTGATGGGCCCTCCTCGTCAGTCTTGGGGCAGGCATTGGATTTTGTCTTTGGCTTATTGCCGGACATTCAACCTTCAGTGCAGCCATCTGTGACCGTTCGGCCACGGTCCTCTGTGGGGCGCTTTAACCCTGTTGAGCCTTCTAGCTCTTGGGCTTTGCGTCTTCTGCAATCGGCTCAGGTTGTTGAGTCCTTCCAGGGCTTGGACGCCAAAATGCATTCTAAGGCCCTCGAGTGTTCTTTCTTTTCGTGAGCTGATGCCTTTCTGCCTCCATCGCGGTTTCATGTTTACGATTCCGACTGTCCACCAGTCTTCCAAGGGATGACTGCTGTGGATGAGGATTCTTCTTCCCTCGGGTTAACTAAGCCTAAGTCGGCAGTTCTCCCGATGTCGGTAGTTGAGTCTATGGTGGGCCTGTCCCGAGAGATGCTGGGTATGTTTTCTCTCGCGGACCACGTCGTCGCTGCCCTGGCTGAATATTTTCCACCAGGGGAGTTTGGTGATGCTCAGGCGCCTTTTCGCGTTTTGTCACAGGCTCTCATGAACTTGACACACTGGTAATTTGGAGCTGGCACACTGGGATGCAGGTGTTGGATTCTTCTCCATCCCTTCCTTCTGAGCAGCGTGCTGTTCTGAGGTCTGCCTCTTTGGTTGGACCTCAGTTGTTCCATGGTTCCGTGGAAGCTGTCCGTGGCGAGGTTCTTCTTCATTCGAAGGACCAGCTTTTGCTACGACAGCTAGACCAACCTGCTGCTGAGGGTGGTGGTCGTTCCAGGCCTGCCAAGCATCCTGCTGCGTCTGCCTCGTCGGCTACGCCTTCAGCTCCGTCTGCTCCTTCTGCTCAGAAGAAGTGCCGATGCGGCCAGGCTCGCTGGCAGCCTCAGGCAGGAAAGTCTCAGGACTCTGTAGCTTCCCGAGGTGGTGGTTTCTCCTCTCGGGGGCCTCGTCGAGGCCACAAGTGAAGGTCCTCACCTCGATTCGCCTCCAGTCGATGGAAGGCTGTCGCTGTTTTACGACCGTTGGACAGAGATAACGTCGGACACTTGGGTCCTCGACGTCATACAATCCGTTCTGCGACTGTCCTTCCATTGGCACCCCAGTTTATCTCGGGTGCCCCTCCTGAATCGGGTCCCTCCGATTCTCTACATCGGGACCTTCTGGTGCAGGAGATCGACAATCTCCTCTCCAAAGGGGCGATCGAGGTGGTCAGGAGCACCCTTTCACCGGGATTTTACTCGAGACTTTTCTTGATGCCGAAGACAAATGGCCGATTTCGTCCTGTCATCGATCTGAGTATTCTGAACGAGTACATTATAGCACCTCGTTTCAGTATGCTGACTTTCTGGTTGGTTCGATGTTCAGTTCATCAGGGCGACTTTGCTGCCAGTATCAACCTGAAGGATGCCATCTTCCATGTATCCATTCAACTGGCGTCACGGAAATACCTTCGGTTCTCGTTTCGGGATCGAGTCTATCAATTCAGAGCTCTTCCATTCGGTTTGAACCTGGCTCCTTGGGCCTTCACCCGACTGATGTCACATGTGCTCGCTTTCCACCGTACTCAGTCGGCTGTGACTTCGTCAGCCCACCTGGACGACATTCTCCAACGACACCACGTTGCTGCTGTTCTGGAGTCAGATGTCCGGCAGTTTCTTTGCCTACTAGCGTCGCTGGGTTTCAGAGTCAATCGCGAGAAGTCGAATCTCCTTCCTTCTCAGTAATTTCGTCATTTGGAGATGGATTTGTCTCTCCTTGTCCAGATCCTCTGGCATTTGCGGTAGAAGCTCTGTCTCTGGACTGGACAGGTTGGATCGGCTATGCCTTCCCTCCTGCACCGATTCTTCCTCAAGTATTAGCGAAGATTCGCGCTTGCCTTTGCAGGATCATTCTGATCGCACCTCTGTCTCCACAGAGGGTGTGGATCCATCTGCTGCGGCCTCTGTTGGTAGATCGGCCGATTCGTCTACCTCTACGTCACGATCTTCCTTCCCAGGGTCATCCCAGGAAGTATCACAACAACCTGGCGAGCCTGTCCCTTCACACCTGTCTTTTATCCGGTCCAGTTTCTGATGTAGAGGTTTTTCGAGACGAACAGTGGAGTGCATTTCTGCATCGCGACGACATTCCACTGGCATAACTTATGCTGCGAAGTGGAAGGTTTTCTGCTGCTGGTGTACAGATCACAATGTGGATTACCGTGATCTGTCAGTCGCTCAAATTACGGATTTTCTGGTATTCCTTTTTGACTCCAAGGGCCTTCAGCCTATTACGATTAAGGGCTATCAGTCCACGCTGTCTGATACTTTCTCTTATGTGGGAAAGCGGTGCATCGGTCGTAATCTTTTTCTCTCCAAACTCATTCGGCACTTTTCTTTGAAGAGGCCTCGAGTTTTGCGTCTTACACCCAAGTGGAACTTGGCATGGGTGTTGCACTGTTTGGAGGGGGCGCCATTCGAGCCTTTATCTGAGACCGATATGCGTTTTCTCACCTATAAGACGGCTTTCCTTCTAGCATTTGCTTCTGCTCGACGAGTCAGTGAGCTTCATGCGCTATCTGTTGATTCTGCTTTCTTCAGAAATGAGGCTAACAGTGTCACCTTCACTACTGATTGCTCTTTTCTGACTAAGAATCAACTTCCTGATTCGGTACCTCCTACCATCTGCATTCGGGCTCTCCCTGATGTCGATGGTCGGAGACCTCTTCTTTGTCCTGTTTGTGCGATCAAGACTTACATTAATCGCACTCAGTTCATTAGGAGGGGTCGGAAGAGATTCTTTCTGTCTCTCATTCCTAATAGGCAGTCTATCTCTTCCCATTCTATTTCCAGGTGGATCTGTCTTGCAATCAAGCTGGCTTATTCCCGCTTGACTGCTTTGGATCTTGTTTCGAACCGGTTTAATGCTCATGAGGTTCGTGCCATTTCTACATCCTGGGCGTTCGCCAATTCTGTTTTGCTCTGGGATGTTATGAATGCGGCTTACTGGAGGAATGCTTCTACCTTCTCCTCCTTTTATCTCCGCCACCTACAGCAGCAATCTGAGAACCTTTATTCTTTAGGCCCTCTCGTTGCTGCTCAGGCTGTTGTGCACCCTCTTTAAATTTGTTTTTATTGGGTTTGTGCTTTTGCTCAGCCTTGTTCTTTTCAGATGCCTTCTCTCTATCTTCATTACAGGTTTTGCTATTGTTCTCTGCCCTTCTTGCTTTTCTTTCTACTGCTCTTGTTGGTATTGGTTATGTGATTCACCTCTTCCTATTGTAGTTTATTCAGCCAATTGTAAACAATTGTGAGTAGGTTGAAAAGAAATTAAATTTTTTTAGTAAATTTTGTTTCTTAACATACCTACCACAATTGTTTACCGGAGACCCACCTTCCTTGGGGATATCTTTGATATCGATGCCTCCCCGCTAAATCACAAACTTCTCAGCGGAAATACGGAATTGACGTCACGGTTGTTGCGCATGCACTCGGTAAACACAAGAGGTGTGCAGAGAGAGTACCTGTAATTTTGAGTGCCGGTCTCGCTCGACCCTTTTTCGAGATTTTTCGTGCTTTTGCACTCTATTACTTTTCCAACTTGTTTGGAAAAGTTTCTTAAAAGCTTGAGTTAGTTCTGAAGTAGGGCTTGCACTTACGTTACAGCCAATTGTAAACAATTGTGGTAGGTATGTTAAGAAACAAAATTTACTAAAAAATTTTAATTTTTTTGCAGTGGTGTTAATATAGAAACTGTCATTACTTTTATGCTATCTTTTAAATGGCCAAATGTGATTATTGTGGAGAGAATGGTCTATTGACAAATGAAAGACAACACAATGATGAAAATATGCAGTATTTTAATGGCACTAATTACACTTATCTGTCACTAATGTTTTTGATGGAAAAATGTTCTCTCAACAAGTATGGTGCTGGAACGGTCCATGATGAAACAATGCTGGTAATTACTGACAAAAAATGTAACTTGTGATCTCCTGAACACAATAGCAGTGTCTGACGACAGTAGCGTGTGTATCCACCATGTGCCCGGATGGCAGCCTGAACCCTCCTCCTAATGCTACCTATGAGCCTTCTGATATGGTCCAGAGGCAACTGCTGCCACTCCTCATGCAATGCAGCTTCCAAATTGGCCAAATTCTTTACAGGTGGATCCCTTGCTTGTACACAACGTTCAAGAAAGTTCCAGAGGTGTTCTAAGGGATTCATTACAGGCCAAGGTAGTGTTGTAATAGCCTCGTTCTGAAAGAATGCTCTCACAGCAAGGGAATGATGTGGCCTTGCATTGTCTTCCATGAATACAGGGCGAGTAGCCAATAGGTGGTTGTCAAAATGAGACACGACAACCAGATTGAGAATGTCCCTGATGTACTGATGACCATTGAGATTCCCACGTACAGTCACCTTATCAAGTTTATAATCATGAGAGAGGCATCTCCAGATTGTGTACTGATCCTCCACCATAAGGAACAATAGGTCTGATGTTCCTGGGCACGTAAGCAGTATTTCTATGCCTCCACACTCTCAAGCAACCATCTGTAATGTGAAGCAGGAACCTACTCTCGTCTGCCCAAAGGATTCTCATCCACTTCCTGAGATTCCAATGTTGTCGTGCCATACACTACTCCTAATGGCATCTTTGATGCTTATCTGACAGAGCTGGACCTCATACCCAGTGCTTTGAGATGGTTTCGGACAGTTCTGTTGTACAAACACCTGTTGGGGAGCCAAAGGCATTTCAAAACCCCACTTGAAGCAAAGTGCTTATGCCTAATGAGGTGTGTTAGACTCCGATCTTTCCGAGAAAAGTTCTTTTGGGATTTTCTAGGCCTTGGTTGGTCCTTAACATTGTTAGCTCACCTGAGCGAAGCTCAAGGGGAGCTTTACTAATCACTTTCTGTCCGTCGTCGTCCGTCCGGCGTTAACTTTACATTATCGACTTCTCCTCCTAAACCACTAGCCCAATTTTATTGAAATGTTAGCTAAATGTTTATTACCTAATGCCAATTCAGATTTCTTCAAATGAAGTTGCCCCTCCTCCTGGGTGGTGCCACGCCCCCAAGGGGCACCAAAATCTTTGTAAATCTTCTTCTCATGAACCAGTAGTAGTAGAGACTTGATATTTGGTGTGCAGCTTCCTTTTGAGGTGTAGACTCAGATTTGTTCAAGAGAAGTTTGTGGGGCTATACTTGGCGTCGTTATGGGAGGGGCAAAATGTTTTGCCCCGCCCAAAATTTCTATTTTCCAAACCGAGAGGCTGATTTGAACCAAATTTTATGTGAGGGCTTATTGGGTCATGAGTACTTGATTTATGCAAAAAAAAAATTTCGCAGCCCCGTGGGAACCGCAGGAGCTAAAAATAGAAAAAATTTAAAACGCCCATATCTCAAAAACTGCACGGCACTGAGAATTTTTATTTGGTGTGCAGCTTCCTTAGGACCAACAGAATGGATTGGTAAAAAAAAATTGCTATCGGTTTTATCATAGGGTACGGTTTCGGGACTTTGAAAAAGTGCTGAGTCAGCACTTTTTAACACTGTAGGCAATGGGAAAAAAATTAAAAAATCTTCTTCTCCAGATCCAGCAGGCAGAATCTTTTGATATTTGGTATGCAACATTGTAGGGTGGATCTGATTCAAGTTTGTTCAAATCGGCCCCCTGGGTTCATATTTGGGCTCAGTATAGGAGCCCGATTTCGAACTTAGTGCATTTCAGGCAAATTTCTTAAAAAATCTTCTTCTCCAGATCCAGCAGGCAGAATCTTTTGATATTTGGTATGCAACATTGTGGGGTGGATCTGATTCAAGTTTGTTCAAATCGGCCCCCTGGGTTTATATTTGGGCTCAGTATAGGAGCCCAAATTTGAACTTACTGCATTTCAGGCAAATTTCTTTGAAAATCTTCTTTTCCAGATCCAGCAGGCAGAATCTTTTGATATTTGGTATGCAACATTGTAGGGTGGATCTGATTCAAGTTTGTTCAAATCGGCTCCCTAGATTCATATTTGGGCTCACTATAGGAGCTCGAATTCGAACTTAGTGCATTTCAGGCAAATTTCTTCAAAAATCTTCTTCTCCAGATCCAGCAGGCAGAACCTTTTGATATTTGGTATGCAACGTTGCGGGGTAGATCTGATTCAAGTTTGTTCAAATTGGCCACCTGGATTCATATTTGGGCTTACTATAGAAGCCCGAATTCGAACTTAGTGCATTTCAGGCAAATTTCTTAAAAAATCTTCTTCTCCAGATCCAGCAGGCAGAATCTTTTGATATTTGGTATGCAACATTGTAGGGTGGATCTGATTCAAGTTTGTTCAAATCGGCCCCCTGGGTTAATATTTGGGCTCAGTATAGGAGCCCGATTTCGAACTTAGTGCATTTAGGCAAATTTCTTAAAAAATCTTCTTCTCCAGATCCAGCAGGCAGAATCTTTTGATATTTGGTATGCAACATTGTGGGGTGGATCTGATTCAAGTTTGTTCAAATCGGCTTCCTAGATTCATATTTGGGCTCACTATAGAAGCTCGAATTTGAACGTAGTGCATTTCATGCAAATTTCTTAAAAAATCTTCTTCTCCAGATCCAGCAGGCAGAATCTTTTGATATTTGGTAAGCAACATTGTGGGGTGGATCTGATTCAAGTTTGTTCAAATCGGCCCCCTGGGTTTATATTTGGGCTCAGTATAGGAGCCCAAATTTGAACTTAGTGCATTTCAAGCAAATTTATTAAAAAATCTTCTTCTCCAGATCCAGCAGGCAGAATCTTTTGATATTTGGTATGCAACATTGTGGGGTGGATCTGATTCAAGTTTATTCAAATCGGCTTCCTAGTTTCATATTTGGGCTCACTATAGAAGCTCGAATTCGAACTTAGTGCATTTCAGGCATATTTCTTCAAAAATCTTCTTCTCCAGATCCAGCAGGCAGAATCTTTTGATATTTGGTATGCAACTTTGCGGGGTAGATCTGATTCAAGTTTGTTCAAATGGGCCACCTGGATTCATATTTGGGCTTACTATAGAAGCCTGAATTCGAACTTAGTGCATTTCAGGCAAATTTCTTAAAAAATCTTCTTCTCCAGATCCAGCAGGCAGAATCTTTTGATATTTGGTATGCAACATTGTAGGGTGGATCTGATTCAAGTTTGTTCAAATCGGCCCCCTGGGTTCATATTTGGGCTCAGTATAGGAGCCCGATTTCGAACTTAGTGCATTTAGGCAAATTTCTTAAAATATCTTCTTCTCCAGATCCAGCAGGCAGAATCTTTTGATATTTGGTATGCAACATTGTGGGGTGGATCTGATTCAAGTTTGTTCAAATCGGCCCCCTGGGTTTATATTTGGGCTCAGTATAGGAGCCCAAATTTGAACTTAGTGCATTTCAAGCAAATTTATTAAAAAATCTTCTTCTCCAGATCCAGCAGGCAGAATCTTTTGATATTTGGTATGCAACATTGAGGGGTGGATCTGATTCAAGTTTATTCAAATCGGCTTCCTAGTTTTATATTTGGGCTCACTATAGAAGCTCGAATTCGAACTTAGTGCATTTCAGGCAAATTTCTTCAAAAATCTTCTTCTCCAGATCCAGCAGGCAGAATCTTTTGATATTTGGTATGCAACGTTGCGGGGTAGATCTGATTCAAGTTTGTTCAAATGGGCCACCTGGATTCATATTTGGGCTTACTATAGAAGCCCGAATTCGAACTTAGTGCATTTCAGGCAAATTTCTTAAAAAATCTTCTTCTCCAGATCCAGCAGGCAGAATCTTTTGATATTTGGTATGCAACATTGTAAGGTGGATCTGATTCAAGTTTGTTCAAATCGGCCCCCTGGGTTCATATTTGGGCTCATTATAGGAGCCCGATTTCGAACTTAGTGCATTCAGGCAAATTTCTTAAAAAATCTTCTTCTCAAGATCCAGCAGGCAGAATCTTTTGATATTTGGTATGCAACATTGTGGGGTGGATCTGATTCAAGTTTGTTCAAATCGGCTTCCTAGATTCATATTTGGGCTCACTATAGAATCTCGAATTTGAACTTAGTGCATTTCATGCAAATTTCTTAAAAAATCTTCTTCTCCAGATCCAGCAGGCAGAATCTTTTGATATTTGGTAAGCAACATTGTGGGGTGGATCTGATTCAAGTTTGTTCAAATCGGCCCCCTGGGTTTATATTTGGGCTCAGTATAGGAGCCCAAATTTGAACTTAGTGCATTTCAAGCAAATTTATTAAAAAATCTTCTTCTCCAGATCCAGCAGGCAGAATCTTTTGATATTTGGTATGCAACATTGTGGGGTGGATCTGATTCAAGTTTATTCAAATCGGCTCCCTAGTTTCATATTTGGGCTTACTATAGAAGCTCGAATTCGAACTTAGTGCATTTCAGGCAAATTTCTTAAAAAATCTTCTTCTCCAGACCCAGCTTCAGAATCTTTTCATATTTGGTAAGCAACATTGTGGGGTGGATCTGATTCAAGTTTGTTCAAATCAGCCCCCTGGGTTTATATTTGGGCTCCGTATAGGAGCCCAAATTTTAACTTAGTGCATTTCAGGCATATTTCTTAAAAAATCTTCTTCTCCAGATCCAGCAGGCAGAATCTTTTGATATTTGGTATGCAACATTGTGGGGTGGATCTGATTCAAGTTTGTTCAAATCGGCCCCCTGGGTTTATATTTGGGCTCAGTATAGGAGCCCAAATTTGAACTTAGTGCATTTCAGGCAAATTTCTTTGAAAATCTTCTTCTCAAGATCCAGCAGGCAGAATCTTCTGATATTGGGTATGCACCATGCTTAGGGGGGTGAGATTCAAGTTTGTTCAAGCCAAGTCCCTGGGTTCATATTTGGGCTCACTGTGGTAGCCCGAATTATAACTTAGTTCAAAATGAGGAATTTTTTTTAAAAATTTTCTTCAGATCCAGCAGTCGGTATGTTTTGATATTTGGTATGCAGCATCCTTAGGGGGTGAGATTCAAGTTTGTTCAAGCCATGTCCCTAGGTCCATATTTGGACTCACTGTGGGAGCTCGAATTGTAGCTTAGTTCAAAATGAGGACTTTTCTTTAAAAATCTTCTTCTTCAGCTATGTCCCTAGGTCCATATTTGGACTCGCTGTGGGAGCTCGAATTGTAACTTAGTTCAAAATGAGGACTTTTCTTTAAAAATCTTCTTCTTCAGATCCAGCAGTCGGAATGTTTTGATATTTGGTGTGCAGCATCCTTAGGGGGGTGAGATTCAAGTTTGTTAAAGCCAAGTCCCTGGGTTCATATATGGGCTCCCTGTGGGAGCCTGAATTATAACTTAGTTCAATATGAGGAATATTCTTTAAAAATCTTTTTTTTTTTAGATCCACTGGTCAGAATCTTTGGATATTTGGTATAAGCTTTTCTTAGGAGGAGCAGATGCAACTTGTTGAGATCAATTCTCTGGGTTGATATAAATTTAGGCTACCATGTCAGGTGAGCGCCCTCAGGCCCCTTTGGGCCTCTTGTTTATTGTGCACCCGGAAAAATTTTTCGGGGGTATATAGTCGAAGTCTCCATCCGTCCGTCCGTCCGAACATTTTGTATTATAACTCGAGCATTAGTTGTCGGATTTTAATGTTCTTTGGTATGGTGATAGGGCAGCTTCGGGGAACGGATGCCCCTGTACCTAGCGTTTCGTCCATTCATGTTTGGTAGAGTTATGGCCCCTGTTTGTTTTTGGCCTCTGTTTCTGACTAAGGTAAATTGTACCATAGCCTATAGGGTTGTTTGGATGAACCAATTCTCTTCTTTCGTTTGGGGGTATTTAGTCGAGGTCTCTGTCCGTCTGTCCATACGTCCGTCCATACGAACATTTTGTATTATAACTCGAGCAGCAGTTGTCGGATTTTAATGTTCTTTGGTATGGTGATAGGGCAGCTTGGGGGAACGGATGCCCTCATACCTAGCATTTCGTCCATTCATGTTTGGTAGAGTTATGGTCCCTGTTTGTTTTTGGCTTCTGTTTCTGACTAAGGTAAATTGTACCATAGCCTATAGGGTTGTTTGGATGAACCAATTCTCTTCAAACATTCAGAAGTTATTTATTTACATGCAAGTCTGACTTTGCTACCTTCGGGGGCATCAGCACACGAGTTAGCGTTGTTTGTTGATGTTTGGTCATGATTGGTCTGATGATGACTGAATGACTATAGCCAAGTTGCCTTCCAATAGCTTTGAATGACATGCCTGTTGCATGCATGCCAACGATTTGCCTCTTAGTGCCTGTGAGAGTCTCCTCCTTGCCATGTCAACATTTTTTTATAAAAGAAGTGACAAATTTTCTTGTTTTTACTTTTATACCCAGATATTGCATGTGGATGATAGTGTTTTTTGTGACATTCGTGGAAAGCATGCTTCACGTGGATGAAGGGATGTGTTTGGGGTATGCTATCAATCAGAAACATCATGTTTCACTAGATGAAATGTACTGCGAGATATAGCAATCATTAAAACATAATCAGTAACAACAACTTCACTGTCATGAAACATTTCAGAGGGTGCTTAATTAAGTTCCAGGTGAATATTTAGGTTACCTAATGAGTTACCTGAATCAAGTACAGGGGAACGAACGATAAGTTACCAAAGCTCAGACCAGGTGAACGATAAATAGGTTATGCAAAATTTTGGAAACAGCAGGCCTGAAGTTTTTGATTAGATAGCGATCTGGTCATTATCTGGTAAAAAATTTCTTGTTTTTTTTTATCACTATTCTGTAAATATGTTATGTTTTTAGCTCACCTGAGCGAAGCTCAAGGGGAGCTTTACTAATCACTTTCTGTCCGGCGTCCGTCGTCCGTCGTCTGGCGTCCGTCGTCGTCCGTCCGGCGTTAACTTTACATTATCGACTTCTCCTCCTAAACCACTAGCCCAATTTTATTCAAATGTTGGCTAAATGTTTATTACCTAATGCCAATTCAGATTTGTTCAAATGAAGTTGCCCCTCCTCCTGGGTGGTGCCACGCCCCCAAGGGGGCACCAAAATCTTTGTAAATCTTCTTCTCATGAACCAGCAGTAGCAGAGACTTGATATTTGGTGTGCAGCTTTCTTTTGAGGTGTAGACTCAGATTTGTTCAAGAGAAGTTTGTGGGGCTGTACTTGGCGTTGTTATGAGAGGGGCAAAATTTTTTGCCCCGCCCAAAATTTCTATTTTCTGAACCGAGAGGCTGATTTGAACCAAATTTTATGTGAGGGCTTATTGGGTCATGAGTACTTGATTTATGCAAAAAAAAATTTTTCCCGCAGCCCCGTGGGAACCGCAGGAGCTAAAAATAGAAAAAATTTAAAACGCCCATATCTCCAAAACTGCACGGCACTGAGAATTTTTATTTGGTGTGCAGCTTCCTTAGGACCAACAAAAAGGATTGGTAAAAAAAAATTGCCATCGGTTTTATCATAGGGTACAGTTTCGGGACTTTGAAAAAGTGCTGAGTCAGCACTTTTTAACACTGTAGGCAATGGGAAAAACATTAAAAAATCTTCTTCTCCAGATCCAGCAGGCAGAATCTTTTGATATTTGGTATGCAACATTGTAGGGTGGATCTGATTCAAGTTTGTTCAAATCGGCCCCCTGGGTTCATATTTGGGCTCAGTATAGGAGCCCGATTTCGAACTTAGTGCATTTCAGGCAAATTTCTTAAAAAATCTTCTTCTCCAGATCCAGCAGGCAGAATCTTTTGATATTTGGTATGCAACATTGTGGGGTGGATCTGATTCAAGTTTGTTCAAATCGGCCCCCTGGGTTTATATTTGGGCTCAGTATAGGAGCCCAAATTTGAACTTACTGCATTTCAGGCAAATTTCTTTGAAAATCTTCTTCTCCAGATCCAGCAGGCAGAATCTTTTGATATTTGGTATGCAACATTGTAGGGTGGATCTGATTCAAGTTTGTTCAAATCGGCTCCCTAGATTCATATTTGGGCTCACTATAGGAGCTTGAATTCGAATTTAGTGCATTTCAGGCAAATTTCTTCAAAAATCTTCTTCTCCAGATCCAGCAGGCAGAATCTTTTGATATTTGGTATGCAACATTGCGGGGTAGATCGGATTCAAGTTTGTTCAAATCGGCCCCCTGGATACATATTTGGGCTTACTATAGAAGCCCGAATTCGAACTTAGTGCATTTCAGGCAAATTTCTTAAAAAATCTTCTTCTCCAGATCCAGCTTCAGAATCTTTTCATATTTGGTAAGCAACATTGTGGGGTGGATCTGATTCAAGATTGTTCAAATCGGCCCCCTGGGTTAATATTTGGGCTCAGTATAGGCGCCCGATTTCGAACTTAGTGCATTTCAGGCAAATTTCTTAAAAAATCTTCTTCTCCAGATCCAGCAGGCAGAATCTTTTGATATTTGGTATGCAACATTGTAGGGTGGATCTGATTCAAGTTTGTTCAAATCGGCCCCCTGGGTTCATATTTGGGCTCAGTATAGGAGCCCGATTTCGAACTTAGTGCATTTAGGCAAATTTCTTAAAAAATCTTCTTCTCCAGATCCAGCAGGCAGAATCTTTTGATATTTGGTATGCAACATTGTGGGGTGGATCTGATTCAAGTTTGTTCAAATCGGCTTCCTAGATTCATATTTGGGCTCACTATAGAAGCTCGAATTTGAACTTAGTGCATTTCATGCAAATTTCTTAAAAAATCTTCTTCTCCAGATCCAGCAGGCAGAATCTTTTCATATTTGGTAAGCAACATTGCGGGGTGGATCTGATTCAAGTTTGTTCAAATCGGCCCCCTGGGTTTATATTTGGGCTCAGTATAGGAGCCCAAATTTGAACTTGGTGCATTTCAAGCAAATTTCTTAAAAAATCTTCTTCTCCAGATCCAGCAGGCAGAATCTTTTGATATTTGGTATGCAACATTGTAGGGTGGATCTGATTCAAGTTTGTTCAAATCGGCTTCCTAGATTCATATTTGGGCTCACTATAGAAGCTCGAATTCGAACTTAGTGCATTTCAGGCAAATTTCTTAAAAAATTTTATTCTCCAGATCCAGCAGGCAGAATCTTTTGATATTTGGTATGCAACATTGTGGAATGGATCTGATGCAAATTTGTTTAAATCGGCTCCCTAGATTCATATTTGAGCTTACTATAGAAGCTCGAATTCGAACTTAGTGCATTTCAGGCAAATTTCTTAAAAAATCATCTTCTCCAAATCCAGCAGGCAGAATCTTTTGATATTTGGTATGCAACATTGCGGGGTGGATCTGATTCAAGTTTGTTCAAATCGGCCCCTTGGATTCATATTTGGGCTCACTATAGAAGCTCGAATTCAAACTTGATGCATTTCGGGCAAATTTCTTCAAAAATCTTCTTCTCCAGATCCAGCAGGCAGAATCTTTTGATATTTGGTATGCAACATTGCGGGGTTGATCTGATTCAAGTTTGTTCAAATCGGCCCCCTGGATTCATATTTGGGCTTAATATAGAAGCCCGAATTCGGACTTAGTGCATTTCGGGCAAATTTATTAAAAAATCTTCTTCTCCAGATCCAGCAGGCAGAATCTTTTGATATTTGGTATGCAACATTGTGGGGTGGATCTGATTCAAGTTTGTTCAAATCGGCTTCCTAGATTCATGTTTGGGCTCACTATAGAAGCTCGAATTCGAACTTAGTGCATTTCAGGCAAATTTCTTAAAAAATCATCTTCTCCAGATCCAGCAGGCAGAATCTTTTGATATTTGGTATGCAACATTGCGGGGTGGATCTGATTCAAGTTTGTTCAAATCGGCCCCCTGGATTCATATTTGGGCTCACTATAGAAGCTCGAATTCAAACTTAGTGCATTTCGGGCAAATTTCTTCAAAAATCTTCTTCTCCAGATCCAGCAGGCAGAATCTTTTGATATTTGGTATGCAACATTGCGGGGTGGATCTGATTCAAGTTTGTTCAAATCGGCCCCCTGGATTCATATTTGGGCTTAATATATAGAAGCCCGAATTCGCACTTAGTGCATTTCGGGCAAATTTATTAAAAAATCTTCTCCAGATCCAGCAGGCAGAATCTTTTGATATTTGGTATGCAACATTGTGGGGTGGATCTGATTCAAGTTTGTTCAAATCGGCTTCCTAGTTTCATATTTGGGCTCACTATAGAAGCTCGAATTCGAACTTAGTGCATTTCAGGCAAATTTCTTAAAAAATCTTCTTCTCCAGATCCAGCTTCAGAATCTTTTCATATTTGGTAAGCAACATTGTGGGGTGGATCTGATTCAAGTTTGTTCAAATCGGCCCCCTGGGTTTATATTTGAGCTCCGTATAGGAGCCCAAATTTTAACTTAGTGCATTTCAGGCATATTTCTTAAAAACCTTCTTCTCCAGATCCAGCAGGCAGAATCTTTTGATATTTGGTATGCAACATTGTGGGGTGGATCTGATTGTGATTCATGAACGTATTTATTTGTAAAGTTGATAGAATCTTAGACAAAATTTGCAGAAAAGATCTATTATAGAAGGGGTGGTATCCAGGGTGAACCGTTTACCCAAATCTAGCAGTACTAATGCATTATTCACACAAATCTCCGTTCAAATTTTATGACCCCTCATTGGAACACACGCATTCAGCTCATTCCAACAAAGGTCATATGCCATGTTTTCGAGACAAAGGAATAAAAATTTTAGTTATTCATGAAATTTTTAGGCAACTGTTGTCTGTTATTCACATTGCTTCATGAAATTTCAGTACTTTTAGAAGTTACCTCAGTAATCAAGGGTTAATTCCCCTTAATTAAATGTCGCCTCTAAAAAACAACCACTTTGCATATCTTACCTTTTTACCAGCATAACTGCCAAAACTTGTCAGCATTCTTCGCAAAAATCGCTATTCAAATTTTAATTTTTGTCTCTTAAACATGCATGTACTTATCGCTTGTAAATACCCCATTGGAATGAGCTTTTTGAGCTCATTCCAATGAGAGGTCGCACACCATGCTTTTTGAGTCAAAAAAGCAATTTTTTTAGTTATTCCAGAATTTCGTACGTAAAACACAGCTTTATGACTTCACATTAAAATGAGCTCTCTAAGCTTGTTCCAATCAACATTCACGCACTGTCTTTCACACAAAAAATAAAATTTTCCATTTATTCAGGAATTTTGTTTGCAAGAACACTCTTACCCCCCCCCCCCCCCCCACACACACACACAAACACACACACACCCACACACACAAACACAGACACACACATCTAAAAGTTTGTCAGCAAAAAAACAGTTACTTCAATTTTTAAATGCATTATAGGAACAACTTGCCTAATCAAATTTAAATACTTTTGCATCATTCTGTATCTAGAACAAACCATTTACCATATCTTTACGCAAAATTCTCCAGCATCATTCACAAAAAAACACCATTATTTATATATTCACATTTCTGTCTCAAAAATATACCTGATCTTCCCATACCCCTATTGGAATAAGCTGTTTGAGCTTGTTCCAATGATGATAAAAAAAACTAATATTTTGGAAAATTTGTGAAAATTTTTGTTTTCTTGCATGCAAATATATGCATGTAGCACATGGAAGATATCCACAGTTGGGGAGAGATGTCCAAGGCTATCTCTTCACATTCCTTGTTTGTGCTTCATGCTAAACCAGTTTGTCTGCAGAGATAAATTTGCTTTATTAAAAATCATTGGAGATTGGCCACACACCAACGATTTTAAATAAAACTAATTTTAGGTAACAAATGTTGAACTTCAAACAAAATCTATCACTCAACCAGTTAATGTTGATGAGGCATGACATGGTGAAGGTGACCTAAAATACTTCTTAGAGTCACTTTGTCAGGTGAGCGATTAAGGCCACGTGGGGCCTCTTGTTTGGTAAAATAGGACCCAATAACCTAATGTGGGCAATAGAGGTGTAAACAATTTGCTAGACTTGATTTTATCCTTGTTTTGCAATTATGATACAGCCACAGATGCTGAAAGCAGCCTCAACCTTTTACCTAGTGCAATTGCCAAAAATGGCCATTGCTGTTCACAAAAATTGCCATCAGGTTTTTTTTTTCCAATTTTTCCTTTTGCTCAGCTTATGATCCCTCATGGGAACAAGCTCTTTGGACTCATTCTCTAAATAAATAAATATTTCAGTTCTTGTTTATTCTGTAGTTAGTTATTTTTTATTTCTGTGTTTCAGCACCAAGCTGTTGCCTTTATGCTGGCTGACATGGCCATGGGAATTGAGGCATCCAAGTTGCTGACGCATAAATCAGCCTGGGAAATTGATCAAGGTCAGAGAAATACATATATGGCTTCAATAGCAAAAGCAATGGCAGGTGATGTTGCAAATAAATGTGCTACTGATGCTGTACAGGTAAAGATAATTCTTGTTGGTGGAAAATGTCTGAAAATTGTCTGGTACATTTTAGCTGGAGTCGGTGAATTGTTATGGAAACATCTGTGTTGTGGTGTTTTCCTACAGCACTCAATCTTTCTTTGGGAAAAAATTAGAAGCGGGAAAAAATTAGAAGCACAAGGAGAGTGTCAGCTCATAAAATGAACATCCAAGTTGAAGTTAGTAATTATTAGCTGAAGCTTTGGTTGTGTTTTTAGCTCACCTTCACGTAGTCAAGCTGAGCTTATCTAATCGCTCTTTGTCTGTCGTCCATCAACACTATGTTTTGGACTTCTCCTCCAAAACCACTGGTCCAATTCAAGTGAAAGTTGGGGTGAGTGATGGTCATGAAGGGGCATTGCATTTTTGTTCAATTCAGCACGTCCAACCCTATAGGGAGGGGGTGCAAGAAAATGCTCCAAATTTTTTTTTAAATCTTCTCATGAACCAGTGGGTACAATGACTTGATATTTGGTTTTGGGCTTCCTTTTGAGGTGTAGAATCAAGTTTGTTTAAACGAAGTTTGTTGAGCAATATTTGGCTTTGTAATGGGAAAGGCAAAATTTTTTGCCCCGCCCAAAATTTCTATTTTCTGAACTGATGGTCCAATTTGATCCAAATAATTTGATATGTGGTATTATTGGGTCATAAGTACCAAAAAAATGGAGTTTAAAATAGAAATATTTTCAAATGCCCATATTTCCCAAACCACATGGAACAGAGAACTGTTATTTGGTATGAAGCATCCTTAGGACCTGTAGAATTGAATGGTAGAAAAGATTGCCCTCAGTTTGTCAAGGGGGGGGGGGGGGGGGGGGGAGGGGGGGGCATCGAAAAGATGCTGAGTTAGCATATTTGCAAAAATTTTGAAAACTTTTTCCTCGCGAACCAATGATAAGAATCTTTTGATATTTTGTATACAGCATCCATGGAGGGTTGGGGGGGGGGGGGGAGGGGGAGGTCAGATATAAATTTGTTAAAATCAAGCCCCTTGGTTCATATTTGGGCTCCATACAGGAGCCTGAATTTTAACTTAGGGCTATGTGGGGATTAATCTTTAAAAATCTTCTTCTTCAGAACCACCAGTCATAATCTTTTAATGTTTGGCATACATCATTGTTATGAGGGTGAGATACAAGATTGTTCAAATCAAGTCCCTCGGTTAATATTTGGGCTTCGTATGGGGACTTGAATTTTAACTTGGTGCAATGTGGGGAATAATCTTTAAAAATTTTCTTCAGATCCACCAGTTAGAATCTTTTGATATTTGGTAACAGCATCCTTATGGAGGTGAGATCTAATTTTGTTCAAACCAAGTTCCTGGGTTAATATTTGGACTCCCTGCTGGAATCTTTTGATATATGGTATACACAATCCTTACAGGGGTTGGATTTTAACTAAGTGCAATATGAGAGATAATCTTTAAAAATCTTCTTCTTTGATCCACTAGTCAGAAGTCAGAATGCTTTCATATTTGGTATACATCATCTCTAAGGAAATCAGATTCCTGTGGAAGCCCAAATTTTAACTTGGTGAAATATGAGGGAAGTTTTTCAAAAATCTTCAGATTCACCAGTCAGAATCCTTTCATATTTGGTATACAACATCTCTAGGGAGGTCAGATTCAGTTTTGTTCAAATTGGGTCCCTGGGTTAATATTTGGACTTCCGCTGGTAGCCTGAATGTTAACTTAGTGCAATATGAGGAAATTTCTTTAAAAATCATTTTCTTCAGACCTACCAGTCAGAATCCTTTCATATTTGGTATACAACATCTCTAGTTCACTATTCAGAACTCTTAGTCAGATTTTAACAAAATTTGATATGCAGCATAAGTGAGAAACAGATGGAAAAAAATTGCTCAAAAGAGAAACATAATTCGAAGTTAATTTTATTAGGTGCCATGTAGCTGAAGAATTAGAATTTTGTTTTTTTATTAAATACTCTCTAGAGGTGTGTAACTAAGATTAATCCACATAGGTTGTATCAAGGGTCTCCATAGGGGAGATCTACTTTTTAAATTATGATTAACTGAAGCAAAGGCATGATGTTTGGACTATTTTAGTCACTCTTGAGGGACTCACAGATTGACAATGGATCCTATGGAGATTGATTGTTTAATGTAAATTCATTCTTGGCCTCTGTTTATATTGGGTTCAAGGTGAGCACTCCAGGCCCTGTGGGGCCTCTTGTCTGAATGTAAATACTACTCCATGGATCTTTTTTTTTTAGATAAGCCCCCACCCCACATCATACTGTACTCATCTGTGGATACATTGTTAGACCCAAGAGGTCATAACCCTTTGCATACCGATGTCAAAATATTAAAATTTCATCCTGCAGATTTTTCCTATAATGCAAATAGACATTAAACCAATTCTATATTTTTTGACAAAGCTCATTTCACTTTGTCCTGATTTTTGTCCTCAGTATTTGTGTAGATAATGCTCTCAGGCATTGCCTTTAAACATTATCTGCTCAAATTTTTATGCATTATCGGGGACATGGGAACTAGGAGAGGGGGCACTGGGGACAAGCCCTCCACCCTACCTTTTTCCAGAAATAATTGAAAAAAAGAGAGAGAGATTAGGTAAACATTATTTTCACCAATTTTATATTTTTACACCATAATACCACTACCAAAGTATCAGGGTGGGAAGGGGTAGGATCCCTCTCCACTTTGAGGCAGTCACCTTAAACTTGTATTCCCATTTCAGGTTTGTGTCATTACAATATTATTGGGAATTAGCAGGAGTGGATGCTCAGACTCTTTACTTTTAAAACGTGGCAGAAGATTGCATTTTATGATTAGTCTCTTCTTCACCCTTTAAAGTCAAGAAAAGTGCACATTTTGGGCTCCATATTAACAAATTTCCCCACTAGGCCAAATATTTGTTAACCCTTGAGGGCCTAATTCTGACTTTGTCCACTTTTTACTGCAACAGAACAGGTGGTGAACTTGCTGTCTCTGGAGGAACTAGCAAGTTACATTGTACGTACCTTGGTAGTTTTTTCTAGGCAAGTTTTGGCTGTCTGTATAGCTGAAGAATTTGGAAGCCAAGATTTGTCTAGAAACCAAGGAAAAGCCAAAGGATGTAAACTGTCAAAAAGTAGAAAAATATATATAAAACTCTTCTTGCCCATAAGGGTTAAATAAAATGTGCATTTTTTTATACTGTATACCAATGGCACAGACTAGCTGGTGCTAACCCAAAAATATATATGGCCAAACACAAATTTTGCCCCCCAATCCCCAAAATTTGCATGCAAAACCCAAAATTAGACGCCAGGAAGTCACCTAATCTGGCGCCAACATCATTCTTTGTTTGGCCCTTGTCAGATAACAACAAACTGACATTTGTGCTTTTTAAATCTCAATTAATAATGATGCCAGACACAAATCAATGGTTAAATTGGTGGATCCAAGGACAGAACTGGATGAAGGAAGGAAGAAACGGTGGTTTGAAACGTTCAGGGCTGTAATTTTATAATATTTATAGAAATTAGTTCATGTTCCCCAATTTCGGGACATGGGCCTGACGTCATCATTCATTGATAATGATCTGTCCGCGGTTTGTTTAATATTCCTTCCCTTCCTTCTCTCGATCCCCCCAGTTAAGCTTCCAAGCTTTTTGGCTTGTTTTATTTAAATTTTTTTATAAAATTTCTAGGGAGTTTAACATATTATATAGAATATATTCTTTACATCCCCAGGGTTATGTCCTCACCCTTAGGGTGTTTAGACGTTTTGGTCATGCATCATTTATCCGATGTATCGTTTTTTCTTCTGATGAAGATCTTGCTTTACATTGGATAGTCTTGTTTCTGTTTCTGACTTCGGGCCGTGTTGCCTGGGGTCTTGTTTCCGGTTTTGAAGTTGTTTACATTGACATTGCTCTAGGTAGTTTCCTATTATTTTTAAGGAACGACAGCTGTAAGTAACATTAAATATCCTGATAGTGTGGTGCTTAATTTTATGACATATTATTATAATTTTGTCCACACTTAGGCTTTTGGGCTCATCGTTCCCTTTGGGAACTTGGGCTCTTATATAAGAAAATTTTTTTCAAAAATTTTTATCTTATATTTATGAAGATTTGGTGGTAGTACAATTGACCTTTGTTAGAATTTAGATATAATATTTATCTAATAGTAGGGCAAATAGAGGAAGCCTTTCCTCTATTTACATGGTCGTTGTCTTGCGTATAGTCTTTGCACTACCACTAATTCTTGCTCCATGTGTCAGGTTTTGACAATGTTGATGACGAGTGTCATGGTTTGTGTTAGGAGAGTGGACACTATCGGTCCTATCGCGGCGAGGGGACACTGCTGGTCCTCTCACCAAAATGTCACTATAGTTTTTTAGTTTCTATTTACAGAGGAACAAGAACATGGTGTGGTTTTGTGACGGCGTCAGGGAGTGTGCTTCCGTTGTCGCATTATAATATTAGAGCTAGTGGAAAAGTGCTCAATGATATAAGACAAGGGCTAGGCTTTTGAACTAAGGTTTATATCCCTTGTCTCCAGCTAGCTCAACCAGCAGATCTATCACGCAGAATATGGGTGGTGTGATGCCGGGTATGTCCGTAGCAGTCAAGAAGAGGAATAAGGGTGTAGCGAGCACTATAAAATACGAACATGCTCACCCTGCGACAACGGAAAAGAGGAAACATGGGAAGGAGGAAGCAGACAAGTTCTGAGGTATGCTCATCCAGGTCTACCATGATCATGAGTAAGAGAGAGGTCAGAGGTTGTTGGTAGGAACTTGTGTCAGTTGGAGCTTACGTCCATGCCTTCCTGTCCGGGACGCTCCTTCTAATAGGCTGCCGAGGTCGGCTAGTGTTATAGCTTCCTCTGCTTTTGAAAAGCACACACCACCGTACAAAGTCCATTGTCGCCAGCTAGCTCGACTGATGAAGTGGTTACTCAGGCCTCTGAGAACTGCGACGCCGGGTGTGTCCGCTCAGGGCTAGTAGATGATATAGGGTGGAGCGAGCACTATAATATACAACCAGGCTCACCCAGCGACGACAGAAGGAGGAAGCCTGCAAGTTCTGAGGTACGCTTGTCCAGGTCAGCCATGGCCGCGAGCAAGAGAGAGGTCTCTCTCTCTTACAGCATCATCTGGGGACAGATGTTGTTGGTAGGAACTTTCGTCAGTCAGAGTTTACGTCCATGCCTCCTGTCCGGGACGTCCCATCTAATAGACAGCCGGGGTCGGCTAGTCTTACAGCTTCCTCTACATGCTCTTTATATTGCACAGGGCTATAAACCGCGATGAATGGTTTCAGTTCCCTGACCCCGGCAAAACGGTCAAGATTGAATATGATGACCGTGACAATGGATGTGTCGCATGTGCATTGTATTCAGCGCTAGTGGCATAAGTGCTCATTTATATAGGACATGTTCCTAGACCTTAGAATATAGAGTGTACAGCCTTGTCTCCAGCTAGCTTAACCGGCGGATCGTTACTCAGAATATGGGTCGTGTGATGCCGGGTATGTCCGTAGTGGTCGAGAGACAAACAAGGGTGTAGCGAGCACTATAAATTCCAATCATGCTCACCCTGCGTTGATCGAAGGAAGAAGCCAGCAAGTTCTGAGGTACGCTCGGCTAGGTCTCCCAGGACCGTGAGCAAGAGGGAGACCCCTCTCTCTCTTTTAACAACATCTGGGGCTGGGTGTTGTTGGTAAGAACTTAAATCAGTCAGAGCTTACGTACATACGTATTGTCCGGTACGCTCAGTTCAATTCTTAGCCGGGGACGGCTACTGTTTGGCTTCTTCAGTGTCTACCAAGCACTCCCGACCGCACCTTGGCTTAGTGACTTAGGATGTCTAGTCTGCATTGTCAAGAGGTCCACTTTTTGTGAAGTAAGTCGCACCATCTAGTAGCAAAGGAGATGAGGCTTCATTCATCGGGACATCCACAGTAAGAGCCATCTTGAACATACTGTCCCAGGAGTAGCTGGCGCACAAGCAATTCATGACCGCTGCTCCTCAGGCCTCCATAATGGACTTGCTGTCGCAAATTGTGCAGATTATCACAGTATTCCTGCTAAGGCAGAAGCACTCAACGTCAGTCTCAAAACTTGAGCTGTTGAATGGTGCTTCATCGGTCCAATCATCATCTGCCTGTTCAGATGCTGGTGACCATGATTCTAACTGATTTAGACGAATGATGAAAGGGATACGGAGGAGGATAACCTTTCCTTTCGAAACAACTCATGGATGATACGTATACGATCCACTATTGTTTCCTTGAACTTGTTCCAGTGAATCAGAATGCTGCGAGTAATTGTGAGAAACCGCTAGCGTTGTTAGATGCTGACTTCATCCGGACAAAGAGCAGGATAATAAAATCTCTTTCCGGTTAAGTCTAAACGGATGTCACAGGTCTTCAATTATGTAGACGATGCCATATTTATCTTTCGGTGGGAAGAAGTAATACAGTTTCTTATCATCATCTTCTGTATTTTAATCGCTTTTTGATCACATACATTTAAAAAACGACCGGGGAAGATGTTATGAGAGTTTATCTGGGTTGAATGAGCAGGCTAAGATCTTAGTTGTAGCCTTACCTTCATCATTTTGCTGTTCGCTCAGATTCTATTGAGAAGATAATTTCTTATTCAGAGCGAATTTAGACTCACGGTCTTATGTACTTCAATTTTAAGTACTGTGATGCAACATCTATATGGAAAGGAATTTTGTGGTCATTTGTACCTTTAAAGAATTCTTTCCAGACCTATTTATCATATATATCTCTGTCTTAACAGATGTTAAGTGGGAGTTATTCTGATGTGACGAAGACTTGCCTCGTCATCTTTAACAATTGACTAGGTGGAAAACTTGCTTCAGGTCGCTTTTGTTTTCCAGACACTAGGTCTTTGATGGTAAGCTTTCATTAATGCAGGATTATTCTACAAGAAAGCATTAATACTTGACTCTTTAAATTGAGGTTTAATCGACCAACACCAGCAGAAAGAGTAAGAAATGTTGTCCTAGACTAATATCGTCTATAAGGACTCATAGCGAAGGTACAGGTATTCCTCCTATATATTACTTTAGGGATTAACTATACAGCCACTTGGATAGGGGGTTTAGGTCTGTTTGAGTTTACTGATCAGACACCTCTGAGCCGGTGGCTCGAGGCTCTTATAAAGCTCGGTCCGACTGATTTCGACTGAACTGGATAATTAGGTTATTTATGATATTCTTTTAGTCGAATGGCAAGTGTTCGTATGATCGGCGATGCGGTGATTATAGTTCTTTAGATCACTGGAATAATGATCTAGATAATGTCTCATGGGATGTATGATAACATACACTTATCCTACAATTCATTTTCAACAAGCTGGTTCGTCTGTTGTTTCACAGAGCGAATTAGCTAGTTGTGTGGCTCACTTTTATCTTTTATCAGACGCATTAGAAGCGGAAGATTTTATGCGTCGGATGGGGTTGTGTGGAGCGGCTGTGAATGTTATTTCGATGGGTCGCTTTCACACTCGTCCCCTCCAGTTTTTCTTAACTGGAGTGGTAGACATTTTTTGATCTAGACCTGTTTTGTTTCAGCAAATCTTTTTACATAAGGTCAAGTTTCGGCATATATTTAACGGTTTTTCTCAACTATGACGGATGTGAGTTCATATATTGAGTTACAATCCTGAGTCCGACGGTCTCTCTATGTAAGGTTCTTAGGACCCTTGATCTTCGAGTCCACATATTCAGTAATGATGTCTTATTGTTTACGCTACATCACTGAATTTATATATAGCGATCATGTATTTATAGACGCAGGTCAGAGTTTATCAGAAGAGAAGAATGCTTCTTTTGTCATTAATTTCCAATAGAAGAGACATTCCAGTTCATTCTATTGCTAGATGGATTCATACTGCTTAGGAAAATGTAATCCAATCAGCAGTCAATGCTTAAGATATCAGTGCATGAAGTAAAAGCGCTGGCAGCATCTTGGGCTTATTCTGACTGTATGACTTTTACATGATCTTATGTAGGATTGCTTCAGGATAGTTAAGTTTGCGGCACACAGGAATAATAGTTTCCATCATTTGTGTCGCCAGTATTGGGCATTTGAGTGCGTACTCTTGACGCTCAGCCGTATTTATGGGAATGAATGATAGGATATATGTTTCCTTTTTCATTTCTTTCTATTGATTAAATTGAGGTTAAGTGTCTGTTAGTGAACATTCGCCAGAAGCTTCTTCCCCGAGAGGGCCTTCTTCTTCTGGGGAAGTTCTGTTCTTCACGTCATTCTCCGCTCTCAGTATCATAATGGAGTATGTCAGATGTGAGGGATCTTGCGGTTACTATATTTTTGCTGTCTGGACCAGCAATGATTAAATAATGTGGGTGAGGAGGTTTGAACATATATTCGAATTCCCCCCCCCCCCCCCCCAACACACTCACACACTGTCGCGTATATATATCTTGATACATACATACTTTGCATTTGGGTCGTGTTGGATGGCACCCTCATAGTCATATATAGTTTTGTTGAATTAGTTTCTGGTGTTTATTTTCTGATTTCTAATCTACAAGTGCTGTTTAAATCATCATAATTGCTGCTATTTGAGTTCATAGGTGACTGCATAACCACTTAGTGATCATGTATACATATTTTGGTACAAGTTAACGACCTTTCTTGCCTGTTAAAACCTCCAAGTAACAATTTTGACAAGTTTTAACACGTTTTCCAAATTAGGCATGGCATATTGGGTTGTTCATGCAGTCAAAACACCAATGACAGATTAAGTGCACTCCAAGCATTCGAGTCTGTATATTTCCGTTAAACAGAAGTATATGGACTCGAGTACTCGGAGTGCACTTCATTCTACACAAATAGAGCTATCCATTGGGCATTTCACCATGAGAGCAAAGTCTTATCTTCAGGTAATGTAAACGACTCTAACAAGTCAAGTCTGATGTATCTTTGCTTGAACATGAAAGAAATGTGATTCCACTTCATCGGTTCTCAAACTATTATACGAATAGGGTTTTGTAACATATTTTCCCATTTCTTCCATGGCCAAACTGGATTATTGCATCGTTTAAAGAAAGAACTCACATTGAAAACTCAGGACCAAATCGACTTGAGAAAAAGGACAGCTGCGAATCGGAGACGAGTCGAGTTGATTTTGCATTCCGACGCAAGATACGACTCAAAATTTGAGTAATTGCAGAGCCCTATGTGCACTGCACGTCAATGGTGTGCTTGTCTTCAACCAATGCTAACCCTGCTTGTGCAGAGTTTGTACATTGGGGAGTTGTGACAGTTGCTTGCCATTGTTTGGTGGTTCTCTCTAGGTACTCCAGCTTTCTCCACCATTAAAACTGTCCGACTCTAGGTGATCCTGACTGTTGAAAATGTTATTAAACCCCAATAAATAAATTTGAGGCCCTTCTAAGTCTCTGCTCCCTCAACATAAGTTTGAAAATGCTTCCTAATCTGTTGTGTATTATACTTTACTTTACGTAATATATATACCAGGGTTTAATCTAAGCCCTCTGAGGTGCTGAAATTCTGTCCCATTTCCAGAGTGAAATAGGCAGTAAAATACCCCTTTGAACTCGGGGTCCCCGTGTGGCCTTGGATTCAAGGAATGGCCCTGAATTTGACTAATGGTCATTCAAGGCCTTGAAATCCTGGAAAATGTGTCAGGAGGCCTTGAAAAGCCTTGAATATTCACAAAATATAAATGCTGATGAAGCATGTAATTACAAGTATATAGTTTTATATGTCAGAGTTTGTGAAGGCATAAACCTAACTAGGACCTTCTGTCATTACCCTCTCTTCCCACTTCCCTTGTAGAGAAGTGGAAGGAGGGGGTAATGACTAGAGGTCCTTGTTTGGACTATTGAAGGCAGGACCTTAAAAATCCTTGAATTTGGCCATTGTAGGACCTTGGAAATTGCTGAAATTTATCGAAAAATGGCCTTGAATGGCCTTGAATGTTATCCATTGTCCACTGACCTTCCATCTCCCAATAATCTAATTCTTTTGGCATTAAATTTAAACTCTGTGTCCTGAACATATTACATGTATGTACAAATCTCCTATAGGCGCTTTCACATGAAGGAAATTTATACCAGGTATATTTTATATACCGGGTATATATTTTATACGGGGTACAGTTCTTAAAATTGCCTCGCGTTCACATGTATTTTTAGATTCTGGCGCAATCTTTAGGTATCGGGGGGTCATTTCTCATTCAATCATGGACTGAGTTAGTCGTTTCAGGAGGCGGTCCTTACCCTATGCATAAGCTATCAGAACAGTAGTGGGCACAATGAGAACTCTTACGTGTTGGCAGCTACCACAGTCAAATGAATGGTACGCCAGCATAGTATTAAAGACATTTAATGACCAACAATGGATGGAAAACTTCTGGATGAAAAAGCCGTCATTCATAAAGTTATGCCAGGAACTCAAGCCATTCATCGAGCCATCCGAAAGGTGCGTCTGTGAACTGATTCCGACCGAGACGCAAGTTGCGATAACTCTCTACTGGCTGGATTCCGAGTCTGAATATAGGATGGTCGGCAACCTCTTCAGTGTTTCTCTGTCATCGGTCTGTAAAATTGTACATCACATCTGTGAAGTAATCTGCGATCAACTTTACAGAAAGTACATAGTCTTTCCAGAAGGTGAAAATCTGAAAGAAGATGTTGTGGTTTCAGGGAGCAGTGGCAGTATCCAACCTGTGGTGGAGCAATTGACGGGTGCCACATAGAGATAATAAAACCGAAAGAGAACCAACACGACTATGTGAACAGAAAAGGGAAATACTCTGTGGTTCTATAGGCCATTTGTGATCATCAGTTTGTTTTGACAGAAATCAACGTTGGCTGGCCCGGTAAAGTAAACGATGCCAGAGTATTCGCTAATTCTAACGTTTATGACTGGGGAGAATCGGGCGAGCTCTTTCCCACTGCAATGGCCATGAAGACCCTGTTGATGGTGGCTCTGATAGGAGACCCAGCTTACCCCCTACGTATGTGGATTATGAAGCCTTATATTGGCCATGGGTCATTCTCTCGCCTCATCAGAACGTGGATGACCATTGAGAACACCTTCGGACGTCTGAAAGGATGCTGACGAGTACTTTTAAAGCTCCTCAATGTGGATGTATTGTTTGCAAGCACAGCGGTAACTGCTTGCTGTGTCTTACACAATTTCTGTGGGATGATAGTGGAAGGCTTTGATAAACGACTTCTGCCGGTTGAAGATGGAGAAGATGAAGGTTTTTCTGGGTCGGATGATTCCGATGAATTACTTCCAGAGCCTGGAGCCAAAGCTATTCGTCAGCATCTGGCAAATATGTTTGTGAATGAAATACACACTTGAAATGAATCACACTGTGTCTGAATTCTATTCCGATTTTGGAATTACATCAAGTTCCAAGATATTTGTGTAAATTTGCTAGTGTTGGTAAAAGGTTGTACAGTGTCTCGAAAATCTAAATGTATTACTCAATAGTGGAGAAATGTTATTGATTCAAAGTATTGTCATCAATTAAATCCATGTAGGTATATCCAAACACCACAATTATTCAGTGTCGTGCTCACATGTGCTTGGGGATGTTTAGTTACTCGAGCTTCAAGCCAACTTTGGACGAGAAGTTTGACAGACATTACTGATCTAGGTGTTTGCTTGAACCCTTACACGAAAGATGTGAAATTGACAAGTAGCTCATTAGAGAATGTCCGGACAATAAGTTCGACTAAAAACCTATAGGCTGTTTGTTGAATTTATTGTTCTAACATTTTCTAAACACAGGTTGTGAGGGTAAGTTGGGAAGATGTTCAGACAATTAGTTCAGCTAACAGTCAGTTGCTGTTCACTGAATTTATTGTCAGTATTATACATGTAGGCTCTAGCAATTTTGTTAAGAAATTCTGATAAAATTATGCTGTAAGTTGTATGATAGAAGAATATCCATTCCACATCAAACCTTTCAGGGCCAGTCCAAAATGTCTTAATCATAATCAGATACCCAATATTACCACAGAAGGTGATACATTAGCATAATGCATCCTCTATTTTCTTTTCACGGATGTGTAGATAGACTAAGTTTTCTCTGTCGCCAACAGCTTGTGTTATCAAGGTGAGCCGGGTGGTGTGGGACAACACGAAGCCCATCAAAATATCACTGCTTGTTTGCCAATGAAGAAGACTTAGTTCAGTGTCTTGGTCGTAGTTTCGGGGGATCAAGAACACCTTCAAAAACACAACCCTCAAGGTGAAAGTCAGCAATGTTATTTGAGAAGAGAAAAACAACAGACTATTGCCGCAAAGTGTTACTGCATAATACAGTTTTTAAATTTTCTGGAAGTTACCCCATGTGACGATACTTCCACACCACCCAACTTTCTTGATTTAGATTACAGTAGAAGTTTAAGTGGGTCAAAGACAGACCAATACTTGGATGATAGATACACAAAACAGTGAGTTCTTCCTCTTGTGTTCAGAGGTGGCGCAAGGTGTCAAAAAGTGGGGTCAGCAATTTCATGACCCCAGGGCTGAGAGAGAGAGAGAGAGATAGCTAGAGTGGGTGGTGGTGGGAGGTGGAATAAGCTTGTTTAATTCAGGTACCATAACTAAATTTTTACCATTGCAACACAAGTGCCATGAATAATTATCTGGAATAATTAATCTATAATTTGAATTGCATCCACCACACTATCATGCATGGTGGTTGTTTGCATTTTTATGTGTACCCATACTATGTATGGTACACATAATGCCGGCATCCGGGGTGGCCATCTGTCGTTCGTCCATCCTTTGTCTGTCTGTCTGTCCATCTGTCTGCACTAACAAAGGACAACTTATGTGGCTACGAGTTAGTAAAATGGGATACTTATGTGGTTAAAGTCTGTTACGTGGCTAGCCACATAACAGAATCTCTTATTGTGTGTGTGTGTGGGGGGAGGGGGGGGGGGTTGGATAAATGTAGAGTAGGGTTAGGGCATTCGAGGGTGGGTTTTAGGAGTGGGGTGGGGGTGGGGTGGGGGTCAGTGACGGGGTGTTAGAGTTATGTGGCTAGGGTTAGAGTTAGGGTTAGCTTAGGGGGGGTTAGGGGTGGGTAGGGTTATTTTAGGGTTAGGGTTAGCTGATCCCCCATTATTATTATGTTAGACATGTGTTTTAGGTTAGCCACCTAATATGTCATTAAAATAGCCTCTTAAATAGTCATTTGTTAGAACGTCTGTCTGTCCATCCATCCGTCCATTGGTCTGTCTGTCCGGCATCTGTATCCATTTTCTTTTCATTTGATAACTTGAAAAATATTGCTTGGATTGTCAAGTTACTTTATATTTGTGTTCAGGTTACTGATGTGCCGAGCTGTATAGTTTTTGGTGTAAATCTGATAATTTGATCCTGAGATATAAACTCTTTATCCTTCAAATTGAAAATTCCTCCAATCCCTTTGGCATTCGATAACTTGAAAAATATTGCTTGGATTGTCAAGTTACTTTATATTTGTGTTCAGGTTACTGATGTGCTGAGCTGTATAGTTTTTGGTGTACATCTGATAATTTGATCCTAAGATATTAACCCTTTATCCTTCAAATTGAAAATTCCTCCAATTCCTTTGGCATTCGATAACTTGAAAAATGTTGCTTGGATTGTCAAGTTACTTTATATTTGTGTTCAGGTTACTGATGTGCTGAGCTGTATAGTTTTTGGTGTAAATCTGATAGTTTGATCCTGAGATATTAACCCTTTATCCTTCAAATTGAAAATTCCTCCAATACCTTTGGCATTCGATAACTTGAAAAATATTGCTTGGATTGTCAAGTTACTTTATATTTGTGTTCAGGTTACTGATGTGCCGAGCTGTATAGTTTTTGGTGTAAATCTGATACTTTGAGATATTAACCCTTTATTCTTCAAATTGAAAATTCCTTTGATCCCTTTGGCATGAGATAAATCAAAAAATATCAGTCCGATTGTCATGTTTCTTCATATATGTGTTCAGGTTACTGATGTGCCGAGCTGTATAGTTTTTGGTGTAAATCTGATAATTTGATCCTGTGATATTAACCCTTTATCCTTCAAATTGAGAACTCCTCCAATCCATTTCTTCGGCATGCGATAACTCAAAAAATATTAATCCGATTATCAGGTTACTTTATATATGTATTCAGGTTACTGATGTGCTGTGCTGTATAGTTTTTTTATGTAAATCTAATAATTTGATCCAGAGATATTAACCCTTTATCCATCAAATTAAGCACTCCTCCAATCCATTTCTATATGTACCTATACCATGTATGATGTACATAATGTTGGCATCCAGGGTGACCCTCTGTCATACAGCTTTCTACTAGTTGCGCGTATGGGTACACATCTGACGATTTCATCGGCCTATTTTTAATATACACTGTAATATATCTAATTTGATGCCTATACTCCATCCCCAGATGGGAAGTGCAGAGGGGCACCATTTCGTATACACTAGTCCAAACTTGGACTCACAAGCCGTAATATATTTTTGGCTTGGTACGTCTTGTGAACGTACCAACCCAAAATAATTATATTACGACCGTCGAGGCGAAGTTTGGCCTAGGTATACACAACACAAGACTTGGGGAAATTGGAGGCACTTTTCACATTACCAACACTTGGGGGGAAGGTGAGGGGCATGTGCTCCTTGTGAGCCCCCTCCCCCCGCCCCCAGGAATGGCCGCCCTTGCCTGTGTTGGTGTTTAATCTTTCCATAACTGGAGAGCATTCATGAATATTTCCTTGGAAAATGTTCCTGCAAAAAGTTCAACAAACAGTCATAGCTCTTTGTTGAGCTGATTGTCTGAACATTCGTCAATGATCTGCTTGTGAACGCTACTTCAGTTATGAAAGGGTTAAAACATTACTTTGAACGTCTTCTTTTTATATATCATATGAGCCACACAAAGCACAGCTCACAAGGGAAATGGAACTTAATTGAAATATAAAGATTAAAAATTTCTCTAGCATAAAAATGAGTTTTATACAATGTGTCTTACACTGCGTTATCATAAAAAAGCAAAAAATTGTCAGGGAAATATTAAATGAAACAATTGTCAGCCGTATGAAAATAAATTCACCATTGGTTCATCTCGGTTGTCTACTACTCAAACTCTCCATTTTTGGTCATGAAATGTAAAAGAAACTTATTTGGCCTGTCAACGCTGTTTGAAGTGCACCTGGATCAACTTCACAGCTGATAGAATGACCTCAAGCCACCACTACTGCTTTCATACTGGTGCACTTTTCCGCTATCCGAATAAGAATGACTGTGAGCTGGGCGCGGAGTTGTCATCTGATCTGCGCTTTGCCACAAAGATAATGGCTGTACACGATCTTGTGTAGTCATTCTCAAAATCATCTCCATAATCCGATACTGATGTTCGTGCTCCATTCGATTCATCCTCTCATTGGTTTCTATGTGCAGCTTTTCAACATCAGCCCTCTTAATTTCTGCCTCTATCTTTTTTGTTTTCAAATCAATATGCCTCTCTTCAATTTTCTCGTTCGATGAAGTAAACTTTTTCATAATTGTGCCCAGAGCTTTTTCCAACTTTGATATTTTGGGCGGCTTCATTGCCTTTCTGTAGGATTTAGACAACTGTGATGCAATGCTTGTACTTGGAGAGGGCTCTTGAGTGTCAATCGATGTGTTCTGCTGACTTGTACTTGGGGTGGCCTGATCAACGCTTCCACTCACTCCACCAACTCCGTCATCATCCTGCTTCGCCAGCATTTCAGTCCTGGTCATATCTACATCCGCATCAGTACCAACATCTCCATCACTTTCTCCAGCACTCTCATCTTCAGATTCGCTTTCGTCGCTGTCTGTAGCAGGCTGCTTGCATTTTCCGGTGTCAATTACTTTTAAAGGCGACAACGCTAGTCTTGATCCCAGAATGTCATTTAGTTTCTCATAATATTTAAATTTCTTGCCGGAGGCGCCACTTTTAGAGAGTTTTCCACGACATTGCCTGTAGTTTCTTCTTAGGGTCTTCATTCTCGCCGTCACTTGCTCCACAGTCTTTCTGATACCTTTCTCTAACATACTCTCAACAGCGTCATCATAAATACCTTTTCGTTTCATTTTAGGATTGTCTAAAATAGCTTCCACATCCTTCTCTAACCATATTTTCAGAAGTATGTTTGTTTCTTTCACCGTTCATGCTTGACCTCGCCCTCTTCTCTTACTAACAGCCTTTGGCATTTTTCTTCTGAAACAAGATTTTCCTGTTACACAAGACTCGATTTAATAAAGTGCTCATTTCCGGTGAAATCACGTGTGAATGAATTCCATGGGGGTGATGCACGTGCTGCGAAGTGACGTCAATTATGAAGCGCAATATGGTGATTTCAAGTCACAACTTCAAGGAGCAAAGCAGAATTTGTACCGGCGACCATTTACATTTACTCCACCTCTTGAGGTGGAGTATTTTCCCCCAAAATATGGGGATATACCTCATTATACCGGGTATATATTTTTATACTGTACCAATGACCCAGACTTAGCTGGTGCTAACTCTTAAATTCTAGGGCCAAACACAAATTTTGCCCCCCCCCCCCCCCCAATCCCCAAAATTTGCATCAAAATCCAAAAATTAGATGTCCTATGTGGTCCTCCATACTTTTATCCACTGCACATGTGCAGTGTCAAGGAAGTCCGAAATTGGAGCCAAATCCTCATTCTTTGTTTGGCCCTTCAATTAGTAACTTCTCACTGATATCTGTGCTTATAATCTCAGTTAAAATGATGCCAGACACATAATCATGAGAGAAATGGTGGATCTGAGGATGAAATAAAAGGATGAGAGGAAGGAATAGTGGAAGGATGTGTTCAGGGCTGTAACTTATAATTTTTATGCAAAATTATTTCATGTTCCCAAATTTCGGGGCATGGGCCTGATATTTCATTCTTGCTATGAAATTTCCATTGTTCAGTGTTTCCTCTCTCCCTTTCTTTATTAACCCCCTTGCTATTCTCCCAAGCTTTTGGCATAATTTTTAGCTCACCAAAGGGAGCTTAACTTATCACCGGCCGGCCGTCATCCGTCGTCGTGAACATTTTTCAAACGACTTCTCCTCTGAAACCACTGGTCGATTTTCACGAAACTTCATGTGGATGTTCTTTACTATATGGCAATTCAGGTTTGTTCAAATGAAATGGCCAGGTCTCATGGGGGCTCTGTATGGGGCACCGTATGAATTATAGAAAAATTATTAAAAAATCTTCTCCAGAACCAGTGGGCAGAATCTTTTGATACTTGGTATGCAGCATCTTGGTATGGGCAAATTTCTTAAAAAATCTTCTTCTCCAGATCCAGCAGGCAGAATCTTTTGATATTTGGTATGCAACATTGTGGGGTGGATCTGAGTCAAGTTTGTTCAAATCCGCCCCCTGGATTCACATTTCGGCTGAGTATAGAAGTCTGAATTCGAACTTAGTGCATTTCAGCCAAATTTCTTCAAAAATCTACTTCTCCAAATCCAGCAGGCAGAATCTTTTGATATTTGGTATGCAACATTGTGGGGTGGATCTGATTCAAGTTTGTTCAAATCGGACCCCTGGATTCACATTTGGGCTCAGTATAGAAGCCCGAATTCGAAATTAGTGCATTTCAGGCAAATTTCTTCAAAAATCTTCTTCTCCAAATCCAGCAGGCAGAATGTTTTGATATTTGGTATGCAACATTGTGGGGTGGATCTGATTCAAGTTTGTTCAAATCGGGCCCCCTGAGTTCATATTTGGGCTCAGTATAGGAGCCCAAATTTGAACTTAGTGCATTTCAGGCAAATTTCTTTAAAAATCTTCTTCTCAAGATCCAGCAGGCAGAATCTTTTGATATTTGGTATGCAACATTGTGGGGTGGATCTGATTCAAGTTTGTTCAAATTTGCCCCCTGGATTCATATTTGGGCTCACTATAAAAGCTCAAATTTGAACTTCGTGCATTTCAGGCAAATTTCTTAAAAAATCTTCTTCTCCAGATCCAGCAGTCAGAATCCTTTCATATTTGGTATGCAACATTGTGGGGTGGATCGGATTCAAGTTTGTTCAAATCTGCCCCCTGGGTTCATATTTGGGCTCAGTATAGGAGCCCAAATTTGAACTTAGTGCATTTCAGGCAAATTTCTTTAAAAATCTTCTCAAGATCCAGCAGGCAGAATCTTTTGATATTGGGTATGCAGCATGCTTAGGGGGGTGAGATTCAAGTTTGTTCAAGCCATGTGCCTGGGTTCATATTTGGGCTCACTGTGGTAGCCTGAATTATAACTTAGTTCAAAATGAATAACTTTCTTTTCTTCTTCAGATCCAGCAGTCAGAATGTTTTGATATTTGGTATCCAGCATTTTTAGGGGGGTGAGATTCAAGTTTGTTCAAACCATGTCCCTAGGTCCATATTTGGGCTCACTGTGGGAGCCCAAATGATAACTTAGTTCAAAATGAGGAATTTTCTTTAAAAATCTTCTTCTTTAGATCCAGCAGTCGGAATGTTTTGATATTTTGTATGCAGCATCCTTGGGGGGGGGGGGGGGGGGGGGGGGGGGAGATTCAAGTTTGTTAAAGCCAAGTCCCTGGATCTATATTTGGGCTCCCTGTGGGAGCCCGAATTATAACTTAGTCAATATGAGAAATTTTTCTTTAAAAATCTTCTTCTTCAGATTCAGCAATCAGAATGTTTTGATATTTGGCATGCAGCATCCTTGTGAGTGAGATTCAAGTTTGTTCAAGCCAAGTCCCTGGGTTCATAGTTGGGCTCACTGTGGGAGCCTGAATGATAACTTAGTTCAAAATGAGGAAGTTTCTTTAAAAATCTTCTTCTTCAGATCCAGCAGATGAAAGCTTTTGATATTTGGTATGCAGCATCCTTAGGGGGGTAAGATTTAAGTTTGTTCAAGCCATGTCCCTAGTTCCATAAAATTTGTCTCTCATGACTTCATTCCTTTGTAGTGTTGATGAACCATGTCTGAATGTGACCCCAAATACTTCTTTGAACCACTTTGTTTGAATCACTTTGCCCGGTGAGCGATTAAGGCCCCTTGGGGCCTCTTGTTGTAATTATTTTTACTGAAAATTCTTGGGAGTTTTGTCTTGGTAACAGAATGTTTAATCTGTTTTTCCCCTTGGTTACATCCTCACCCTAGAGTGGTTAGGCGTTTCGGTCATGCATCTACCATCCGATGTACTGCAGTTTCTTCTCAGGAAGCCTCTGTTTTATATCGGATAGTGTTAAAATTGGTTACTGATTTCGGGCCATATTTTTAGTGCCTGGAGTGTTGGTTCCAGTTTTTATTCACTTTTGTTCACGTTGACAACGGTTACTTCTGACAAGTGATTCCTTGTCTTCCATTAGTTCTGCTCATAGCCAGATACATTAATATTGTCCGTAAGTGTAACATTAATTTTTAGACAGGTTTTAAAATTTTTGTCCACATTTAGACTTTTTTGGGATCCATTTGGACTCTTCGTTCCCATTTTGAAATATTTTCGAAAAAATTTTTTCTTTTGAATTATTTTTCGAAATGTTTGAAACGGATTATTTTATTATCATGTATCTTGTTTTCAAGGGTTAGTGCGAGTACGATGACTGTTCAAATTTTTTCAAAATGAAAGAATTTTGTTCAAATTGTAATTCGAGGAAGTCTTCCTCTGATTCTCATGCTCAATGTATTTCTTGTGGTCAGTGTACTTGCACTAATTCTTGCTCTGTGTGTGCCAATTGGGATGACAAACGTTGGAGACGTGTGTCACAGTATATTGTTAGTGGTGAGAGGTCCATGCCGGTCCTCTCGCCACATGGTCACTCTAGATTTTCAGTCTCTTTTTCAGAGGAACAGGAACAGGGTGACGTTTCCGTGATGTCTTCAAGAAGTGTGCCTCCTTCGTCACATTCAAATGAAGAGCTAGCGGCAAAAGTACTCAATGAAATTCGGCAAATGCCTAAGAGGTCCCCAGCAGGATTGACGGCATTGTCGCCCGCTAGCTTGCCCGGTGAAGCAATCATTCACGAAATGGTTGTGACACTGGGTTCATCCGTTGCGGTCCAGAAAAGGAGATCGGGTGTTGCGAGCACTGTAAACATGGATCGTGCACACCCAGCGATGACGGATCAGAGGATGGAATGGAGGAAGTCAGTCAGTCCGGTACCTAGCTCGTCCAGGTCTGCCCGGACCACGAGCGAGAGAGCCCCCTCTCTCTTACAACAACATCTGGGCCCAGATGTTGTTGTATGTAACGTTTATCAGTCAGAGCATATGTCCACTCCTCCTGCTCGGGACGCTCCGTCGTATAGACAATTCGGCGCGGCTAGGCTATTGGCTTCCTCATCCTCACGGCAGCACACATGTCCGCAACTTGGCTATGTGACCGCAGATATCCAGCCTGCTTCGCCGACCAGGGATTCCACGTCGATCAGGTCACGCCATCCAGTAGCCAAGGACATGAGGCCTTACCAGTCGAGACGTTTGCATAAAAGTAGTATGCAAGAATTAACGTCCCAGGAACTTCCAGCGGCTAAATCACGTAAGACCGTGGCTCCATAGGCCTCCGTGACGGACTTGCTATCACAGATAGCTCAACTCATTGCAGCATCCCAGCAGCCATCAGAAACTTTTTCACAACAGGAATTGTCTGAGGAAGCTGGGACGGTTCGCTCCCCTGCAGAGTCTGAAAGGGATGACTGAGAATCTCATGTCCAGTCAGATGGTGAAAGGGAATCGCGGAGCTGGAATTTTCCCTTTCCGAACAACATGAGGTAGCTGTAGATTTCATCCGGCAGCACCTTCCAGAAGTTGTTCCTCCGGACCAAAATGCTGCATTTCCTGATAAGAGACTGATAGCGTCACTGGACACAGACTTTTTCGGCTGGAATAGGGACATTGCACCCGAGTTTCCAACCCATTCCAGTAATGTCACGCGGACATTTGAACTTCTGAATGACGCTATATTCAAGCTGGCCTCTAAGACTGACAAAGCCGGTTTCTCATCGCCTCACGCTATACAGCTGGCTTTCATCAATAATAGAAATAAATTTGAAATGGCAGGACAGGGCGTGCCGGGAGTTCCTCTGCATTTGGACGACCAGACAGAAGACTTGGAGTTGTCATTGCCGGTGTCCATGTTGATTCACTCCAGTACCTGGAGACGACAATCTCATCTAACAGAATCAGTTTAGATGCATTACCCTACGCAGATCACCTTACCAGAGCATTATCATTATGTCTCGAAGGGAAAGAATTCCAGGATGTTCAAACTTCCTTAAGAGTTCTTTCGAGGGCCATAGCATATTCTACATATAACTCCGCCCTTTCAGTGGCAAATTTGGAGTTAGTCAGACGTGATGCTGCCATGGCTGCATCCACAAGAGTGGATAGTAAGGTGAAAAACTCTCTTCGAGTCGCTCAGGTCTCCGGAGATCTTCTCTTCGATGGAAAGCTTTCTATAATCTATGATCAGATTACTAAGAAAGCTTCAGATTCTCTGCTTTTCAAATCCACTTTGAAAAAGTCGGACTTAGCGGAGAGGAGTAAGGCAGGCACTTCGGGGGCGAATACGTCCAAGGGAAGTTCCTATAGAGGATCTTAGAAAGCCTCTATGTCTTACTTTACGACGACCCATGGGTACAAGGGTTTTTTTCCGAAGGGCTAAAACTGTCCTTCAAGGAAAAACCTCTGTTAACTCGAAGTCCACGTTGGACTCAGTTTCCGTCAAACTTCAGAAGAGAGATTCGCTTCTATCAGAAGTTAAATCTCTTCTGGACAAGAACGCTATAGTGGTTGTAGAAAACCAGGAATCTCCAGGTTTCTACAGTCACCCATTCCTGGTTCCAAAACCAGACGGCTTGTTTCGTCCAGTTATAGATCTGAGCTGGATAAACAAGCTGATCGTGGCTCTGAAATTTTATATGGAGACTATCCGATCGGTCAGAGCGAGCATTCGAGTGAACGATTATGCTACAAGCATAGTTCTCAAGGATGTGTACTTTCACGTCATGGTACATCCGGCGTTCAGAAAGTATCTTCACTTCACTGTCCTAGGAGTCATTTATCAGTTCCGAGCAGTGTGCTTCGGTCTGAATCTAGCGCCCTGGGCCTTCACTCGAATAATGAACTCGGTAATGACTCATTTCCGAGCTCATTCGTCTGTGGTAACGTCGGCCTACTTGGACGACATTCTTCAGATGTATGGCAACAAGTTAACACTTCAGAACAATATTCAGAGTCTGCATCAATTGCTCCGACGTCTTGGTTTCATAGTAAACGAAAAGAAGTCGGATCTAGTGCCGTCCAAGTCATTCAACCACCTGGGAATGAGCTTCGAGACGCACAACAATCTCGTTCGTCTGCCGTTAACCAGAGCGAAATTAGTCAGTTGTTACGCTCGCTTTTGTCTTCACGCAGATGTAGTAACAGCGAGAGAATTCTGACAGGTTTGTGCGGAGCCGCTGCGGATCTTATTCCAATGGGGCGGCTACGCACTTGTCCACTCCAGATATTTTTTACTCAGAATTATTGGAGTGTGAAGACTCATTCGCTCGAAACGAACATCGTCTTGTCGAAGCAAGTGAAACAAGAGATTCAGACTTGGGCAGATATTCAGTGGTTAACTCGGTTAGTACCACTGCAACTGCCGGATCCGATTTTTACAATAATGACGGATGCGAGTCAAACAGGTTGGGGCGCACATTTGAGCCCAACAGATTCGAGGTGCCAGGGTCTTTGGGATCTGCAGTTCCTAAACAAGCACATAAACATCAAAGAGATGATGTCAATTTGGCTTGCGCTACGTCAGTGGATGAACATTATTCAGAATTCGCATGTTCAAATTCTGTCCGACAATTCGACAGTAGTAGTGTATATTCGGAACCAGGGAGGCACTCATTCCATTCCGTTGTTCAATTTATCGGAAAGGATCCTTCTGTTTGTCCTAGGGCATCAAGTTCTTCTATCGGTCTGTCATATTCTGGGTCGTCTGAACGTTCTAGCAGACTTCCTTTCTCGGAAAGGTCGCATGTTGCCATCAGAATGGACTCTCAACAAACGAGTATTCAATCAGATTTGCTACCAATGAGATCGTCCTTTGATAGACTTATTTGTGACCCATCTCAACAATCAGTTGCAGACGTATGTGTCGCCATGCCCAGATCCTCGAGCGTTTGCAGTAGACGCCCTCTCGATCTCTTGGGACGGAATGATCGGATACGCATATCCTCCAGCTCCGTTGATTCAACAGATATTGCTAAAAATCAAGCAATCTCATTGCAAAATTCTGTTGGTAGCATCTTTGTCACCCCAGAGACCATGGATAAATCTACTCAGGTGTCTGTTGTGGGACATTCCGCGGAAGCTTCCTCCACAGGAGGACCTTCTTTCGCAGGGGAAATCACGCACACTGCATCACAACCCGCAAGGTCTCAACCTTCACGTATTTCCATTGTTCGGTCCTTCTTGCACGGCAAGCATTTTACAGGACGAGCAGTGGATACAATTTCTAACTGTAGGAGAACCTCCTCTTCGCTAAATTATGCTGCTAAGTGGAAGGTTTTCTATCGGTGGTGTAGGGATCATTCTATTGATATTTATGATCCCTCCATTCCAGACATTGCTAATTTTCTGGTCTACTTGTTTGATGAGATCAAACTGCAGTCAATAACTATTAAGGGTTATAGGTCTATGCTATCGGATACCTATGCTCATCATGATAGCTTACAAATTGGATCTAATGTCTCTTTATCTAAGTTAGTGAAAAACTTTTCGATAAATAGACCTAGAACCCTTAGGTTAATTCCTAAGTGGAATTTAGCTTGGGTTCGTATGAAGCTAAAAGGAGTGCCATTTGAGCCTCTTGATACAGTGGATTTCAAATTCTTATCTTATAAGACAGCTTTTCTCTTAGCCTTCTCTTCTGCCAGAAGAGTTAGTGAGCTTCATGCACTATCGGTTGATGATTCTCACTATCGTAGTGTTGGTAATACTATTACTTTGACTACTAATGTTGGATTTTTGGCTAAGAATCAGGCTCCTAATAAGTATCCTGAACTTATTGTTATTAAGGCTCTTCCGTCTTCAGACAGTCATAGGCCTTTGCTCTGTCCAGTTAGAGCCATGCATATTTACAAACGTAGATCTGAGTTTATCAGAAAGGGATGTACGCATTTCTTTCTGTCTCTGCTGCCTAATAGAAAGGACATTACAGTCCATTCTATTGCAAGGTGGATTCAATTAACTATCAGTACTGCTTATGAAAAATTATCTTCAACTCAGCAGTCTGTGCTTAAGATTTCGGCGCATGAAGTAAGAGCGCTGTCTACATCTTGGGCTTATGCTAATAATGTTGCTATTACCGATTTGATGAAGGCTGCATATTGGTCTCAGCCTTCCACGTCCACAAATTTTTATCTTAGAAATATTGAGTACATTTCTGGCGACCTGCATTGTTTACGTCCGTTATCTGTTGCTCAGAATGTCGTCCACGAAACAGTTGCAACTATAGTTATGCAGGCTTTCTGTTTCGGCAGTGACTCTGTCCTGCTGCCCTCATCGTTCTGGGGTATTTGTCCCAGAGCAAGGGGAAGGGGGGGGGGATGGTGTTCCCTTATATCACCTGCTTTATAGTGAAAAGCAAGGGAATACCTCCTCTGGAGTCAGTAATTCCGAGTTTGTGCTGGGAAGGTTTTAAAGTGTAAAGCTTATGTTTATCTCATTTGTGTAATATTTTTAAAGTGTAGCTCGGTGTGAAGCATTTGTATATGTCACGTGTCATACGAGCGCTAATATACAATCCTTGGACACTTTTAAATGAGTATAAAGAGTCTCATTCTCTGGACTATTTAATAAATATAGCATGGCTTTGAGTTGACTATGCCAAAATAGTGGTCCTCGAGGAGAGGATAGTCCCGACGCGTAGCGGAGGGACTATTCTCTCCTCGAGGACCACTATTTTGGCATAGTCAACGAAAAGTCATGCTATATTTATTATATTAGATGTGTGTGTGGGGGGGAGGGGGGCGGGGGGGCTTCATCGGTCATATATGCAAGATAATATTCTTATTCACAGCCAAAGAGAAAAGAAAATGGTTCAGGGTTTAAACAGGTAAACTAAGTTAATTCTGCCATTCATAGTTCTGGGATAGAGAGGTAGAGAACCAAAGCTCCAAGAAACACAATACCATTATTCCATTAACCCCCCTCCCCGCCCTACTACAAACATCACTTTCGATACACATATTTTTATTTCTCCAATCTAAATGTAATAATGTATACGGGACGAGATGTCTTGTAAAGTATTTACGCTTCAATGGAATTTTTTAAGCGAATTCGAATGTTACTATTTATAACCGTGCACTATTACCGTGCACTATTCTTTTTTTTTTAAAAAAGATTAGTATAATGGGTTATACTGGATGTTAATAGAGATCATTGATGTTATTGTGCTCAATTACGGAATGGTGTTATGTCTTTCCTTTTTGGTATAAACAAGAAAGATACATGTACAGCCTGTTCTCTTCTTCTCCTTGAGGGGATAATTCTGTTTACATGTAATTGAGTCTATTGGATTTTCCTTTATGTCCTAGGCCCTCCAGCCTTTTTTTCTATTCAGCTAAGTCTGGGTCATTGGTACAGTATAAAAATGTTAAAAAATTTATAGTAATTTATATATTTTTTATACTTACCAATGACCCAGACAGGGATGGCCCTCCCATGAGTTGGGAACTCATACCTCCCCGCTGATTACATAACACTTACCAGGCACTAGTTGTAAGAATGAGGATTTGGCTCCAATTTCGCACTTCCTTGACACTGCGCATGCGCAGTGGATAAAAGTATGGAGGCCCACATAGGACATCTAATTTTTGGATTTTGAGGCAAATTTTGGGGATTAGGGGGCCAAAACTTGTGTTTGGCCCTAGAATTTAAGAGTTAGCACCAGCTAAGTCTGGGTCATTGGAAAGTATAAAAAATATATAAATTACTATAAATTTTTTAACTTTCGTTCACATGGCTAAAAAAATGTACCGGGTACAAAAATTTGTTCCCAGAACTCATTTATACGGGTTATATTTGGTCTCATGTAAAAGGGGTATTTGATATATATTCTTAATGTAGCTAAAGTTGCCAAGGTTGTATTAATTATTTCAATTCCAGGGACTTCAATACATTTCTGGTGCCTGACCAATTGTCAGGTACCACTGATCTTTTGGGGGGTCTCTGGAATTATGACGTAGCTTGCTCTTTCTTGGCAGCTTTTGGCCTCCCCATTCATTCTTCATTCCCCCAAAAGGCCCCTTCCTAACTACAAGCATTAAACCCTGCATCTTTATCTTTGTTATACACACAATAACCCTGATAAGATTTGTGGTTTGACTTTGAAATATTCTGATTTGATTTGTGAATTGTTATTTTAAATGGGAGGGAGTGTGGTGGCCCAGTTGGTAGAGATGCAGACTGCAAGCCGAGAGGTCCTCAGTTCGAATCCCACCTGCGGCAACCGCATTGTGTTCTTGGGCAAGACACTTAATCTCAATTGCCACGTGGGGCACAGTGGTGTTGTGTACTAAGGCATACTGCATGTCGATTGTGCACTTGTCTTCAACCGATGCTAACCCTGCTTGTGTGGAGTTTGTACGTTGGGGAGTCTGACAGTTGCTCGTCATTGCTCGGTGGTTCTCACCAGGTACTCCGGCTTCCTCCACCTCTAAAACTCTCTGATACAAGGTGACCCTGGCTGTCGAAAGTGTCGCTAAACCCCAATAAATAAATAAATTTGAAATAGAGCCTGCAAATCAGAAATTTCCATGTCAAATCAAATCTTGAATTGAATCAAGCAAGGTATTCAAAACCGAGTCAAATTTCAATTTGAATCTCTCAAAAATGACAACTCTGTTCATAGTGATTGATGGCATGTTGGAGGAAGTAAACTGCATTTATCATTTCTCTGTTCCTTTAATGCACGTCCATTCTCAACTTCAATTTATCCATTAACCTTAGAAATTTTGTAAGCAGTGACTGTTGTAATCAAGTCATTTCCTTGGGTTCAGATTGGTTTTGTGCTTGGGCAATATGCTCTGAGTGACCATGGCAATAATATGTTATCGTGCACCATTCGGAGTGCAGATGAATATGACCATAAAAGGATTCAAAAATATTTGATGTCTCCGATTTAAAAATGAAGCAAATCGAATCGCAGAACTGATTCAGGATTCAGTTTATTTTTTGAATAATTGCAGTCCCCTGACTTGAAATTTGATGACATCTATAATTGTCAACAGACTTGACAGACTCAACACAATTTTTTCCCCATTTTTTATTGCATTTTATTTTCTGTTTGATCAGCTGCCCTTGCTCTTAATATATATTTCATAACAGAAGCATAAAACTCAATGAGTACAGAGTTAGTGTAGTCTCTCTTGTGCAAAGAAGTGCCAGTTCTTGTTAAAACCAAATGTAAGGCATATGTTGCCAAAGTAATACAGTGGATCCCGCTTAATTGAATATGGCTTTTGTCAGAAGAAAATATACAAATAACCGGAGTATACAAATAAGCAGGATCCAGTAAGGGGAAGGAAGGGGCAGGTAATTCTTGTTGGACTGAGCACGAACTCTGAATACATATTCATGTATCTTTCATTCAGTGATTCACCTCAATGAAGTGTCGATCTTATCAAAATGTGTGCATTATATATCACTTATAGATTGTTGTAATAAAATGAGAAAAAAAATATTCCATACATGAATGTGCATTGACGTTCGTGTTTATTTTATTACTCCATGTACCACAGTAAAAAGGACAATTGTAATGTTGACGTACCCAAACTGCGCAGTGTTAAGGTAATTCGCCATGTTTCAAACATGTTTCCATTGCAACACGTTTACGTTCAATACCACATGTATGTGATAGGGCTGTGTACAAATCACACATATGGTCAGGCCTGCAACCAATCTTTTGGGTGAATTCACAAAGAAGCACAACTTGAATGCTTCATCATACTTATTTTTTTCATTTCATCCACGTAAAAATATTAAAATCCAAACATCCAGTCAACATTGCAGAAACGTGAGCTTCATAAATATTCATACATAAATTAGCAGTTACATCATTTTGAGCTGTTCCAGAGAGTCTCCCCCGATAAAATTATCAGTTGAAAAACTTGCTTGAAAATCCAGTTTGTGTGTGCACTTACTGATCTCAGGGACTTGGGCGCTTTTGTTCCATGGAACGTTTTTGTTAAAAATTGGCCAACAAATGATATCGATTTAATTAAAATTTCATGTTGGGCTTCATATTCATCGGATCCCAATGTGTATACATCGACTTCATTGGTCAGTTTTTAATAAAAACCTTTCATGAAATAAGAATGGTAGAGTAGGAGGGGGGGGAATCATCTTTCAGAAAATATTCAAGGAATTGTCCATGGAATGTTGAAGGCACCCATTCCCCCCCCCCCCCCCCCACACTTTTTTTATATTTCATGTTGGGCTTCATATTCATCGGACTTCAGTGTGTATACCCCTACTCAGCACTAAGCGACTATGGCGTTTTTGTTTCATGGAACGTTTTTATTAAAAACTGTCCAACAAATGATATCGATTTCATTGGTCAGTTTTTAATAAAAACCTTTCATGAAATAAGAATGCTAGAGTTGGGGGTGGGATCATCTTTCAGAAAATATTCAAGGAATTGTCCATGAAATGTCGAAGGCACCCATCCCCCCCCTCCCCCTACTTAATTTATATTTCATGTTGGGCTTCATATTCATCAGACTTCAGTGTGTATAACCCTACTCAGCACTAAGCAACTCTGGCGTTTTTGTTCCATGGAACGTTTATATTAAAAACTGTCCAACAAATGATGTCGACTTCATTGGTCATCCATGCATTTTTGTTGCCTTCATAAGTAACAGGCAGTGATTTCTTTCCTCTGAAACAGAGTGGGTCTTTACTTTTTCCAATCACAAGCAGCTTTCTTTTAATAAATATTCAATAAATCTGGAAGAACTGATTGAATCCAATTTTCTGCTGCTGGTTGATCGGAGTCTTTCTTTTTGCCATGCATTTTCTTGTAAACTATGGCATTCCAGTCTTTCCATCTGCATAACCAGCCATTAGTTGGCGTGAAGTCTTTTTCTTTTAATTCCTTGGCCAAATCCAGTGCTTTCTCTGACAAAATTGGCCCAGACAGGGGAATGTCCCGATTTCTGGCCTCTGTGAACCATTTTGAAAGAGCAGTCTCGACATTTGAAGCCTTTCCAGTGCGCTGTCTCTTCCGCTCAGGGTTGGCATTTGAAGTTTATTCCTCCTTTATTGCATTTGAAGTTTATTCCTCCTTTATTTCATCTTTCTTTCTCCTTATTCTCAAAATCTGTGGCTGCGAACAGCCCATTTTCCTTGCTATGTCTGCCTGAGGGACTTTTTGTTCCAATAATTAGACAACCTCATACTTATTGGCAAGTGACAAATCATTTCTCTTTCGCTTTGTAGCCATGTCAAAGTTTTTTTGTACTGACCACCCATTGCTGCACTGACAAGTTATATGCAAAAATTAAACAGTTGCTAACACAACTTTCCCCAAGCCCCAGTGATAAAAAAAACTTTTGAACAAATGGCTGTTTTGACAGTTAATTTCTTTGAAGTGAAAAAACAATACAGGTCATAAAAGGTGGCAGTTTGATAAAATGAAGAGCAAAACACATGTCAGTAATGATGTTTTAATAATTACGGATGAATGAGTGAAATGTGTCCATTCCTTTAACCTCCCCCCGATAATTTCCCCAATCCCAGTATGCATGTAATCAAAACATACAGCCATCTTCACATGTGCTCCAGAAACAATCCAGAGATGATTTCACTTTTGTCGGTTAACAAAAATAAAGAATTATTATCAGTCTGTGATTTTTAAGTACATATGTGATGTTATTCACAGTATGTTATTCATAAGTAAGGTAGAATCAAATGTCATGTTATTCTTTGTTAATATTCGAAGACGATTGCACGTGGTATGAAAATGTCCATGTACATGCAATCAAAATTAAATTTGATGACGATGATTTTCAAAGTAAGCTGAATAAAGTTAAATTAGTTCGATAAAGTATTTCTGAACATTTTTTCGTCCACAGCCTTCAATGAAAATATTCATATATGTGATTTTGGTGTTAAAATCCCATCAAATTTGTATACAGTTAAGCGGGATATACAGTTATGCGAGACACAATTAACCGATCAATTTTGTGTTGCGTGAATGGCAAATGGATCGGTGCAGCAGAATAATATACAAATAAGCGGGATATACAATTATCCGATATACAATTAAGTGGGATCCACTGTAACCGTGAAATACAAATGTTTAACAGTGCACACCTATTTAGAATTAACTCCATTTTACATATCATATACATTGTATTATTTACTAATAACAGTCTTTTTTTCTTTTACTTAGATATTTGGAGGGAATGGATTCAACAGTGAATATCCTGTGGAAAAACTGATGCGAGATGCAAAGATTTATCAAGTAACTATTCCTACTGTAAATTATCACAAGTTAACATTTTCCCTAACGTTTGCACCTCAGGGTTGAAAATTGACATCCAGGTATTAAATCTCTATGTACCATGGATGTTGTCCAAGATAATGATTTTGCCCCACCTCCTGCCATAGAAATAATACCGAGATGAAGGCATGTTTCAATAACTGCGATAAGCTATCCCAAATGTAGCCTCAAATGATAAAATCCTTCACTGAGCCTCAAATTGGGAAGTAAAGGCAGCATAATTTGCAATCTATCTTTCAATGCGAACTCGGAATGCAAACATTATGTACCTGACCAATAGCAAGAAGACAAAAAAGGCTGACAAACTAAAGTCAACTTTCTCAACCTTCAATGAAGAAAACTGGAGAATGATTTTTTTTTCTCAAGAATTCGTATTGACCCTCCATGAAACCAATTTAATTCAACACACACTTAAACAATTCCATGAAAAAGACAGAAAAAAACAAATACTTTCATGGGGCTAAAAATAGATTGAGTCTATTTTTGAAACTAGGCCACAGGCCTCGAGAAGTTTGTTACTTATGTGAATTTGAATCAGTGTACATTCAGTGTTCCAGTGGCTTATTGTATAATTTGTTTTCCCATGGAAAAAACTTTGCAGCATGTTAGACATGTTGGACTCTATGTTGTATGTCATACTCAAGTCTATAGGAGGATTATTGGAAGCGCGGTAGCTCAGTAGGTAGAGATGCAGGCTGCAAGCTGAGAGGTCCACGGTTCGAATCCCACCTGCAGCAACTGTCTTGTGTCCTTGGGCAAGGGATTTAATACCAATTGCACACGTGATTGTATGGTGGCATTGTGTACTAAGGCCTACTGCACGTCGATGGTGCAATTGTCTTCAACCAATCCTAACCCTGCTTGTGTGGAGTTAATTTGTTGGGGAGTCTGACAGTTGCTTGGTGGTTCTCTCTGGGTACTCCGGCTTCCTCCATCCATAAAACTGTCAGACACGAGGTGATCCTGGCTGTGAAAAGTGTCATTAAACCCCAATGAATAAATAAATAAATAAATAAATAAATAGGAGGATTATTGTTATTCAAAACGATGCTGTCAAACTCAAAACTTATGCTGACAGACGAAGCCAGAGTTGACATTTTGACAATTTGTGCATCACTTGACTCAAGTGATTTTGCAGTCTCAGCTCTCATTTGCAGCTGAAGGATTGATCAGCGCTTATGGAATTTAGAAGAAGTAGGTGCACTTACTAACAGTAAACATTTTGAACATTAACCTTCAGAAAAGTTATCTGTCACTGATGACAACTTTTTAAACCATGTTATGTTGACAAAAATGAGACAATGCCTGTGTCAGAGTGGGTGGAACTGGAAATTTTGGAATCGCATTTTCAGTTTCAGTGTTTCACGTAATTTCTGCACTAGCTATTTGCAAGCACCAACAGGTGTTTTTAAATTTTTAGCCCGACTGTTTACAGTGAGGGCTATAGTAATGACTTTTGTTCGTTCGTCCATCCGTCCGTCTGTCCATCTGTCCATCTGTTAACTTTTAGAGTTTTGGTTAAAGTTTGTGGTTAAAGTTTTTTTACTGAAGGTTCAGGTGGTTTTTTTTTTTTTTTTTTTTTTTTTTTTTTTCTCTTTTCCTGTTTAGTTGACATTTGGAGTTTTGGTTAAAGTTTGTGGTTAAAGTTTTTCATTCAACCTTCAAATACAGGCTATACCCAGTAGTTCTTGTCTGATAATCACAAAATTTTATGTGTAGGTTTTAGGTCATGTATACATGAGAACATCCCCTTTTGGTCATGATCAGTCAATTGGTATGGCTGCTCGAGCCCAAAACCCGAAAACCATTAGCACAGTCTACAGGTCGTATTTATGAAGGGATTTTATTGCAACTTCATAGAATGCCTCTGTATAATGCCTGGATGAGAATTTCCCCATTTGCGCGTGATCTATCAACCGTGACGACTGCCCGAGCCCAAAACCCGAAAACCTTTAGCACAGTCTACAGGTCATATTTATGGAGGGATTTCATTGTAACTTGATAACTTGACTTCGTATAATGTCTACATGAGAAAGTCCCCTTTTGGACATGATTGGGCAACTGTGACGGCTACAGGTGCCCAAAGCCCAAAAACGTTCAGCACAGTCTACAGGTCATATTTATGAAGTGATTTCATTGTAACTTTGTAGGATCAATCCACATGATGCCCAGATGAGAATGTCCCCTTTTGGTTGCGATCATTCAACCATGATGGCTGCCTGAGCCTGAAGCCCGAAAACCTTTAACACAGTCTACTCGTCATATTTATGAAGGGATTTCATTGCAACTTGATAGGTTGACTTCATATAATGTCTAGATGAGAACATCCCCTTTTGGGCAACTGTGACGGCAACAGGGGCCCGAAGCCCGAAAACCTTTAGAATATTCCACAGGCCAAAATTATAAAGGGATTTCATTGTAGCTTGGTAGGATGACTCCAAGTTTGTGGTTAAAAAACCCAGACAAACACCACCACCCCCTACCCCCACCCCCACCCCCAATTATGCTTTTTTTTTTTACTTTTTTTCTCCAACATACTTTTTGAACTATTTACTGTCACCACATGTGGAACCTTTTTTTAAACTTATGTACCCCCCTCCCCACCCCCCCCTCGCCCCCCCCCCCCCCCCCCCCCCAATTAGGCACCTTTTTTTTCTTCAAAAATGCTGGTTTACAGTTTTGGTTAAAAACCCAGACAAACCCCACCGCCCCCCACCCTCCCCCAAATTAGTCAGTTTTTTTGTATTTCCTCCAATGTGCATTTTGAACAATTTTCTGTCACCACATGCAGAACCTTTTTTCCGTTTGTCAAAAATGCTTTTTTACAGTTTTGGTTAAAGTTTGTGGTTAAGATTCCAAACAGAAATTATCCCCCCCCCCCCCTCCCCAGTTAGGCCCTTTTTTTTCTTTCGTCAAAAATGCTTTTTTTACAGTTTGGGTTAAAGTTAGTGGTTAAAAACCCAGACAAACACCACCCCTACCCACTCACACCCCCATGGTGCCAGTTAGGTTTTTTTTTTCTCTGCTCAAAATGCATTCTGAAGCATTCAGACTGACCACGAGGAAAAAAAATGGACTCCCCCTGACACCCCTCCCTCCACTCTCCCCCACCCCTCCCCCCACCTCCTCCTCACCCAGGGCCATTCATGCAATATTTTTTCTTTGGTACAAAATGCATTTTTAGCCTGACTGTTTATAGTCAGGGCTATAGTCATAACTTTCGTCCATCCATCTGTCGGTTCATCCATCTGTCTGTAAACAATTGGTTTCCAACTGATAACTCCAGTTTGGATCATTTGATTTCAACCAAAGTTGATATGTGTGTATATTTTTATACTGTACCAATGACCCAGACATAGCTGGTGCTAATTCTCAAAATCTAGGGCCAAACACAAATTTTGCACCCCAATCCCCAAAATTTGCATCTAAAACCGAAAAAATCATGTCCTAAATGGTCCTCCATATTTTTCCTCCACTGCGCATGCGCAGTGTCAAGGAGGTCTCGAAATTGGCGCCAATTATCATTCTTTGTTTGGCCCTTCATCAGTTCACATCTGACTGATATTTGTGCTTGTAAATCTCAGTTTAAATGATGCCAGACACATAAATATTAGAGAAATGGTGGATCTAAAGAGGAATTAGAAGGAGGAGAGGAAAAATGAGTGGCAGGAAATAATCAGGGCTGTAACTTAAAATTTGTTTATGAAATTATGTTATGTTGCCTAATTTCAAGGCATGGGCCTGTTTTTGTCATTCTTGCTATAAAGTTACACTGCTTGTTCAGTGTTTCCTCTCTCCCTTTCCTTTAGGCCCCCTTGCTATTCTCCCAGGCTTTTGGCATATTTTCTGTAATATTATTACTAAAATTTCTTGGGAGTTTTAGCTTGGTAACAGAATGAATTCTGTTTTTTTCCCCATGTTTACGTCGTCACCCAGGGGTGTTTAGGCGTTGTGTTCTGCATCTTCCATCTGATGTTCTGCAGTTTCTTCCCTGGAAGTCTCTGTTTTGCATCAGGTAGTGTTGTTATTGGTAACTGATTTCGGGCCATGTTTATCAGTGGAGTCATGTTTCTGGTGTTTATACACTTATTGTTTACATTGACAACGGTTTCTGTTGAGAGGGATTTCTTGTCTTTGTTTTAGCTTAATCATAACAAGATACATTATTATTATACGTAAGTGTTGCATTAATTTTTTTGAAATATTTTAAAAAAATTTGTCCACACTTAGGCTTTTTGGGATCCATTGGAGCTCAGTGTTACTTTAAAAAACTTGGGCTTTTCTGAAAAAATATTTTTTCAAAAAAATTTTTTGATTTCAATTATTTTTTCTATGTTAATGGATCATGTTATTATGTATCTTTGTTTTCAGGGGTTGGGCGAGTACTAGGACTTTTTGTGTTCTTTTCACAATGAAAGGTTATTGTTCAAATTGTAATATGAGGAAATCTTCCTCTGACTTTCATAATCATTGTATTAATTGTAGTCAGTGTTCTCGCACTAACTCCTGTTCAGTATGTGTCAATTGGGATGACAAACATTGGAAACGTGTGTCACGGTATGTTGTTAGCGGGGAAAAGGCCATGCCGGTCCTTTCTCCGCAGGGTCACTCTAGTTTATCAATCTCTATTTCAGAGGAACAAGAACAGGGTGATGTTTCCGTGATGTCTTCCAAAAGTGTGCCTCCGTCGTCACAGTTAAATGAAGAGCTAGCGGCAAAAGTGCTCATGGAAATACGTCAATTGCCTAAGAGGTTCCTAGTAGGATCGACGGCATTGGCGTCCGCTAGCTCGCCCGGTGTAGCGACCATTCATCAAATGGCTCTGCAGTCGGGTTCGTCCGTTGCGGTCCAGGAAGGAGATTTGGGTGATGCGAGCACTATAATAAGACAAAGTGCACACCCAGTGACGACGGATCAGAGGAGAGAACGGAAGAAGCCTATCAGTCCGGTTCCTAGCTCGTCCAGGTCCATCCGGGCTGCGAGCGAGAGAGATCCCTCTCTCATACAACAGCATCTGGGACCAGATGTTGTGGTACAAAACGTTTCGCATTCGGAGCATAAGTCCACTGCTCGGACGCTCCGTTATATAGACAGTCCGGAGAGACTGTCGATATGGCTTCCTCATCCTCACAGCAGCGCACACGACCGCACCTTGGCTACGTGACCATGGATATCCAGCCAGCTTCGCCAATCAGGGATTCCACGGCGACCAGGTCACGCCATCTGGTAGCCAGGGACACGAGGCCTGTAGACTCCGGACGTTCGCATAAAAGAAGTATGCAGGAGTCAACATACACGGAGCTGCCAGCGGCAAAGCAACGTAAGACCGCTACTCTACAGGCCTCAGTGACGGACGTGCTATCCCAAATAGCACAACTTATCGCAGCATCCCAGCAGTCGACAGAATCTCTGTCGGATCAGGAATTATCCGACGATGCTGGGTCGGTACGCTCCGCTGAAGCATCAGGTACGGACGACCGAGAACTTCATTGGGTCCGACAGGATGGCGAAAGGGATTCAGAGGATTTAGAGCTTTCCCTTTCGGAACAACATAAAGCTGCCATAGATTTTATCCGGCATTATCTTCCAGAGGTTGTTCCATCGGACCAGAATGCTGTGATGCCAGATAAGAGACTGATAGCGTCATTGGACACAGAATTTTTTGATCGGTTCAGGGACATCGTCCCTGAGTTTCCGACACAGTCCAATAATGTCACAAGAACATTCGAATTATTGAATGACGCTATATATAAGCTTGCTACCAAAACGAGCAAGTCTGGTTTCTTGTCCGCAAATGCTCTAAATCTGCCTTTCATCAATTCAAGGAATAAATTCGAAACGGCAGGACAGGGCATACCGAGAGTTCCTCTGCGTCTAGACGACCAGGCTGAAGACTTAGAATTGTCTATACCGTCGTCTATGTCAATTCCAACCACGACGTTGGAAACAACAATAATGTCTAACAGAGTTAACTTAGACGCTTTATCATACGCAGATCACCTTACTAAGGCGTTATCATTACGTCTTCAAGGGAAAGAATTCCAGGATATACAATCCTCATTAAGACTTCTTTCAAGGGCAATAGCTTATTCCACGTATAACTCCGCCCTTTCAGTGGCAAACCTGGAGTTGGTTAGACGTGACGCAGCCCTAGCTACATCCACGCGCATGGATGGTAAGGTGAAAAACTCTCTCAGAGTCGCTTCGGTCTCCGGAGAGCTTCTCTTCGACAGCAAGCTTTCAGCAATCTATGATAAGATAACTAAGAAAGCTTCGGATTCTCTGCTATTCAAATCTGCTTCCAAAAAGTTGGATGCAGCAGAAAAGAGTAAGACAGGCACTTCTGGGACAAGTATGCCCAAGAGAAGTTCCTATAGAGGTTCCTATGCGTCCTCTAGGTCTTATTCTAGAGACCGTCAAGGCAGCGACTCACGTGGGGGACGTTATTCTGGCCGAGATAACCGGTCGGACGTCCCTAGGTCGACGGGGCGAGGTGCGGGTCGTGGAGGACGTAGTTTCTCCTTCCGCAAGCCTCGCAGGTCCAGGAGGTGATGGTTTGAACCTCTATCGTGTTCCGGTAGGCGGAAGATTATCAAGTTTTATAAACGATTGGGCGTCAATTATGGACGACCCCTGGGTTCGAGGGGTGATTTCGGAAGGACTAAGAATATCCTTCAAACGAAAGCCTCCATTAACTCGAAGTCCAAAATGGTCCCAGCTTCCATCAAATCCTCAGAAGAGAGACGCTCTTTTATCAGAAGTACAGTCTCTTCTGAAGAAGAACGCAGTAGAGGTCGTAGAAGACCAGGAATCACCGGGTTTCTACAGCCATCTGTTTCTGGTTCCGAAACCAGACGGCTCATTCCGTCCAGTCATAGATCTGAGCTGGATAAACAAGCTGATCGTTGCTCCGAAGTTCTATATGGAGACAATTCGATCAGTCAGAGCGAGTATTCGGGTGAATGACTATGCTACAAGCATAGATCTCAAGGATGCGTACTTTCACGTCATGGTACATCCGACATTCAGAAAGTATCTATGCTTCGCAGTCCTAGGAGTTGTATATCAGTTCCGAGCGATGTGCTTCGGTTTGAACCTAGCGTCCTGAGCTTTCACTCGAATAATGAACTCGGTAATGATATATTTCCGAGCTCATTCGTCTGCGGTAACGTCGGCCTACCTGGACGACATTCTTCAGAGGTACGGCAATGAGTTAACGCTTCAGAACGATGTGCAGAATCTGCTTCTATTACTCCGACGTCTCGGTTTTATAATAAATGAGGAGAAGTCAGATCTGGTGCCGTCCAAGCCATTCACTCATCTGGGAATGAGCTTCGAGACGCACAACAATCTCGTTCGTCTGCCGTTAACCAGAGCGAAATTAATCAGTTGTTACGCTCGCTGTTGTCTTCACTCAGACAAAGTCACAGCGAGAGAGTTCATGAGACTGATAGGTCTGTGAGGAGCCGCTGCGAATCTCATTCCGATGGGGCGGTTACGCACTCGTCCTCTCCAAATTTTCTTGACTCAGAATTGAAGTGTAAAGATTCATTCGCTCGATATAGACGTTCTCTTGTCAAATCAAGTGAAACAAGAGATTCAGACTTGGGCAAAACATTCAGTGGTTGACTCAGGGAGTTCCACTGCAGTTGCCGGATCCGAGTTTTACTATTATGACGGATGCCAGTCAAACAGGTTGGGGTGCAACATTGATCCCAACGGATTCGAAGTGCCAGGGTCTTTGGGATCCGCAGTTTCTAGGCAAGCACATAAATATCAAGGAAATGATGTCAATTTGGCTTGCACTACGTCATTGGATGAGCATTATTCAGAAAGCACATGTCCAAATCCTGTCCGACAATACGACAGTAGTAGCGAAAATTCGGAACCAGGGAGGCACTCATTCCGTTCCGTTATTCAATTTATCAGAAAGAATCATTCTGTTTGTTCTAGAACACCAGGTTCTACTTTCGGTCCGTCATATTCCGGGTCGTCTGAATGTATTAGCAGACTCCCTTTCACGGAAGGGTCGCTTGTTGCCATGAGAATGGACTCTCAACAAACAGGTATTCAATCAGATTTGCTACCAATGGGAGCGGCCAATGATAGACTTATTTGCAACACAGCTCAACAATCAGTTGCAGACGTATGTGTCTCCATGACCGGATCCCCGAGCATATGCAGTAGATGCTCTATCTATCTCGTGGGACGGAATGATAGGATATGCGTATCCTCCAGTGCCGTTGATTCAGCAGATATTGCTAAAGATAAAACAATCTCAATGCAAAATTCTGTTGGTAGCATCTCTGTCTCCACAGAGACCGTGGATAAATCTACTCAGGTGTCTGCTGTGGGACATACCACGGAAGCTTCCTCCACGAGAGGTCTTCTTTCGCAGGGGAAATCGCGTCAACTACATCACAACCTGCAAGGTCTCAACCTTCACGTATTTCCGTTGTGCGGTCCCTTCTTGCACGGCAAGCATTTTACAGGACGAGCAGTGGACGCAATTTCTAACTGTAGGAGGACCTCCTTTTCGCTAAACTATGCGGCTAAGTAGAAGGTCTTTTGTCGTTGGTGTAGGGATCATTCTGTTGATATTTTTGATCCCCTCCATTCCAGACATTGCAAACTTTCTAGTATACTTGTTTGATGAGATCAAACTGCAGCCTGTTACTATTAAAGGTTATAGGTCCATGTTATCTGATACCTATGCACACCATGATAGTTTACAAATTGGATCTAATGTCTCTTTATCTAAATTAGTTAGAAACTTCTCAATAAATAGACCTAGAACCCTTAGTTTAATTCCCAAATGGAATTTAGCTTGGGTTCTTCTTAAATTAAAAGAAAAGCCATTTGAGCCTCTTGAGACAGTGGACTTCAAATTCTTATCTTATAAGACAGCATTTCTCTTAGCTTTCTCTTCCGCTAGAAGTGTCAGTGAGCTTCATGCACTATCTGTGGACGTTTCTCACTATCGTAGTGTCGGGAACACTATTACCTTTACTACTAATGTTGGATTTTTGGCTAAGAATCAGGCTCCTAATAAATATCCGGAACCTATTGTTATTAAGGCTCTTCCGTCTTCAGATGGGCATAGGCCTTTACTCTGTCCGGTTAGAGCTTTACGTATTTATAAACGAAGATCTCAGTTTATCAGAAAGGGACGAAAACGCTTCTTTCTGTCTCTGATGCCTAATAGAAAGGATATTACGGTCCATTCTATTGCTAGATGGATTCAATTAACTATCCGTACTGCTTATGATAATCTATCTTCAACTCAGCAGTCTGTACTTAAGATTTCGGCTCATGAAGTAAGAGCTCTTTCTACGTCTTGGGCTTACACAAATAGTGTTGCTATTACAGATTTAATGAAGGCTGCATATTGGTCTCAGCCATCCACATTCACAAATTTTTATCTCAGAAATATTGAGTCCATTTCTGGAGACCTGCATTGTTTAGGTCCGTTATCTGTTGCTCAGAATGTCGTCCACTAAACAGTTGCAACTATAGTTATGCAGGCTTTCTGTTCCGGCAGTGACTCTGTCCTGCTGCCCTCTTCGCTCTGGGATATTTGACCCAGGGGAAGGGGGGGGGGGAGGGTGTTCCCTAAGGTCACCTGCTTTATAGTGAAAAGCAAGGGGATACCTCCTCTGGAGTCAGTAATTCTGAGTCGGTACCGGGATGGTTTTAAGTGTAAAGATAATGTTTAAATTCATTCATGTCATATTTTTAAAGTGTAGCTCGGTGTGAAGCATTTGTATATGTCACGTGTCAAACGGGCGTTAATATACAATCCTCGAACACTTTTAAAGAGTATAAAGAGTCTCAATTCTCTGGACTTACTTTATTTGTTGGCTTACTTTAAAAATAATTAGTATAAGGGGTTATACTGGATGTTAATAGAGAACATGAATGTAATTATGCTCAATTATGGAGGGTGTTGTGTCTTTCTAATTTATCATAAATAAGAAAGATACATGTAAAGCCTAGTACTCCTTTTCTCCTCGAGGGGATAACTCTTTTATATATAGTTGAGCTTATTGATTTTCCTCTATGTCCTAGGCCCTCCAGCCTTTTTACTATTCAGCTATGTCTGGTACAGTATAAAAATGTTAAAAAATTTATAGTAATTTATATATTTTTTATACTTACCAATGACCCAGACGGGGATGGACTTCCCAGGAGTTGGGAACTCATACCTCCCCGCTGAGTACATAGTGCTGACCAGGCACTGCTTGTAAGAATGATAATTGGCGCCAATTTCGAGACCTCCTTGACACTGCGCATGTGCAGTGGAGGAAAAGTATGGAGGACCATTTAGGACATGATTTTTTCGGTTTTAGATGCAAATTTTGGGGATTGGGGGGCAAAATTTGTGTTTGGCCCTTGATTTTGAGAATTAGCACCAGCTATGTCTGGGTCATTGGTAAGTATAAAAAATATATAAATTACTATAAATTTTTTAACTTTCCAGCTAGTAATACAGGCCAGGTTTGAATATAGGTTCCACAACACCCCCCCCCCCCCCCCTCCCCGTGCCCCCACCAAAAAATGTTGCCACGGCCAATGTTTGTAGAACTTAGTTTTTAGTCAGACCTCAATATTTCCCTTTGGCACATCCTACAGGGTACATTTATGATCGGATTGCTTTGAAACCTGGCATGCTTGTTTGGGGTGACCTCTAGATGGGAGCTATCGATTTTCTTCAATTTCCGTCAAAAAATGTTGCTGCGGCCAATGTTTTTAGAACTCGGTTTAGTCAGACCACAATATTTCCATTTGGAACACCCTACAGGGCACATTTATGATTTGATTGCTTTGAAACCTGGTATGCCTGTTTGGGGAGACCTTTAGATGGGAGCTGACGATTTTCTTCAATTTCCGTCAAAAAATGTTGCCGCGGCCAACGTTCATAGAACTTTGTTTAGTCAGAAGACTCAATATTTCCCTTTGGCACACCCTACAGGGCACATTTATGATCGGATTGCATTGAAACCTGGCATGCTTGTTTGGGGTGACCTCTAGATGGGAGCTATCGATTTTCTTCAATTTCCATACAAAAATGTTTCTGCAGCCAACATTCTTAGAACTTAGTTTAGTCAGACCACAATATTTCCCTTTGGCTCACCCTACAGGGCACATTTATGATTAGATTGCTTTGAAACCTGGTATGCTTATTTACGGTGACCTCTAAATGGGAGCTATCGATTTTCTTCCATTTCCGACAAACAATGTTGCCACGGCCAACCTTCTTAGAACTTAGTCTAGTCAGACCACAATATTTCCCTTTTGTACCCCCTACAGGGCACATTTATGATCGGATTGCTTTGAAACCTGGCATGCTTGTTTGGGGAGGCCTCTAGATGGGAGCTATCAATTTTCTTCTGGTTTTTGTCAAAAATTGTTGCCACTGGCAAAAAAAATAACATTGGTACCAATGATCTTCGATATTGCCATTTCATTTATAACTTACCAAGTTCAAGTTTGTTAAGTTGAGCTACAGTGTCATTGACACTTTCATTTACTTCTAACCATGGCTTATTAGTCCTTATTGGAACAAGCTCATCAAGTTTGTTCCATTAATAGGTCATGAGGTATGTTTTGAAGTTGAGAAATGAAAAAATACAATTTGAATAGCAAATTTTGTATATCACAAGTGCAGATATGGCAGATTCGTTAGGTAAACTGTTAACAAAAAATGGCTCCGACTATTTTGCATCTAAGCATTGCCATTCCTGGGAAAGTCGGGCTGCATGCGTGACATCACTCTAGTTATTTGTAGTAACTGCAATACGAATATTAATTGGATATAGCTCAACAATTCTAATGGGAGTTTTTCCAGTCAAAACGAATTAGTTGGGGGGGGGGGGGGGGGGGGGGGGGGGGTCAAAGGTTTTTAGCTCACCTGAGCGAAGCTCAGCGGGAGCTTTACTGATCGTGATCCATCCATCGTCCGTCCGGTGTTAACTTTACATTATCGACTTCTCCTCCTAAACCACTAGCCCAATTTTATTCAAATGTTGGCTAAATGTTTATTACCTAATGCCAATTCAGATTTGTTCAAATGAAGTTGCCCCTCCTCCTGGGTGGTGCCACGCCCCCCAAGGGACACCAAAATCTTTGTAAATCTTCTTCTCATGAACCAGCAGTAGCAGAGACTTGATATTTGGTGTGCAGCTTCCTTTTGAGGTGTAGACTCAGATTTGTTCAAGAGAAGTTTGTGGGGCTATACTTGGCGTCGTTATGGGAGGGGCAAAATTTTTTGCCCCGCCCAAAATTTCTATATTTTTATACTGTACCAATGACCCAGACATAGCTGGTGCTAACTCTTAAAATATAGGGCCAAACACAAATTTTGCCCCCCAATCCCCAAAATTTGCATCTAAAACTAAAGAAAACATGTCCTGAAAGGCCCTCCACACTTCGCCCCTACTGCGCATGCGCAGTGTCAAGGACGTTCCGAAATTGGCGCCATTTATCATTCTAAGTTTGGCCCTTCATCAGTTAACATCTGACTGATCTTTGTGCTTTTAAATCTCAGTTTAAATGATGCCAGACACATAAATATTAGTGAAATGGTGATTCTAAGGAGGATAGAGAAGGAGGAGAGGAAAAGAATGTGTGACAGAATATTATCAGGGCTGTAACTTAAAATTTTTTAATGAAATTATGTTAAGTTACCTATTTTCAAGGCAGCAGCCATTTTGTTGTCATTCTGATTATTTAGTTACACTGTTTTTACAAGTGTTTTCCTCTCTCCCTGTCCTTTAAGTTCCCCCTTGCTATTCTCCCATGCTTTTGGCATAGTTTCTGTAATTATTATTACTAAAATTTCTTGGGAGTTTTAGCTGAATAACAGAATGAATTCTGTTCTTTCCCCATGTTTACGTCTTCACCTACGGGTGGTTAGGCGTTGTGTTCTGCATCTACCATCTGATGTTCTGCAGTTTCTTCCTTGGAAGTCTCTGTTTTGCATCAGATGGTGTATTTTTGGTAACTGATTTCGGGCCTGGGTGCCTGGAGTCTTATTTTAGTGTTTTTACACTCATTGTTTACATTTACAACAGCCCTCTGTGTGAGGGGGGGATTTCTAAAAAATAATATCTTTATGTTATTTTAATCATAACTAGATACATTATTATTGTTCGTAAGTGTTGAATAAATTGTTTAAAATATTTTAAAAATTTTTGTCCACACTTAGGCTTGAGATCCATTGGGGCTCAACGTTACTTTTCAGAAACTTGGGCTGTTCTGAAAAAATATTTTTTCAAAATATTTTGATTTCAATTATTTTTTCTATATTAATGGATCATATTATTATTATGTATTTTGATTGCCAGGGGTTAGTGCGAGTACCAGGACTTGTTTTCTTTTCACATTGAAAGGATATTGATCAATTGTTTTAAGAGGAAGTCTTCCTCTGACTTTATTATCATTCTATATGTGGTCAGTGTACTCGCATTAACTCCTGTTCTGTATCGTATGATTTCAATGACAATATGGGAAGCGTATGTCACGGTATGTTGTTGGGGATTTGGACACTCCGGTCCTTTCCCCGCAGGGTCACTCTACTTTATCAATTTCTATTTCAGACGATCAAGATTAGGGTGATGTATCTGTGATGTCTTCCAACAGTGTGCCTCCGTCGTCACTATTAATGAAGGGCTAGCGGAAAAGTGCTCATGTTATACGCCAATTGCCTAAGAGGACCCTAGTAGGTTCGACGGCCTTTGACGTCCGCTAGCTCGCCCGGTGTAGCGTCCATTCACCGAATGGTTCGGCAGCCGGGTTCGTCCGTTGCGGTCTAGAAGGAATTTTGGGGTGATGCGAGCACTATAAAATTAACTTAATGCACACCCAGTGACGGCGGATCGGAGGGAGAACGGAGGAAGCCTTTTAGTCCGGTTCATAGCTCGTTCCGGTCCATCCGGATGGCAAGCGAGAGAGGCCCCTCTCTCGTTCAACAACATCTGGCCCCAGATGTTGTGGTACAAAATGTGTCGCTAGCGGAGCATACGTCCGTCGCTCGGGACGCTCCGTTGTATAGGCAGTCCGCTGAAACTGCTAAGGCTTCCTCTTCTCGTCAGCGCACACGACCGCACCTTGGCTGCGTGACCGCCGATATATTACCAGCTTCGCCGATCAAGGATTCTTCGGCGACCAGGTCACACCATCCGGCAGCCAGGGATTCGAGACCGATGGACTCCGGACGTTCGCATAGGAAAAGTATGCGGGAGCCATCTGATGCGGAGCTGCCCTCGGCGAAGCAGCGATAGACTGAGCCTCCGCAGGTCTCGACGCCGGACATTCTTGTGCACATAGCACAGCTTATCGCAGCATCCCAGCAGCCGACAGAAACGGTGTCGGATCGAGAATTATCCGACAGCGCTGGGTCGGTAGCCGGGGACTCGAGGCCTGCAGACTCCGGACGTTCGCATGGGAAGTGTGCGGGAGTCAACGTACACGGAGCTTCCGGCGGCAATGCATCGTAAGTCCGCTACTGCACAGGCCTCGGGAACGGACGTGCTTTCCTTAATAGCACAGTTTATCGCAGCATCCCAGCATCAACTGAATCTGTCGCATATATTTTATCCGACGATGCTGGGTCGGGACGCTCCGCGGAAGCTGGTACGGACGTCCGAATGTTTCATCCGGTCCGACGGGATACCGAAAGGGATTCGGAGGATTTCAAGCTTTCCCTTTCGGAACAACATATGCTGCGATGCCGGATAAGAAACTGATAGCGTCGGTGGACTTAGAAATTTTTGGTTCGGTTCAGGGACATCGTCCCTCAGTTCCGACATAGTCCAATAATGTCACACAAACTTTCGAATTATTGAACGACGCTATATATATTATTATTTTATGCTTGCTATCCAAGCATTTCTGGTTTCTTGTTCGAAGAGTTATGGAGATGTCTTTCAAAAGTGTGCCTCTGTCGTCATAGTTAATGAAGAGTTAGCGGCAATAAGTGCTCATGGAATATGTCTATCGCTTACGGAGTGACATTCGCTAGCTCACCCGGTGTAGCGTACATTCATCGAATGGTTCGGCTGCCGGGTTCGTCCGTTGCGGTCTAGGAAGGAGATTTGGGTGATGCGAGCACTTTAATTACTTTAGTACTCACCCAGTGACGGCAGATTGAGGACAGATCGGAGGAAGCCAACAACATAGGGGACCGCATGTTGTGGTTCAGATATTTTACATTCGGAGCATATTCCGTTGCTCGGGACGCTCCGTTATATTGACAGTCCGAGAGACTGTCTTTAATGCTTCCTCATCCTCACAGCAGGGCACACGACCGCACATTGGCTACGTGACCTCGAGTATCCGATCATTTTCGGCATTCAGTGATTCCACGGCGAATAGGTCGCGCCATCCGGTAGCCAAGGGACACGAGGCCTTTACACTCCGGTCGCTCGCATATTGGAAGTATGCACGGGGTAACGATCACGGAGCTTTCAGCGGCAATGCATCGTAAGACCGCTTCTCCTCAGGCCTCAGTGACGGACGTGCTATCCGAATTAGCACAGTTGTTTCGCAGCATCCCAGCAATTGACAGTTTCTCAGTCGAATCAGGAATTATCCGACGGCGCTGGGTCGGTGCGGTCCGCGGTTGCATCAGCTACGGACGACCGAATGCTTTATAGGGTCCGACAGGATGGCGAAAGGGATTCGAAAGATTTCGAGTTTTCCCTTTAGTAGTATCGGAAGATGCCTTTCATATCTTCTGGCATTTCTTCCAGTGATTATTTTTCGGACTTCATTGCTGCGATCTTGGATAAGAGACTTATAGCGTCATTGGACTCGGATTTTTCGATCGGTACAGGGACATTGTCCCTGACTTACCGACGCAGTCCAATATTGTCATTACAACATGTGTTTTATTTTTCGATATATATATATATTTATATATATATAAAAGCCTGCTACTAAGCATGATAGTTTAGTTTCTTGTCCGCGTTGCTCATTTCTGCCATTTTATCATTTTTACAAATAGTTTATTTTGGCAGAGCAGGGCATACCGAGAGTTCATATGCGTCTAGACGGTGTGATTAAAGACTGCATATATTCTTTTTCGCCGTTTATGTCTTTTCCAATTTCAATGTTGGGAACGACATTATGTATAGTAGACTTAACTTAGACGCTTTATTATACGTAATCCGCCTTACTGAGGCGTTATCATTACGTCTTCAAGAAAAGATTTACGGGATATTATTCTCAATGTAATTTCTTTTGAGGGCAGTAGTTTGTTCACGTATAACTCCGCCCTTCAGTGGCTGATTGGAGTTGGTTAGACGTGACGCAGCCCTAGCTACATCCACACGCGTGGATAGTAAGGTTAAGAACTCTCTCAGAGTCGCTTCGTTCTCGGAGGAGCTTCTCTTCGACGGCAACTTTCCGGCAATCCATGAATTGCTCGATTTATACATTCTCTTGTCTATCTAGTGTTACAAGAGATTCAGACTGGGGCAAACATTCGGTGGTTGACTCAGAGAGTGCCGCCGCAGTTGCCGGACCCGAGTGTGGCTGTTATGACGGTTGCCAGTCAAACAGATTGGGATATATACTGATCCCTACGGATTCGAAGTGCCAGGGTCTTTGGGTTCCGCAGTCTTTTAGCTATCAGTTTAACTTCCGCGGAATAATGTTTTTTAGGCTTGCTTTATGTCATTGCATGAACATTATTCAGAAACGCATGCCCAAATTCCTGTCCTTTAATTCGACAGTAGTGGCGTATCTCTGGAACCAGGGAGGCACTCTTTCGTTTCCGTTATTCAATTTAATGGAAAGAATCCGTCTGTTGGTTATAGTACACCAAGTTCAGTTTTGGTCCGTCATATTCCGGGTCGTCTGATTGTTTTATCGGACTCCCGTTCTCTTACGGGTCGCTTGTTGCTGTCAGAATGGACTCTCAACAAACAAGTATTCAATCAGATTTGCTATCTATGGGAGCGCCCAATGATGATTTTTTTATGACACAGCTTGCTAATCTATTGCAGACGTATGTGTTGGCTTGCCCAGATCTCTGAGCTAATAGTGTTATCGCTCTATTGATCTATAGGACGGAATGATAGGATACGCGTATCCTCCGGCGCTGTTGTTTCAGCAGGTATTGCTAAGATAAACAACCACAATACATTTCTGTTGATAGCATCTCTATCTTCACAGAGATCATGAGTAATTTACTCTCTTGTCTACTGTGGGTCTTAACGTGAAATCTTCCTCTATGTGAGGATCTTTTTTCACTGGGTAAATCGTGTCATCTTTATCACAACCAGCAAGGTCGCAACCTTCATGTATTCCGTTGTGTGGTCCGTATTGCATTGTAAGCACTGTACTGGACGAGCTTTGGACGCGATTTCTTACTATAGGAGATCCTCTTCTTCGCTATTCTATACGACTAAGTGGAGGCTCTTCCGTCGTGGTGTAGGGATCATTATGTTCATATTATTGATCCCTCCATACTACTCATTGCTATTTTTTAGTATACTTGTTTCACAAGATCTACTGCAGCCTGTTATTATTTAGGTTATAGGTTTATGTTACCTCATACCTATGCACTCTACGATAGTTTACAATTGAGTCTTTTGTCTCTTTATCTAAGTCAGTTAGTAACTTTTTGATAAATAGACTTAGAATCTTTAGATTAAATTCCTATACGGATTTTAACTTCGGTTCTTATTTAGCTAAGTAATCATTTGAGCCTCTGGAAACAGTAGTTTTCAAATTCTGACCTTTTAGACAGTAATTCTGTTGGTTTCTCTTTTACTGTAGAGTCAGTGAGTTTCATGCACTATCGATGGATGATTTTCACTTTCATAGTTTCGGAATCAATACTTCCGTTACTATTTAGGTTGGATTGTTGCATATGAGTTAGGCTCCTATTATCCGGAACCTATTATTTTAAGGTCCTTCCGTCTTCGTATGGGCATAGGCCTTTACTCTTTCCGGGTACAGTTTATGTATTTATAAACAGATATCTGTTTATTACAAGGGCGTAAGCTTCTTCTGTCTTTGATGTCTAGTAGAAGGACGTTACGCTCCATTTTATTGTTTATGGATTCTATTAACTATCGGTACTGCTTATGGTATATCATTGACTTAGCAGTTGTGCTTAAGATTTTGGCTCATGAAGTAAGAGTTCTTCTACTTCTTGGGCTTACTTTAATAGTGTCGCTATTATAGATTTTTGAAGGCCGCTCATTGCGCTCAGCCATCCACATTCATGAATTTTATCTTAGAAATATCGAGTCAATTTCTTGAGGCCTCTTTTGTTAGGTCTATTATCTACTGCTCAGAATGTCATTCTCTTAACAGTTGCTACTATAGCTAGGTAGGCTGTCTGTTTCGGCAGTGTCTCCGTTCGGCTGCCCTCTTCGCTCTGGGCTATTTGACCCAGGGCAAGAAAAAGGGGGGGGGGGGGGGGAGGGTGTTCCCTTGGGTCACCTGTTTTACTATGAAAACAAGGGGATACCTCCTCCGGAGTTAGTAATTCTGAGCTGTTATTGGGATGGTTGTTTAGTGAGAAGTTTAAGTTTATAAAATTCATTCAAGTCTTAGTTTTTAAAGTATAGCTTTTGAATATTGCATATGTCAACGGACATGATTATGCAATTCTCAGACACTTTTAGGAGTATAAGAGTCTCTATTCTCTAGACTTACTTTATTATTGGCTTACTTTAAAAATTATTAGTATAAGGATTATATTGGATATTAATAGAGTACATGGATGTACGAAGCTCAATTTTGGAAGGTGTTGTATCTTTCTAATTTATCATAAATAAGAAAGATACATGTAAGGCCTATTACTTCTTTTCCCTACAGGGGATGACTCTATTTTATTTTATTGAGCGTATTCCATTTTGCTCTATGTCCTTGGCCCTCCAGCCTTTTTACTATTCAGCTATGTCTGGGTCATTGGTACAGTATAAAAATGTTAAAAAATTTATAGTAATTTATATATTTTTTATACTTACCAATGACCCAGACGGGGATGGCCCTCCCAGGAGTTGGGAACTCTTGCCTCCCCGCTGAGTACATAGCGCTTACCAGGCACTGGTTATTAGAATGATAAATGGCGCCAATTTCGGAACGTCCTTGACACTGCGCATGCGCAGTAGGGGCGAAGTGTGGAGGGCCTTTCAGGACATGTTTTCTTTAGTTTTAGATGCAAATTTTGGGGATTGGGGGGCAAAATTTGTGTTTGGCCCTATATTTTAAGAGTTAGCACCAGCTATGTCTGGGTCATTGGTAAGTATAAAAAATATATAAATTACTATAAATTTTTTAACTTTCCAAACCGAGAGGCTGATTTGAACCAAATTTTATGTGAGGGAAAATTGGGTCATGAGTACTTGATTTATGCAAAAAAAAATTTCCCGCAGCCCCGAGGGAACCGCAGGAGCTAAAAATAGAATAAATTTAAAACGCCCATATCTCCAAAACTGCACGGCACTGAGAATTTTTATTTGGTGTGCAGCTTCCTTAGGACCAACAGAAAGGATTGGTAAAAAAAAATTGCTATCAGTTTTATCATAGGGTACAGTTTCGGGACTTTGAAAAAGTGCTGAGTCAGCACTTTTTAACACTGTAGGCAATGGGAAAAACATTAAAAAATCTTCTCCAGATCCAGCAGGCAGAATCTTTTGATATTTGGTATGCAACATTGTAGGGTGGATCTGATTCAAGTTTGTTCAAATCGGCCCCCTAGGTTCATATTTGGGCTCAGTATAGGAGCCCGATTTCGAACTTAGTGCATTTCAGGCAAATTTCTTAAAAAATCTTCTTCTCCAGATCCAGCAGGCAGAATCTTTTGATATTTGGTATGCAACATTGTGGGGTGGATCTGATTCAAGTTTGTTCAAATCGGCTTCCTAGATTCATATTTGGGCTCACTATAGAAGCTCGAATTTGAACTTAGTGCATTTCATGCAAATTTCTTAAAAAATCTTCTTCTCGAGATCCAGCAGGCAGAATCTTTTCATATTTGGTAAGCAACATTGTGGGGTGGATCTGATTCAAGTTTGTTCAAATCGGCCCCCTGGGTTTATATTTGGGCTCAGTATAGGAGCCCAAATTTGAACTTAGTGCATTTCAAGCAAATTTATTAAAAAATCTTCTTCTCCAGATCCAGCAGGCAGAATCTTTTGATATTTGGTATGCAACATTGTGGGGTGGATCTGATTCAAGTTTGTTTAAATCGGCTTCCTAGATTCATATTTGGGCTCACTATAGAAGCTCGAATTCGAACTTAGTGCATTTCAGGCAAATTTCTTAAAAAATTTTCTTCTCCAGATCCAGCAGGCAGAATCTTTTGATATTTGGTATGCAACATTGCGGGGTGGATCTGATTCAAGTTTGTTCAAATCGGCCCTCTGGATTCATGTTTGGGCTCACTATAGAAGCTCGAATTCAAACTTAGTGCATTTCGGGCAAATTTCTTCAAAAATCTTCTTCTCCAGATCCAGCAGGCAGAATCTTTTGATATTTGGTATGCAACATTGCGGGGTGGATCTGATTCAAGTTTGTTCAAATCGGCCCCCTGGATTCATATTTGGGCTTAATATAGAAGCCCGAATTCGGACTTAGTGCATTTCGGGCAAACTTATTAAAAAATCTTCTTCTCCAGATCCAGCAGGCAGAATCTTTTGATATTTGGTATGCAACATTGTGGGGTGGATTTGATTCAAGTTTGTTCAAATTGGCTTCCTAGATTCATATTTGGGCTCACTATAGAAGCTCGAATTCGAACTTAGTGCATTTCAGGCAAATTTCTTAAAAAATCTTCTTCTCCAGATCCAGCTTCAGAATCTTTTCATATTTGGTAAGCAACATTGTGGGGTGGATCTGATTCAAGTTTGTTCAAATCGGCCCCCTGGGTTTATATTTGGGCTCAGTATAGGAGCCCAAATTTGAACTTAGTGCATTTCAGGCAAATTTCTTTGAAAATCTTCTTCTCAAGATCCAGCAGGCAGAATCTTCTGATATTGGGTATGCACCATGCTTAGGGGGGTGAGATTCAAGTTTGTTCAAGCCAAGTCCCTGGGTTCATATTTGGGCTCACTGTGGTAGCCTGAATTATAACTTAGTTCAAAATGAGGAATTTTCTTTAAAAATCTTCTTCAGATCCAGCAGTCGGAATGTTTTGATATTTTTATACTGTACCAATGACCCAGACATAGCTGGTGCTAACTCCCAAAATATAGGGCCAAACACAAATTTTGCCCCCCAATCCCCAAAATTTGCATCTAAAACTAAAGAAAACATGTCCTGAAAGGCCCTCCACACTTCGCCCCTACTGCGCATGCGCAGTGTCAAGGACGTTCCGAAATTGGCGCCATTAATCATTCTAAGTTTGGCCCTTCATCAGTTAACATCTGACTGATCTTTGTGCTTTTAAATCTCAGTTTAAATGATGCCAGACACATAAATATTAGTGAAATGGTGATTCTAAGGAGGATAGAAAAGGAGGAGAGGAAAAGAATGTGTGACAGAATTTTATCAGGGCTGTAACTTAAAATTTTTTAATGAAATTATGTTAAGTTACCTATTTTCAAGGCAGCAGCCATTTTGTTGTCATTCTGATTATTTAGTTACACTGTTTTTTCAAGTGTTTTTCCTCTCTCCCTGTCCTTTAAGTTCCCCCTTGCTATTCTCCCATGCTTTTGGCATAGTTTCTGTAATTATTATTACTAAAATTTCTTGGGAGTTTTAGCTGAATAACAGAATGAATTCTGTTCTTTCCCCATGTTTACGTCTTCACCTACGGGTGGTTAGGCGTTGTGTTCTGCATCTACCATCTGATGTTCTGCAGTTTCTTCCCTGGAAGTCTCTGTTTTGCATCAGATGGTGTATTTTTGGTAACTGATTTCGGGCCTGGGTGCCTGGAGTCTTATTTTAGTGTTTTTACACTCATTGTTTACATTTACAACAGCCCTCTGTGTGAGGGGGGGATTTCTAAATAATAATATCTTTATGTTATTTTAATCATAAATAGATACATTATTATTGTTCGTAAGTGTTGAATAAATTGTTTAAAATATTTTTAAAATTTTTGTCCACACTTAGGCTTGGGATCCATTGGGGCTCAACGTTACTTTTCAGAAACTTGGGCTGTTCTGAAAAAATATTTTTTCAAAATATTTTGATTTCAATTATTTTTTCTATATTAATGGATCATATTATTATTATGTATTTTGATTGCCAGGGGTTAGTGCGAGTACCAGGACTTGTTTTCTTTTCACATTGAAAGGATATTGATCAATTGTTTTAAGAGGAAGTCTTCCTCTGACCTTATTATCATTCTATATGTGGTCAGTGTACTCGCATTAACTCCTGTTCTGTATCGTATGATTTCGATGACAATATGGGAAGCGTATGTCACGGTATGTTGTTGGGGATTTGGACACTCGGTCCTTTCCCCGCAGGGTCACTCTACTTTATCAATTTCTATTTCAGACGATCAAGATTAGGGTGATGTATCTGTGATGTCTTCCAACAGTGTGCCTCCGTCGTCACAATTAATGAAGGGCTAGCGGAAAAGTGCTCATGTAATACGCCAATTGCCTAAGAGGACCCTAGTAGGTTCGACGGCCTTTGACGTCCGCTAGCTCGCCCGGTGTAGCGTCCATTCACCGAATGGTTCGGCAGCCGGGTTCATCCGTTGCGGTCTAGAAGGAATTTTGGGGTGATGCGAGCACTATAAAATTAACTTAATGCACACCCAGTGACGGCGGATCGGAGGGAGAACGGAGGAAGCCTTTTAGTCCGGTTCATAGCTCGTTCCGGTCCATCCGGACGGCAAGCGAGAGAGGCCCCTCTCTCGTTCAACAACATCTGGCCCCAGATGTTGTGGTACAAATGTGTCGTTAGCGGAGCATACGTCCGTCGCTCGGGACGCTCCGTTGTATAGGCAGTCCGCTGAGACTGCTAAGGCTTCCTCTTCTCGTCAGCGCACACGACCGCACCTTGGCTGCGTGACCGCCGATATATTACCAGCTTCGCCGATCAAGGATTCTTCGGCGACCAGGTCACACCATCCGACAGCCAGGGATTCGAGACCGATGGACTCCGGACGTTCGCATAGGAAGTATGCGGGAGCCATCTGATGCGGAGCTACCCTCGGCGAAGCAGCGATAGTCTGCGCCTCCGCAGGTCTCGACGCCGGACATTCTTGTGCACATAGCACAGCTTATCGCAGCATCCCAGCAGCCGACAGAAACGGTGTCGGATCGAGAATTATCCGACAGCGCTGGGTCGGTAGCCGGGGACTCGAGGCCTGCAGACTCCGGACGTTCGCATAGGAAGTGTGCGGGAGTCAACGTACACGGAGCTTCCAGCGGCAATGCATCGTAAGTCCGCTACTGCACAGGCCTCGGGAACGGACGTGCTTTCCTCAATAGCACAGTTTATCGCAGCATCCCAGCATCAACTGAATCTGTCGCATATATTTTATCCGACGATGCTGGGTCGGGACGCTCCGCAGAAGCGGGTACGGACGTCCGAAAATTTTCATCCGGTCCGACGGGATACCGAAAGGGATTCGGTGGATTTCAAGCTTTCCCTTTCGGAACTACATATGCTGTGATGCCGGATAAGAAACTGATAGCGTCGGTGGACTTAGAAATTTTTGGTTCGGTTCAGGGACATCGTCCCTCAGTTCCGACATAGTCCAATAATGTCACGCAAACTATCGAATTATTGAACGACGCTATATATAGTATTATTTTATGCTTGCTATCCAAGCATTTCTGGTTTCTTGTTCGAAGAGTTATGGAGATGTCTTTCAAAAGTGTGCCTCTGTCGTCATAGTTAATGAAGAGTTAGCGGCAATATGTGCTCATGGAATATGTCTATCGCTTACGGAGTGACATTCGCTAGCTCACCCGGTGTAGCGTACATTCATCGAATGGTTCGGCTGCCGGGTTCGTCCGTTGCGGTCTAGGAAGGAGATTTGGGTGATGCGAGCACTTTAATTACTTTAGTACTCACCCAGTGACGGCAGATTGAGGACAGATCGGAGGAAGCCAACAACATAGGGGACCGCATGTTGTGGTTCAGATATTTTACATTCGGAGCATATGTCCGTTGCTCGGGACGCTCCGTTATATTGACAGTCCGAGAGACTGTCTTTAATGCTTCCTCATCCTCACAGCAGGGCACACGTCCGCACATTGGCTACGTGACCTCGAGTATCCGATCAGTTTCGGCATTCAGTGATTCCACAGCGAATAGGTCGCGCCATCCGGTAGCCAAGGGACACGAGGCCTATACACTCCGTTCGCTCGCATATTGGAAGTATGCACGGGGTAACGATCTCGGAGCTTCCTGCGGCAATGCATCGTAAGACCGCTGCTCCTCAGGCCTCAGTGACGGACGTGCTATCCGAGTTAGCACAGTTGTTTTGCAGCATCCCAGCAATTGACGGTTTCTCGGTCGAATCAGGAATTATCCGACGGCGCTGGGTCGGTGCGGTCCGCGGTTGCATCAAGCTACGGACGACCGAACGCTTTATAGGGTCCGACAGGATGGCGAAAGGGATTCGAAAGATTTCGAGTTTTCCCTTTAGTAGTATCGGAAGATGCCTTTCTTATCTTCTGGCATTTCTTCCAGTGATTATTTTTCGGACTTCATTGCTGCGATCTTGGATAAGAGACTTATAGCGTCATTGGACTCGGATTTTTCGATCGGTACAGGGGCTTTGTCCCTGACTTACCGACGTAGTCCAATATTGTCATTACAACATGTGTTTTATTTTTCGACGCTATATATTTATATATATATACAAGCCTGCTACTAAGCATGATAGTTTAGTTTCTTGTCCGCGTGGCTCATTTCTGCCATTTTATCTTTTTTACATATAGTTTATTTTGGCAGAGCAGGGCATACCGAGAGTTCATATGCGTCTAGACGGTGATTAAAGACTGCATATATTCTTTTTCGCCGTTTATGTCTTTTCCAATTTCAATGTTGGGAACGACATTATGTATAGTAGACTTAACTTAGACGCTTTATATACGTAATCCGCCTTACTGAGGCGTTATCATTACGTCTTCAAGAAAAGATTTACGGGATATTATTCTCAATGTAATTTCTTTTCAGGGCAGTAGTTTGTTCACGTATAACTCCGTCCTTCAGTGGCTGATTGGAGTTGGTTAGACGTGATGCAGCCCTAGCTACATCCACGCGTGGATAGTAGGTTAAGAACTCTCTCAGAGTCGCTTCGTTCTCGGAGGAGCTTCTCTTCGACGGCAACTTTCCGGCAATCCATGAATTGCTTGAATTATACATTCTCTTGTCTATCTAGTGTTACAAGAGATTCAGACTGGGGCAAACATTCGGTGGTTGACTCAGAGAGTGCCGCCGCAGTTGCCGGACCCGAGTGTGGCTGTTATGACGGTGCCAGTCAAACAGATTGGGATATATACTGATCCCTACGGATTCGAAGTGCCAGGGTCTTTGGGTTCCGCAGTCTTTTTGCTATCAGTTTAACTTCCGCGGAATAATGTTTTTTAGGCTTGCTTTATATCATTGCATGAACATTATTCAGAAACGCATGCCCAAATTCCTGTCCTTTAATTCGACAGTAGTGGCGTATCTCCGGAACCAGGGAGGCACTCTTTCGTTTCCGTTATTCAATTTAATGGAAAGAATCCGTCTGTTGGTTATAGTACACCAAGTTCAGTTTTGGTCCGTCATATTCTGGGTCGTCTGATTGTTTTATCGCACTCCCGTTCTCTTACGGGTCGCTTGTTGCTGTCAGAATGGACTCTCAACAAACAAGTATTTAATCAGATTTGCTATCTATGGGAGCGCCCAATGATGTTTTATTTATGACACAGCTTGCTAATCAATTGCAGACGTATGTGTTGGCTTGTCCAGATCTCTGAGCTAATACTGTTAACGCTCTATTGATCTATAGGACGGAATGATAGGATACGCGTATCCTCCGGCGCTGTTGTTTTAGCAGGTATTGCTAAGATAAACAACCACTATACTTTTCTGTTGATAGCATCTCTATCTTCACAGAGATCATGAGTAATTTACTCTCTTGTCTACTGTGGATCTTAACGTGAAATCTTCCTCTATGTGAGGATCTTTTTTCACTGGGTAAATCGTGTCATCTTTATCACAACCAGCAAGGTCGCAACCTTTATGTATTCCGTTGTGTGGTCCGTATTGCATTGTATGCACTGTACTGGACGAGCTTTGGACGCGATTTCTTACTATAGGAGATCCTCTTCTTCGCTATTCTATGCGACTAAAGTGGAGGCTCTTCCGTCGTGGTGTAGGGATCATTATGTTCATATGGTTGATCCCTCCATACTACTCATTGCTATTTTTTAGTATACTTGTTTCACAAGATCTACTGCAGCCTGTGTTATTTAGGTTATAGGTTTATGTTACCTCATACCTATGCACTCTACTATAGTTTACAATTGAGTCTTTTGTCTCTTTATCTAAGTCAGTTAGTAACTTTTTGATAAATAGACTTAGAATCTTTAGATTAAATTCCTATACGGATTTTAACTTCGGTTCTTATTTAGCTAAGTAATCATTTGAGCCTCTGGAAACAGTAGTTTTCAAATTCTGACCTTTTAGACAGTAATTCTGTTGGTTTCTCTTTTACTGTAGAGTCAGTGAGTTTCATGCACTATCGATGGATGATTTTCACTTTCATAGTTTCGGAATCAATACTTCCGTTACTATTTAGGTTGGATTGTTGCATAAGAGTTAGGCTCCTATTATCCGGAACCTATTATTTTAAGGTCCTTCCATCTTCGTATGGGCATAGGCCTTTACTCTTCCGGGTACAGTTTATGTATTTATAAACAGATATCTGTTTATTACAAGGGCGTAAGCTTCTTCTGTCTTTGATGTCTAGTAGAAGGACGTTACGCTCCATTTTATTGTTAATGGATTCTATTAACTAGCGTACTGCTTACGGTATATCATTAGCTTAGCAGTTGTGCTTAAGATTTCGGCTCATGAAGTAAGAGTTCTTCTACTTCTTGGGCTTACATTAATAGTGTTGCTATTATAGATTTTTGAAGGCTGCTCATTGCGCTCAGCCATCCATTCATGAATTTTATCTCAGAAATATCGAGTCCATTTCTGGAGGCCTCTATTGTTAGGTCTATTATCTACTGCTCAGAATGTCATTCTCTTAACAGTTGCTACTATAGCTAGGTAGGCTGTCTGTTTCGGCAGTGTCTCCATTCGGCTGCCCTCTTCGCTCTGGGCTATTTGACCCAGGGCAAGAAAAAGGGGGGGGGAGGGTGTTCCCTTGGGTCACCTGTTTTTACTATGAAAACAAGGGGATACCTCCTCCGGAGTTAGTAATTCTGAGCTGTTGTTGGGATGGTTGTTTAGTGAGAAGTTTAAGTTTATAAAATTCATTCAAGTCTTAGTTTTTAAAGTATAGCCTTTGAATATTGCATATGTCAACGGACATGATTATGCAATTCTCACACTCTTTTAGAAGTATAAGAGTCTCTATTCTCTAGACTTACTTTATTATTGGCTTACTTTAAAAATTATTAGTATAAGGATTATTGGATATTAATAGAGTACATGGATGTATGAAGCTCAATTTTTGGAAGGTGTTGTATCTTTCTAATTTATCATAAATAAGAAAGATACATGTAAGGCCTATTACTTCTTTTCCCTACAGGGGATGACTCTATTTTATTTTATTGAGCGTATTCCATTTTGCTCTATGTCCTTGGCCCTCCAGCCTTTTTACTATTCAGCTATGTCTGGGTCATTGGTACAGTATAAAAATGTTAAAAAATTTATAGTAATTTATATATTTTTTATACTTACCAATGACCCAGACGGGGATGGCCCTCCCAGGAGTTGGGAACTCTTGCCTCCCCGCTGAGTACATAGCGCTTACCAGGCACTGGTTATTAGAATGATTAATGGCGCCAATTTCGGAACGTCCTTGACACTGCGCATGCGCAGTAGGGGCGAAGTGTGGAGGGCCTTTCAGGACATGTTTTCTTTAGTTTTAGATGCAAATTTTGGGGATTGGGGGGCAAAATTTGTGTTTGGCCCTATATTTTGGGAGTTAGCACCAGCTATGTCTGGGTCATTGGTAAGTATAAAAAATATATAAATTACTATAAATTTTTTAACATTTGGTATGCAGCATCCTTAGGGGCTGAGATTCAAATTTGTTCAAGCCATGTCCCTAGGTCCATATTTGGACTCACTGTGGGAGCTCGAATTGTAACTTAGTTCAAAATGAGGACTTTTCTTTAAAAATCTTCTTCTTCAGCCATGTCCCTAGGTCCATATTTGGACTCACTGTGGGAGCTCGAATTGTAACTTAGTTCAAAATGAGGACTTTTCTTTAAAAATCTTCTTCTTCAGATCCAGCAGTCGGAATGTTTTGATATTTGGTGTGCAGCATCCTTAGGGGGGTGAGATTCAAGTTTGTTAAAGCCAAGTCCCTGGCTTCATATATGGGCTCCCTGTAGGAGCCTGAATTATAACTTAGTTCAGTATGAGGAATATTCTTTAAAATCTTCTTTTTTTTTTAGATCCACTGGTCAGAATCTTTGGATATTTGGTATAAGCTTTTCTTAGGAGGAGCAGATGCAACTTGTTGAAATCAATTCTCTGGGTTGATATAAATTTAGGCTACCATGTCAGGTGAGCACCCTCAGGCCCCTTGGGGCCTCTTGTTTAATCTTAGCAATGGAATGTGTCTCATGCAACAAATGGGTAACAACAGTGTAAGGTCTTGTTACCTGCATGTTTTAGAATCGCTGGTGTCTTTGTTATTTGTTTCGGCCTTTTTAACGAATCAGAAGACACATTCATTTCTGATAAAGGGACAATATAAATTATCAGAAGTTAACATTTTCCCTGACACGACTTACTGACAACATCAGCACTATTTCATCCTCAGTACACTGAAATGTTCATGTTTGTTTTGAGAACAAGCTTACCACCCATTATAAAAAAGAGCTGAATGATGGAAGCTAAAATTAAGAAAACAATAAAATTTTAGTAGCATCATATAGTAGGTGCTTTGTCCGTCTGTTCGTCCATCTTTCCATTGTGCTGCCATGCTGTCTATCTGTCTGTCGTACCATTCTTCGATTCGTTCAGTATAACTTTGTTCCATAAACAATGTTCCGATCTTGTTCAGCCTTCACACATTGATTGCTAATGACTCAAGGATGTATCCAGACCTTGACTAGAGGTGAAGGTTACAGACTGTTCTTTTGTTTGTCCATTCAGAGTTTGTATGGTCTATAAAAAATTATTCACTGAGCCGATCTTGTTGAAATTTCACACAATGATTGCTATGACTCAAGGGTGTGTCATAACCTTGACCAAAGGTCATTGCTCCAAAATAAAGGTAGCTGACTGTTCATTTTTTTCCCATTCTAATTTTGTCTGATCCATAAAAAGTTATTCAATGGACCAATCCTGCTCATCCTTCACATGCTGATTACTTACAGTACGTAAATATGTTTGTTTGGACAATTCTACTTTGTCTTGCTCATAAAAAGTATTCAATGGACCAATGTTCTTTATACTTCACAATGATTGCGTATGACTCTAGAGTGCACCCTGACCTTGACCTACAGACAACCAGTGGCAATCGATTGGTACTTCACTCATCTATTACTGGTATCAGGTAAGTGATGGTTCGTGAAAGAAAAGGCAGAATATTATATTAAAGATTTTGATTATGTAACTGTGTACCGAGTTGTTTTTTATCCATCATGTGAATACGAACGTTCTTCACTGCCCAAACTTTACTGCATTCTGCAATATTTCTTTCAACCATGCTCATCATCTCATTAAATATATAATGGCATTCTTTATTCCCATATTGGACAGATAATTCCTCCTATTAGTAATCCGTGTTAACTGTGAGAGGTTTGGGTGCAATAAGTTTAATATCAGGCCGTCAGGGGTGGGATTTATCAACAGGAAGCCACTGAATTTTTCTCGTTGAAATATGTGAAGCACGTGATAAAAATAGATAATGCAGTGCAACGTCTTGACTCTTGTGACACAATCCCATATATGGGTTTAACAAAAAGAAATTCCCACTTTAAAACGTGTGGTTCCAACGACGGCTTTTGCTTTTCACAAAACATTTTCTTCCAAATATATTTATATACATTCAAGGGTGGAAACCGCTGTCATGTAAATATCAATATTTTTATACTGTACCAATGACCCAGACTTAGCTGGTGCTAACTCCACAAAAACCAGGGCCAAACACAAATTTTGCCCCCCAATCCCCAAAATTTGCATCCAAAACAAAAAGAAATCATGTCCTAAAGGACCTCCATAGTACGACTCTACTGCGCATGCGCAGTGACGCAGTCGTCCCGAAATTGGCGCCAAATATCATTCTCTGTTTGGCCCTTCATCAGTCAACATCTCACTGATCTTTGTGCTTGTAAATCTCAGTTTAAAGGATGCCAGACACGTAATTCTTGGAGAAAATGTGATTCTAAGGAGGATAGAAGGAGGAGAGGAAAAAAGAAGTGGCAAAAAATAATCAGGGCTGTACTTAAAATTTTTTGTTAAAATTATGTTAAGTTGCCTATTTTCGAGGCAAACGCCTCTTGTTGTCATTCTTGCTAATTGTTGCACTGCTTATTCAGTGTTTCCTCTCCCCTAACCTTCTAAAGTCCCCCCTTGCAATTCTCCCATGCTTTTGGCATATTTTTGAGAAGTTTCATTTCTAAAAATTCCCTGGGAGAGTTGCTTGGTTACAGAATGTTTTCTGTTATTTTCCCCATAGTTACGTTTTCACCCATGGGTGTATAACGTTTGTGTTCTGCATCTTCCATCTGATGTTCAGAGATTCTCCCCTGGGAGTCTCTGTTTTGCATCAGATAGAGTGTAATTGAGGACTGATTCCGGGCCAGTTTTTTCAGTGCCTGGAGTCATGTTTTCTTCTGTGTTTACACTGTTTGTTTTCATTGGCAACAGCCTTTTTTGAGGGGGGCTGTTTGCCTTTGAGGTAGTTTATATCATTATAAGATACATTTATATTATCCGAAAGTGTCTCATTAATTATTTTATATAATTTTAAAATTTTTGACCACACTTTGCCATCGGATCCATCGGGGCTCAACGTTACTTTTCAGCAACTTGGGCTTCTCTGAAAAAATATTTTTTCAAAATTATTTTGTTTTGCAATTGTTTTTTCATTTATTAATGGATCATGTTATTATGTATCTTTGTGTCAGGGGTTTTTGCGAGTAACTAGGACTTATTGTTGTTCTTTCACAATGAAGGGAACTTGTTCAAATTGTAATAGGAAGAAATCTTCCTCTGACTTTCATGATTATTGCATAAATTGTAGTCAGTGTTCTCGCATTAATCCCTGTCCTGTATGTGAACATTGGGATGAGAAACATTGGAAACGTGTGTCACGATATGTTGTTTCTGGAGAAACAGCGATGCCGGCTCTTTCTCCACAAGGTCACTCTACTCTCTCAGTTTCTATTTCAGAGGAACCAGAACAGGGTGATGTTTCCATGTTATCTTCTTCAAGTGTGCGTCCGTCGTCACAATTAAATACAGAGCTAGCGGCAAAAGTGCTCATGGAGATTAGACAAATGTCGTCCGCTAGCTCGCCCGGTGTAGCGTCCATTCACCGAATGGTTCGGCAGCCGGGTTCGTCCGATGCGGTCCAAGAGGAAATTTTGGGTGATGCGAGCACTATAAAAATAATAGATGCACACCCAGTGACGGCGGATAGTGAACGAGAACGGAGGAAGCCTTTTAGTCCGGTTCCTAGCTCGTCCAGGTCCAGCCGGGCCGCGAGCGAGAGAGGCCCCTCTCTCGTACAACAACATCTGGGACCAGATGTTGTGGTACAAAATGTGTCTTTAGCGGAGCATACGTCCGTCGCTCGGGACGCTCCGTTGTATAAGCAGTCCGCAGAGACTGTTAAGGCTTCCTCTTCTCGCCGGCGCACACGACCGCACCTTGGCTGCGTGACCTCCGATATCTTGCCAGCTTCGCCGATGAAGGATTATTCGGCGACCAGGTCACACCATCCGGCAGCCAGGGATTCGAGACCGATGGACTCCGGACGTTCGCATAGGAAAAGTATGTGGGAGCCATCTGATGCGGAGCTGCCCTCGGCAAAGCAGCGAAAGACCGCTCCTCCGCAGGTCTCGACGTCGGACATTCTAGTGCAGATAGCACAGCTTATCGCAGCATCCCAGCAGCCGACAGAGACGGTGTCGGATCGAGAATTATCCGACGGCGCTGGGTCGGTACGCTCCGCCGAAGCATCGGGGGCGGACGACCGGGAACATCGGGAGGTCCGACCGGATGGTGAAAGGGATACGGATGAATTGGAGCTATCCCTTTCGGAACAACACAAAGCTGCCGTAGACTTCATCCGGCACTTTCTTCCTCAAGTTGTTCCGTCGGGCCAGACTGCTGCGCTTCCGGACAGGAGAATTATAGCGTCATTGGACTCTGATTTTTTCGAGCGGTTCAGGGACATCGCTCCCGAGTTTCCGTCGCAGTCCAATAATGTTGCAAGAACATTTGAATTATTGAACGATGCTATTTTTAAACTTGCTTCCAGGACAGGGAAAGCAGGCTTCTTGTCCGCAAATACTCTCAACCTGCCTTTCATTAATGCAAGGAATAAATTCGACACGGCAGGTCAGGGTATACCGAGAGTTCCTCTGCGTATGGACGACGAGGCGGAAGACTTAGAGCTATCATTACCGTCGTCAGCTTCTATTCCAACCGCAGTGTTGGAAACAGCTATTGCGTCTAACAGAGCCAATTTAGATGCCTTATCTTACGCAGATCACCTTACGAAGGCGTTATCACTGCGTCTTCAAGGGGAAGAGTTTCAGGATATACAATCCTCCTTAAGACTTCTTTCAAGGGCAGTAGCTTATTCCACGTGTAACTCCGCCCTTTCAGTGGCAAATCTGGAGTTGGTTAGACGTGACGCAGCCCTGTCTACATCCACACTAGTGGATTCTAAGGTGAAGAACTCTCTTAGAGTCGCTTCGGTCTCAGGAGATCTTCTCTTTGACGGCAAGCTTTCCGCTATTTATGATAATATTAAAAAGAAAGCTAGTGATTCTCTGTTGTTTAGATCCGCTCCTAAAAGGTCGGATTCAGCAGACACGAATAAGGCGGGCACTTCTGGGTCTTATCCGCCCAAGAGAGGTTCCTATAGAGGTTCCGGTGCGTCCTCTAGCTCTTATTCGAGAGACCGTCAGGATAGCGACTCTCGTTCGGGACGTCCTTCAGGCCGGGACAATCGGTCGGACGCCCCGAGGTCGACGAGGCGAGGTGCGGGTCGTGGAAGACGTGGTTTCTCCTACCGCAGGCCTCGCAGATCCAGGAGGTGATGGCTCAAACCTCTATCGCGTTCCGGTTGGCGGAAGGTTGTCGAGTTTTTCTCAAGAGTGGGCGTCGATTACGGACGACCCGTGGGTGAGAGGAGTGACTTCGGAAGGTCTAAAGATATCCTTCAAACGAAAGCCTCCATTAACTCGAAGTCCAAAGTGGACTCATCTTCCGTCAAACCCTCAGAAAAGAGACGCTCTGCTATCAGAGGTGCAGTCTCTTTTAATGAAGAACGCGGTAGAGGTCGTAGAAAACCAGGAATCGCTGGGATTCTACAGCCATCTGTTTCTGGTTCCGAAACCAGACGGCTCGTTCCGTCCAGTCATAGATTTGAGCTGGATAAACAAGCTGATCATCGCTCCGAAGTTTTATATGGAGACGATTCGATCGGTCAGAGCGAGTATTCGGGTGAACGATTATGCAACGAGCATAGATCTCAAAGATGCGTACTTTCACGTCATGGTACATCCGACATTCCGAAAGTATCTACGCTTCGCAGTCCTAGGAGTGGTGTATCAGTTCTGGGCCATGTGCTTCGGATTGAATCTAGCACCCTGGGCTTTCACTCGGGTAATGAACTCGGTAATGATCTACTTCCGAGCTCATTCGTCTGCGGTAACGTCGGCCTACCTGGACGACATTCTTCAGAGGTACGGCAACGAGTTAACGCTTCAGAACGATGTTCAGAATCTTCTTCTATTGCTCCGACGTCTCGGTTTCATAGTAAACGAGGAGAAGTCGGATCTGGTGCCGTCCAAGTCATTCACTCATCTGGGAATGAGCTTCGAGACGCACAACAATCTCGTTCGTCTGCCGTTAACCAGAGCGAAATTAGTCAGTTGTTACGCTCGCTATTGTCTAAATACAGACAAAGTCACAGCGAGAGAATTTATGAGACTGATAGGTCTGTGCGGAGCCGCTGCGGATCTCATTCCGATGGGACGGCTACGCACACGGCCTCTTCAAATTTTCTTGACTCAGAATTGGAGTGTGAAAATTCATTCGCTCGATGTAGACGTTCTCTTGTCAGATCAAGTGAAACAAGAGATTCAGACTTGGGCAAACATTCAGTGGTTAACTCAAGGAGTTCCGCTGCAGTTGCCGGATCCGAGTTTTACCATTATGACGGATGCCAGTCAAACAGGTTGGGGTGCATCATTAATCCCAACGGATTCGAGATGCCAGGGTCTTTGGGATCCGCAATTCCTGTGCAAGCACATAAACATCAAGGAAATGATGTCAATTTGGCTTGCGTTACGTCACTGGATGGACATTATTCACGATGCTCATGTCCAAATCCTATCCGACAATACGACAGTAGTGGCGTATATACGGAATCAGGGAGGCACTCATTCAGTTCCGTTGTTCAATCTAACGGAAAGAATCCTTCTGTTTGCGTTGGAACATCACGTTCTTCTTTCGGTCCGTCACATACCGGGTCGTCTGAATGTGCTAGCAGACTCCCTTTCTCGAAAGGGTCGCTTGTTGCCGTCGGAGTGGACTCTCAACAAACAAGTATTCAATCAGATTTGCTACCAATGGGAACGGCCAATGATAGACTTATTTGCGACACATCTCAACAATCAGTTGCAGACGTATGTGTCCCCGTGTCCGGATCCAAGAGCATTTGCTGTAGACGCTCTATCGATCCCTTGGGACGGAATGATAGGATATGCGTATCCTCCAGCGCCGTTAATTCAACAAGTATTGCTAAAGATAAAACAATCTCAATGCAAGATTCTGTTGGTAGCATCTCTGTCGCCACAGAGACCGTGGATAAATCTACTCAGGTGTCTGTTGTGGGACCTACCGCGGAAGCTCCCTCCACGAGAGGATCTTCTTTGGCAGGGGAAATCGCGCCAACTGCATCACAACCCGCAAGGTCTCAACCTTCACGTTTTTCCGTTGTGCGGTCCTTCTTGCATGGCAAGCACTTTACAGGACGAGCAGTGGACGCGATTTCTAACTGTAGGAGGACCTCCTCTTCGCTAAACTATGCGGCTAAGTGGAAGGTTTTCCGTCGTTGGTGTAGGGATCATTCTGTTGATATATTTGATCCCTCTATACCAGACATTGCTAACTTTCTAGTATACTTGTTTGACGAAATCAAACTGCAACCGGTTACTATAAAGGGTTATAGATCTATGTTATCTGATACCTATGCACATCATGATAGTTTACAAATTGGATCTAATGTCTCTTTATCGAAATTGGTTAGAAACTTTTCGATAAATAGACCCAGAACTCTTAGATTAATTCCTAAGTGGAATTTAGCTTGGGTTCTCCTTAAATTGAAGGAAAAGCCATTTGAACCTCTTGGGACAGTAGATTTCAAATTCTTATCTTATAAGACAGCTTTTCTCTTAGCTTTCTCTTCTGCCAGAAGAGTCAGTGAACTTCATGCACTATCGGTGGATGATTCTCATTATCGTAGTGTTGGGAACACTATCACCTTCACTACTAACGTCGGTTTTTTAGCTAAGAATCAGGCTCCTAATAAATATCCGGAACCTATTGTTATTAAGGCTCTTCCGTCTTCAGACGGGCGTAGGCCTTTACTCTGTCCTGTTAGAGCACTACGTATCTATAAACAGAGATCTCAGTTCATCAGAAAGGGACGGAAACGTTTCTTTCTGTCTTTGATGCCTAATAGAAAGGACATTTCAGTCCATTCTATTGCTAGATGGATTCAGTTAACTATCCGTACTGCGTATGAAGATTTATCTTCTTCTCAGCAGTCTGTGCTTAAGATTTCTGCTCATGAAGTAAGAGCTCTTTCTACTTCCTGGGCTTATGCTAATAGTGTTGCTATTACAGATTTAATGAAGGCTGCTTATTGGTCTCAGCCATCCACATTTACTAATTTTTATCTCAGAAATATTGAGTCCATTTCTGGAGACCTGCATTGTTTAGGTCCGTTATCTGTTGCTCAGAATGTCGTCCACTAAACAGTTGCAACTATAGTTATGCAGGCTTTCTGTTCCGGCAGTGACTCCTTCCGGCTGCCCTCTTCGCTCTGGGCTATTTGACCCAGGGCAAGGGGAAGGGGGGGGGGGGGGGCGGGTGTTCCCTTAGGTCACCTGCTTTATAGTGAAAAGCAAGGGAATGCCTCCTCCAAGACAGTATTTCTGAGTCGCTTCCGGGATGGTTTTAAAGTGTAATATTAATGTTTAATTTCATTCATGTCTTATTTTTAAAGTGTAGCTCGGTGTGAAGCATTTGTATATGTCAAGTGTCAAACGGGCTTTAATATACAATACTCGGACACTTTTAAATGATTATAAAGAGTCTCAATTCTCTGGACTACTTTATTTATTGGCTTGTTTTAAAAATATTAGTATAAAGGTTATACTGGATGTTAATAGAGAACATGAATGTTATTGTGCTCAATTATTAAGGGTAGTGTATCTTTCTAATTTAAATATTAAATAAGAAAGATACATGTAAAGCCTAATACTCCTTTTCTCCTTAAGGGGTTACCTCTTTATTTTATAATTGAGCTTATTGGATTTTCCTCTATGTCCTAGGCCCTCCAGCCTGTTTACTATTCAGCTAAGTCTGGGTCATTGGTACAGTATAAAAATGTTAAAAAATTTATAGTAATTTATATATTTTTTATACTTACCAATGACCCAGACGGGGATGGCCCTCCCTGAGTTGGGAACTCTTGCCTCCCCGCTGAGTACATAGCGCTGACCAGGCACTGCCAGTAAGAATGATATTTGGCGCCAATTTCGGGACGACTGCGTCACTGCGCATGCGCAGTAGAGTCGTACTATGGAGGTCCTTTAGGACATGATTTCTTTTTGTTTTGGATGCAAATTTTGGGGATTGGGGGGCAAAATTTGTGTTTGGCCCTGGTTTTTGTGGAGTTAGCACCAGCTAAGTCTGGGTCATTGGTAAGTATAAAAAATATATAAATTACTATAAATTTTTTAACTTTCCGTCTGCCTATTTTTCAATTTTAGGCACACAGGAAATGTGGTACATGTACTGGCATTATTTCAGAAAAAAACAAAAACACGCTCGTGTTCTTTGTTCTCCGATTTTTTTTTTCAGCTGCGTTTTGAATGCCTTTGATAGTTAACTTCAAAGACTGTTTGTCTGTGATAGTCGACTTCAAAGCCTCTGAGGGGGTGATTCAACAAAGACCTGACTTTGAAATGAATTGTTGCCAGTGTTGATGTAAACTGCATCAAAGTTCAGAACACAATTTACCGTGACGATGCATGTGATGAGTTCTCGACTCAGTTGATAGCTGTTTATTTTAAATCGAAAATATACTGCACTGATGGTGCTTCATTGACATAAAATTAACCCTTTGATGTCTGTTATTTAACTTATTTAAGTGAGTATTAAAAGTGTGTTATATTCCGGGTTGATAGGGATTAATGGCACGTAAATTAAATTCTGCTTACTATAAATCAGCCAGCTTCTGCAGTAAGCTTGAATAATAAAGAAACCATCTGATATCGGCATTCGGTATCGGCCAAATGTTGTCTGAAATTATCGGCATTCATGTGATGGGGCATTTTACTAATCGGCTCAGCTCTATGCTTGTTTATGACTCCGTGGTGTGTCGTAACTTTGACCCAGGTTTATCAAACATGATTCAGGATGCTCGAGTCCCATGTGAACCCCAGGAAGTGAAGCAGTGCTCGTTTACTGTGGTAAACAACCTCTGTTCTGGTAAAATAGGACCCAATTGCCAATACTTGGGTTGAAGTCCTCTAAAATGGGCAAGATAGGTATAAACGATTGACAAAACTTTATTTTATCTCTGTTGCGGTTGTGATCAGCCACTGTGCAGAAATATGTGACCTTAAACACCAGTAAATAAACAAATAAATGGATTGGGTGCTTGAGGGTGTGTCACCCTCACCCAAGTTCATTGCACCAAGGTCCACTGGCAATGCATCTGATCTAACTTTGCCTGCCCCTTAAAAATGTTTTAGCAGACAGATGTTGTTTATTCTTTATGCTGTGCTGCTTCATTACACAAGTGTGTGTTGTGACCTTGATGCAAGCTTATAGCTTCAGTGTCATAAACCATGATGCATAGACTGCTGTGATGCATGCACAGAAACAAAAAAGTATTTGAAGGCTTATTATACTCCTTCTATTTTCACTGAAATTTTAACAGCAACACTTTTTTGATTGAGTTTCTCTCCAAACTATCAGGGTCATGCCTTATCTTTTGGGTTCATGTTTGGCGAGCAACGGTTTCCATCAATATTTCCATGACCTAGCCTGCATGAAAACACAATCATCATTGTTACGGGCATTGTAATGGGTGTACTAGTGATCAGCTGCAGTGAGAAGCTGTTTGATACCTTCTAATAGTCGATAATCCATTGAAGTAAAATGCTACAATTCAAATTGTGGTTCTGTCAAGGATAAGTTCATAACTAATATAAATTAGGTAGAAAACAAATTCTCTGTTTAACCCTTTACCTAACACAAAAGGCAGACGACACTTGCAAATAAAATTCTTGACTAACTAAAAAACATAGCTTATGACCCCTCATTGGAATGAACTCATTGAACTCGTTCCAATGAGGGGTCATAAGCTTTATTTTTGAGACAAAAAGTGAAAAAAATAATGAAAATTGGATGGTGATTTTTGTGAATAGTGCTGGCTGGTTTTGGCCGTTGCATTGGGTAAAGGGTTAACATGTAATGGTCAAATTCTTAGGTGTTGATATAGATGAAAATTTAAATTTCAAGCACCACGTCACTAATGTGAGTTCAAAAATAGCTAAGTCTATTTGGGCTATCAATAGGGTAAAAACATTTGCCTCACAATACGCTAAAAATTCTCTATTTTACGTTAGTGCAAAGCCATTTGATGTACGCAATACACGCACCAGCAGCAAACAAACTAAGTATCTTACAAAAACATGCTACAGTGAAACCTGTTTTGAACGACCACTGTTTTGAGCGACCACCTGTCTTGAGCGACCGGTTTTCCGAGTCACCGACGAGATTTCTTCTATAATACCACTGCTATGAACGACCACCTGTCTTGAACGACCAGCGACCGCCCTTTTCATGTCCCGAAGTGTGTTTTCACATGCTATGAGCGACCAGGGATTGGGAGAATGATCGAGAGCGATCGTGATTTATGAATAATATGAATGCCAAACAATTGTGTGTTGAAATTAAAGTAGAATAAAAAATTATAGAAATGTCTTTACCTGTGTTTATTCTTAATTTTATTCCTGCTATGCATGAGATTCATGCAGGGCAGTGAAGTTCTACATCACAAATCCTTGCATAATCCAGAAAGTTGAATGAATGAAAAGTTTGTATAATTGTCCAACTTTGACAGATATTTTTGTAAATGAAAGTGTTTAAACAACAAGCAGTGATTTTTTTTCACAATACATTTTAACACAACACCAGTACACAGACACCGGACACTTATGTTAGTAAAAACATGGGATGTTCAATCAAGTATAACTTGTCTGTAAAAACACTGCCATCTGTCCAAGTAGGCTAAACTGTCGGCATCCCTCTGATATCACAAGCGACTCTTTCAATTCGAAACAAACTTGAAATGAAAAGCCATTAGCTTGTTGTATAATTTATAAAAACTCTGGAAAATGTATATAAATGAAATGGTTGGCCCTGACCCTCAATCAAGTCGATCAAGCATTTCCAGTTCTAGAAAATTGAGAAACAAATTGTACGATGGATACGGCAACAAAGAAAAGAAAAATGGTATATTTGGACACCCCTTCCAAAAAAAGAAAGGTTTTGACTTTGGAGGAAAGAGTTGGTGTCATTGATAAGTTTGAGCGTGGTGACAGTGCTAGAAAGATTGCGTCAGAATTATCAGTTGGGAAGACACAAGTCCAAAACATAATCAGAGAAAAAGAGAAGATACGACAGGAGTGGGAAAATGGAGCCTGCTCAAGAAGAAAATACAGCGTAGCCAGGAGAATATTATATGGTGATCTAAACGAAGTAATTTGGCAATGGTTTTGCATGGCAAGAAAGAAGAATATCCCAATAACTGGCACACTTATTCAACAGAAAGCCATTGTGTGCTCCATGGAACTCGGTCACGACGATTTCACCGCATCGAATGCGTGGCTGGAGAGCTTTAGGTCCAAGTACAACATTAAGGCGAGTGTGTTAAGCGGAGAGTCAGCTGATGTTGATAACGTGACCGTTGATGACTGGATCAAACGCCTTCCCTCAGTGACAGAAGGATATGATCTGAAAGACATTTTCAGTGCTGATGAAACAGGTTTATTTTTTCGTGGACTTCCTCAAAAATCGTTGGTGAATAATGAAGATTCCAGAAAAGGGGTGAAATTTGCGAAGGAACGCGTAACAATTCTACTGGCATGCAGTGCAACGGGTGAGAAGTTGGTTCCAATGGTGACAGGAAAGGCGAAGCATCCTCGTTGTTTCAAAGGAACGGACATGAAACGCTTAGGTGTAGTGTATCAAAACAACAAAAAAGCCTGGATGACAGAAGTTATCTTCACACAATGGATCAAGTCAATCAATAAAAAAATGGCAGCACAGGACAGAAAAATTTTAATGTTTGTGGATAATTTTAGTGGCCACCCAGATGTTTCGCAAAGTAATGTAAAACTTGTATTTTTACCCCCAAATACAACATCGAAGGTACAGCCATGTGACGCAGGAATCATCCAGACAGTGAAACTAAATTACCGTAAAAAAATGCTGAACCACATTTTGTGTAAAATTGATGAAGTTTCTTCTGCTTCGGAAGTGTGCAAATCAATTTCCTTGTTGTCGGCAATAATGTGGGTAAAATCAGCTTGGAGTGAAGTGAGTGTTAAAACAATTGAGAAGTGTTTTCCCAAATGTGGACTGAGAAATTGTACTGACTGTGATCTTGTTGAGGACTGTGGGCAAGGGGAAGTTAACCCACAGTTTAAAAAAATACTTTCTGGCTTCACAATGGACGAATATGTTCAAATGGACTCTAACATGGTCAGCCATGATGACAGTGACAATCCCAACTGGGAAAGTGATGTTTTGAAGGGGGCACATTTGTCACCGGAGGACGATAGTGACGACGATAGTGACAGTGACACTGAAGTTGAAGTTTCCTGTCAAAAAAACATTCCTTTAATAACTCATTCAACAGCATTACATATGCTAACCCAGTTACGGGACTATAGTGCACATTACAGTAATGTAGAACTTTTATGCCTTTGTGCACAGATGGAAGAAAAGATAGAGGAGACAAAAATGTCTGTTCGGTGTGTTCAACCAAAAATTGATTCTTTTTTTACTCATTAAACAGTTTGTGTTTGCATTGTATATATATATGGCGTGTGTGTGGGGGGGGGGGGGGGGGGGGGGAGGGGAGTGGCAGCAATATTAATTTTTGGATGCTACTCGTAACATAATTTTATGGGTTTGTACTTCTTTCACGAGAAGGCTGTACAAATCCATAAAATTATAATACGCAGTTGCACCAAGGGTGGTTCAATACAGGTCAGTTGAAAAACTGTGGGGGGTGGGGGGGGTTGGCAACAGTATTATTTTTTGGATGCTACTCGTAACATAATTTTATGGGTTTGTACTTCTTTCACGAGATGGCTGTACAAATCCATAAAATTATAATACGGAATTGCGCCAGATGGAGCGAGTTGACCCAGGGTGAAGTTGATCCATGTTTACATCCCTGTAGTTCTTCATATAATCGTGATTAAAATATATTGTTATAAAACACCACGGTATTTTACAACATCATATTTTGCGACACAAATTTGGGTATTGGTCATACTTATTACTTCTGTGGAGATCAATTCCTTCGTCACTTTACGGCAATGGGCACTCTGCTACGAATTTACACAAACAGTGTTAGCTGCCATTTAAACTATTGTCCGGTGTGTTTTGTTTTTGAGTCGTTGCTTTCCGCACGTTTTCGTGCACATGTGGATGTTGTGTACAAACATGGTATAATTTTGGTTTGTACCCTTTATCAATGTATGGGTACATAGCAACTTGATAATGACCAACGCATCACTTAATTTAACCAGGTAAATCATCTTACATTTCATGGAGAAATTCCACTAAAATGGGCAAGGAATTTGAAAGCGTAAGTCACCTCTTTTCGTTAACACTTCAACTTCTCCCCTCCCAATTCGTGAATTAACCCAACGAGAAAATTTTTCAAGGGGTTTTCAACTCGCAGCTTTGTGGTCACATCCCTTGAAACAGAAAAGGATAAAAATATTTGGGGTTGTTTAAAGATTAAAGAATGAATGACAACAAAATAGCTTTATGACTTTTATTCAAATAATAGGAATAACAGCAAAACTTGTACGTGAATGTTTTATTCAAAATTGCAAAAATCTTTATATATTGCAAATGTATATGATATTTACATAAGAAAAATGATCATAATACACAAAACTAAAACAATGTTTTTACATAGTGTACTCATGCACACATTCCATGATATTTTATTGTTTATTTATGTAATGAATAAAATGATAAAAAATGCTTGAATCTGAAATATAAAACAAATTAATTTAAATATGAATAACAATATATATATACATAAGAAAAATGATCATAATACACAAAACAGTAATTTATTATAATTTATATGTTCATGTTTTTACATAGTGTACTCATGCACACATTTTCATGATATTTTATTGTTTATTAATGTAATAAATAAAATGATAAAAAATACTTGAACCTGAAATATAAATAAAACAAATTAATTTAATAAAATAATAATAAATGTAAATCATTGTTTTAGTGTTTCAATTCACCCATATACAGCATTGTCAAGGAACTGTATAACTCAACTGATGGCTTGCCTTCCAAAAAACTCTTCACCTCTTTTGAGAGACCACCTGTCTTGAGAGACCGCTTTTGGCTGCACCGAGGGGCGGTCTCTCAAGACAGGTTTTACAGTATTTGAATAATAAACAATAAAAAGTACAACACTCACACCAAGCCGTTATTCAAGAAAAATAAAATTCTTAAACTCATGGATCTGCACAAGCTAAATATTCTGCTATTTATGCATGACTGGGCCCATAACAAACTACCACAATCGTTAGATAGGCTCTATACAATTGACACAACCGAAACAGTCAGACTCACTAGACAAACAGGCCTGATAAAAAGACTTAAGCCCTGAACGCAGTTCACATCAAATCTTCCCCTGCATACGTTTCCAAAAATGTGGAATGACATTGACCCAGATGTGCAAAGATATCCAAGAAATTCTATTAAAAAGGTGATGACTAATATGTTTCTAGACTCATGTGAAGCGTCCGTCAGATGCAATAATAGGGCACGTCAGGAATGTGGAGAAGTCGGCCGAAGTTCTGCAACAAAGAACTGACCCACCGAATTAAGTCCACGACACTTGAATACCTGTACTTACTTACATGTACCATACCCGGGTCCGTGTGTTTTGTGAATTGGCGTGCAAGTAACGTGCTGACCACGCTGTCGGCATTCCTGAATTTGAACAACTGTCCAGAGTGCTGTTAGTCACCACAAATTGACGGGTTGATCAAATTCATGAATGCCTCCAGCTCAGTTAGTAACTATTCCTTATCTCTCAAATTATATAACTGTCTCACTCCCTTTCTTCCAAAGAAAGTCCATGACCAATCATTGGGATGAGCAGCCTGAGTGTGCTCCAATGGGTGTCGTGGGCTATGCTACTGGAAGGTCGGAATCACTTAATTATTTACAATTATGAATGCAGGTCTTGTTTTCTTTCTTTAACTATGGATTTAACCCAGAATATATGCTGTCAATAACGTATTTAAGTATCTATATTAAACTGGCTCTGGATAACACCTCACATCTCCCAATATATCCACTGTTCACTGTGCAAGAACCTAATTGCAGTTTAACTGACATAATTCATGCGCCACCTATTCTGAGTTTAGCAGAAACTTTTCCGAAATGATTTTAATTAATGAGAATATATACTTTTTAAAATTTTTTCAGTTCCCTCATCCTCCAGCTAAAGCTTCTCTCTGTTCCTCCCCCCCCCCCCCCCCCTCTTTCTCTTTGTTTCTCACTTCTTACTTTTTGCTACTTTCCTCTCTCACACTTTTTCTTTTCTTCTTTATTAAGGTGGGTGACAATAATAAAGCCAGTTGGCTAAGTCATCCCCCTGCAGAAAACAAGTATTTAGTTTGACATCATTATTCAAACCTGCAGTACAAAATGTAAAATGTATTTAATGTTGTACAATTATATAACCATATACCTGTACTATAATGTTTTTTGCAAATAAAGTTATTCATTCATTCATTCATTCATGTAAATAACCTTTGGAGGAAATTTCCAGGGAATATTTTAACCATCATCGCATTGCAGTATGTGATACATAATGCCATAAAAGTGATGTAAAATCTTGCTACGAATCACTAATTACGATACATGTTTTGTTGGTCACTGTTTACAAAAAAATTATACTTGAGCTACATGTGTACTTTGTTTACTTTCAGTGTACAACTTTACCATACAGAGCATTTAGCTCATAGCACTCTGGTTGTATTTTTCGTCACTGACTCAATATGAAAATTTTTAACTAATTATATCTTGTTTCACAGGACTCAATGAGCTCTGCCAAACAAGATATAATTTTTAGCTTAACTTGACAAAGTCAAGATAAGCTATTGCCATCGCACGTGCAGAAGTCTGTTAGTCTGTGAGTCTGTTCACATTTTCCTTTAGCACAGGCTGCTCCCTGTAGTTCTTGTCCGATCGTCACAAAATTTCATATGCAGGTTTGAGGTCATGTCTAGATGAGAAAGTCCCCTGTGGGAGCCCGAATTGTACCAAAATTTCTATTTTCCAAACTGAGAGGCCAATTTGAACCAAATTTGATATGAGGGCTTATTGGGTCATAAGTACCTAATTTATGCCAAAAACATATTTCCCGTCACCCCATTGGAACTGCAGGAGCTAAAAATAGAAAACATTTAAAACACCCATATCTCCAAAACTACATGGCACTGAGAATTTTTTTTTTGTGTGAAGCTTCCTTAGGAACAGCAGAAAGGAATGGTTAAAAAAAAAATTGCCATCGTTTTTTTTCATAGGGTACTTTTCCAGGACTTTGAAAAAATGCTGTGTCATCATTTTTTAACACTCTGATTGATGGGAAAAACATTAAAGAATCTTCTCCCATACCACTTCTCCAAAGGCTTTTATATCTCACATATAACATCTTTTGAAGATTAATTCACATGTTTGTTGAAATCAAATCCCTGGGTCCATATTTGGGCTCTATGGGAGCCCAGATGTTCAAATTAGTGCAATAGGAGGAATATTCTTTAAAAATCTTCTTCCAATCCACCAATCCAAAGCTTTTGATATTTGGTATGCAGCATCCATAAGGGGGTGCGATTCAAGTTTGTTCAATTTCAGTCCCCGGCTTAATATTGGGGCTTTCAATGGGTGGGGTGAGGGGTTGGCAGGGGTGCATGTTAGGTTCAGGTTTGTTCAAATCCATTCCTGAGTGTTTTTCCATAAAATTTGCCTTTCATGACTTCATTCCTTTGTAGAGTTGATGAACCATGTCCAACTGAATGTGACCCCAAATACTTCTTTGAACCACTTTGCAGGTGAGCGATTAAGGCCACTTGTGGCCTCTTGTTTAGTTTGCCTTTCAAAAGAATAAAAGCTTGCTAATACATTCAGGTTTGTGTTGTTTTTTGTTTTTATTTAAATCCATTCATTTACATTCCAAACTGACCAGAGGAAAAGTATTTGCAATGTATAAAAACATTACCTTGAGTCTCAAAGCATGTCAAACAACAGCTTGGAAAATCCCCAAAAGTCAACAATTCAGTGTTCAAACACTTCCTATTCACAAATTGAACATGTAGTACTTCTACACTTGTAAACAAAATATAAGTTACTGCTGTTTCCAACAAGTTGTGCATTGAAGGGTGTTTGTTTAGGAAAATGTTATCGATAAATGCAAATTTACCCAGTTCAGTTTTGCAAATTTTCACTTGGAAAAGTGTTGAAAAAATCCATCTATGATATGATTGAAAGCTGAAATTGTGATTCAAAATCCATTGTTTTTATAGCATGAGTATAATCTTGGGTGCTGATCAAAAGGTCCCCCGAACAAAATTGGTTAAAACATTCCCCAACGTTGGTAAAAATGTCCAGAAAGTTCCAACATTGGTCAAAACATCTCCTGACATTGGTCAAAACATTCCCCGACAAAAACACCTCTGGTAAAAACATCCCCTGGCAAAACTGTGCATTGTATTACCCAATTCACTAAGTTTTGACCAGCACCAAACTTACTTCACACGCCAATTTTCATTTTTGACAATTAAGATTTAAAATCTGCGATGCAATATTTTTCCACTATAACCCAATGGCCCAGACTTAGCTGGTGCTAACTCAAAAATATCGAGGGCCAAACCCAAATTTTGCCCCCCCCCCCCCAATCCCCAAAATTTGCATGTAAAACCAAAAATTAGAAGTCCTATCTGGCCCTCCGTACATTTACTCTCTGCGCATGCACAGATGCCAGGAAGTGGCCGGAATTGGCGCCAACATCATTCTTTGTTTTGCCCTCAGTCAGATAACAACAAACTGACATATGTGCTTTTAAATCTCAGTTTATAATGATGCCAGACACAAATCAATGGTTAATTTGGTGGATCCAAGGACTCAACTGGATGAAGGAAGGAAGAAACGGTGGTTTGAAACGTTCAGGGCTGTAACTTTATAATATTTATAAAAATTAGTTCATGTTCCCCAATTTTGGGACAAGGGCCTGACGTCATCATTATTGCTAATGATTTTTCCACTGTTTGTTAAGTGTTCCTTCCCTATCCTTCCTTGAAGCCCCCCCAGTTAAATTCCCTAGCTTTTTGGCTTGTTTTATTGAATTTTTAGCTCAACTTTGACGAAGTCAAATTTGAGCTATTGTCATGGCCCGTCGTCCGTCTGTCCGTCTGTCCGTCTGTCAACAATTGGCTATGGCTCGGGCTAGAGGTCGTATTTATGAACCGATCTTTACGAATCTTCTTGTGTACCTTTGTTATGACCCTGGGACGGGAACGAGTGTTTTTAGGTGTGGTCCGAAATTCAAGATGGCTGCCAGCGGCCATTTTGTACCGATGATGCAAAAATCAGTTTTTTGTACAGAACTTCTGTATGAAAGTTCTGATTTGAATAAAGTTTTGTATAAATGTTTAGTACCATGGGATACATCACATATAATACGGGTTTTTTTCTCGTGCGTAAATTGTGCAAATTAGACTGACTTTGATTTATTTAGTGTTACTTTCAGAGCTGTAAGTGCCAAGCTGCTATGGCTCGGGCTAGAGGCCGTATTTATGAACCGATCTTTACGAAACTTCTTGGGTACCTTTGTTATGACTGTGGGACGAGAACGAGTGTTTTTGGGTGCAGTCCGAAATTCAAGATGGCTGCCAGCTGCCATTTTGTACCGACGATGCAGAAATCTGTTTTTTGTACAGAACTTCCATATGAAAGCTCTGATTTGAATAATTTTTTGTATGAATGTTTAGTACCATGGGATACATCACATATAATACGGGGTTTTTTCTCGTGCGTAAATTATGCAAATTAGACTAACTTTGATGTTTTTTGGTGTTACTTTCAGCACTGTAAGTGCAAATGCCAATACGGCTCGGGCTAGAGGCCGTATTTATGAACCAATCTTTACGAAACTTCTTGGGTACCTTTGTTATCACCGTGGGACGAGAACGAGTGTTTTGGGGTCTGGTCCGAAATTCAAGATGGCCGATGGCAGCCATTTTGTACAAAATTTGGTGCAATCAGATTTTTGCACAGAACTTCCATATGAAAGCGCTGTTTTGAATAATTTTTTGTGTGAATGTTTAGTACCATGGGATACATCACATATAATACGGGTTTTTTTCTCGTGCAGAAATTATGCAAATTAGATGAACTTTGATTTTTTCAGTGCTGCTTGCACACAGTAAGTACACATGTCAATACGGCTCGGGCTAGAGTCTGTATTTATGAACCGATCTTCACGAAACGTCTTGGGTACCTTTGTTATCACCTTGGGACGAGAACGAGTGTTTCTGGGTGCGGTCCAAAATTCAAGATGGCTGCCAGTGGCCATTTTGTATCGAAATTAGGTCTAATCAGTTTTTTGTACACAACTTCTATACAGCTCAGGCTAGATGCCGTATTTATGAACCGATCTTTACGAAACTTCATGGGTACCTTTGTTATTACCGTGGGATGAGAACGAGTGTTTTTGGGTGTGGTCCGAATTTCAAGATGGCCTCCAGCAGCCATTTTGTACCAAAATTAGTGCAATCAGTCTTTTGTACAGAACTTCTGTATGAAAGTTCTGATTTGAATAAATTTTTGTATGAATGTTTAGTAACATAGAATACATCACATATAGTACGGTTTTTTTTCTCTTGCAGAAATTATGCAAATTAGATGAACTTTGATTTATTCAGTGCTACTTATACTCTGTAAGTGCACATGTCAATACGGCTCGGGCTAGAGGCTGTATTTATGAACCGATCTTCACAAAACTTCTTGGGTACCTTTGTTATCACCTTGGGACGAGAACGAGTGTTTCTGGGCATGGTCCAAAATTCAAGATGGCTGCCAGTGGCCATTTTGTACCGAAATCAGGTCCAATCAGTTTTTTGTCACAACTTCTACACAGCTCATATTTGTGAACTGATCTTCACGAAACTTCTTAGGTACCTTTGTTTTCACCTTGGGACAGGAATGAGTGTGTTTTGGGGTGCCTTTGTTATCACTGTGCTATGAGAACAAATATTTTGGGGTTCAGTCAGACCCACTCTGGGACTCAAAGATTTTTTCTAGTTTAGCATCTGACTGTCACCCACCTTTACAATACTTTACCTATACATTTGTTACAGGCAACGGTCAGTATTTATGTACAGACCGTTACAATACTTTATATGTACCTTTGTTATCAGGTCATTACCTAGATGTTTGTCATTGCTGTGTCACATACTATACATGTACATGTCTTTGTCTTGACAAGTTGAGCTACAGTGTCATTGACACTTTCATTTTATAAAATTTCTTGGGAGTTTAATGTGTTACACAAAATGTTTATTCTGTATATCCCCCATGGTTACATCCTCACCCTTGGGGTGTTTAGGCATTTTGGTCCGTCGTCGCATTTAGATAGTCAATCAGAGCTAGCGGCAATAGTGCTAATGAATATTAGACAGGACAATAAACCACAGCATGGTTTCAGCTCCCTGTCGCCAGCTACCTCGACCGGTGAAGTGGTTACTCCGTCCGTACCGTGATGCTGTGTGTGTCTGTTGCGGTCGAGAAGAGTAGAAAGGGTAGAGCGAGCACTATAAAATAAAAACAGGCTCACCCTGCAGTGACAGAGAGGAAGAAGCCAGCAAGTTCAGCGGAAAGCTTGGCGAGGTCTGAAGGACCGTGAGCGAGAGAGCCCCCTGTTTCATAACAACATCTGGGGCCAGATGTTGTGCTTCAGAACTTGCGTCAGTCGGAGCATATGTCCACGCCTCCCGTCCGGGACGCTCCGTTCAGTTCACAGCCAAGGTCAGCTACAGTTACGGCTTCTTCAAGCAAACATGACCGCACCTTGGCTACGTGACTTCTGATATCCAGCCTGCATCGTTGAGAAAGGTCCACTCTTCGTCAAAGAAGTCAAACCATCCAGTAGCCAAAGAGATGAGGCCTCGTTCATCGGGACGTCCACAGAATAGAGCCATCTCGGACATACTGTCCCAGGAGCAGCCGGCGGCCAAGCCACAGAAGACCGCTGCTCCTCAGGCCTCCTCAGTTTTTTGTACACAACTTCTATACAGCTCAGGCTAGATGCCGTATTTATGAACCGATCTTTACGAAACGGACTTGCTGTCGCAGATTGCGCAGTTCATCGCAGCATCCCAGCAAGTGCAGAAGCAGCCGATGGCAGTCTCAGAACCTGAGCTGTCGGATGGTGCTGGGTCGATCCAGTCATCTGCAAGTTCAGATGCTGCTGACCATGATTTTCAACTGATTCAGACGAATGATGAAAGGGATACAGAGGGGGATTACCCTTCCCTTTTGGAACAACACATGGTTGTGATGGATTTAATCCATCAAAACTACCCTGAATTTGTTTCAGCGAATCAGAATGCTGCGACTACTTGCAAGAAACTGCTAGCATTGTTGGACGCTGACTTCATCTGGAAAAAGAGGATATCATGTCTTTTCCGGTTAAGTCTAAACAGGTATCGCTGGCCTTAGGCCATTTAGACGACGTCACATTCAACTTTCCAGTGGGGCGAAGGAAGTCGGTTTCTTGTCATCATCTTCCGTAATTTTACCGATTGTTGAACTACGTTCATTTATAACAGTCGGGGATGATGTATAGAGAGTTCCTCTGCATTTGAATGAGAAGGCTAAGGACCTAGTTATGGCCTTACCTTCGTCATTCACTGTTCACTTGGACACAATTGAGACGGCAATTTCTTCATTCAGAGCGAATTTAAAACTCACTGTCTTACGCAGATCACCTTTATGAATTGTGACCCAACGTCTCTACGGAAAGGAATTAGAGGACGTTCGTACCTCTTTTAGAGTCCTTCCAGAGCTATTATATTTATCACATATAACTCTGTCTTAACCTTTGCTAATTTGGAGTTAATCAGACGTGACGGATCCCTTGCGTCATCATCTTTAATAGATGACAAGGTGAAAAACTCTGCACGTCTAATCAACCCGCAATTGCAGAAAAGAGTAAGGGAGGACGTTCTAGACAGAAAATTGTCTAAAAAGGGCTCCTCGCAAGGGTATAGATAACCCTCCAATAATTACTCTAGGGATCGTCATACAGCAACTCGGATAGGGGGCGTAGGTCTGATCGAGATTACCGGTCAGATGCCCCTAAGCCATTGGCTCGAGGCTCTTCGCGAAGAAGACGTTTCTCCTTCTGCAGGCCTCACAGGTATTACAGGTGAGGGTTAAGACTTCCGTTGCTTAGTATTTGGCAGATAGTTATCAAGATTCGCATCAAACTGGATAACTATTACGGAAGACCAGTAGGCAAGAAGTGTGGTCTCAAACAGCCTACGGCTATCTTTCCGAGAGTAACCACCACTAACTTAATGTCCGTTATAGACAATGCTTCCGTCAAATCCTTGCATAAGAATCTCTCCAATCGGAGGTAAAGGTTCTCTTGACAATGAAAGTAATAGAGGTCATCGAGAATTAAGATTCTCTAGGATTCTACAGTCACCTGTTACTCGTACAAAGCCAGAGAGCTTGTTCCAACCGATAATAGACTGGAGCTCGATAACAAGTTTATCATGGCTCTAAAGGTTTATTTATGGTAATCATTTAGTTGGTAAAAGCAAGCGTTCGGGTGATCGACTATGCAGCAAGCATAGATCTAAGGATCCGTTCTTTCATGTCCTGGTATATCCAGCATTCAGAAGGTACCTATGGTTCGTCATCCAAGGGATAGTATTTCAGTTCCGAGTGATGTTCCTCGGTCTGAATCTAGCACTCTGGGCTTCAACTCGAATAATGTACTCGGTAATGTCTCACAACAATCTGGTTTGTCTGCCGTTACCCAGAGCGAAATTAGTCAGTTGTTATGCTCGTTTTTGTCTACCCTCAGACACATTAACAGCGAGGAATTTTATGTGGCTGATGGGGTTGTGCGGAGCAGCTACGGATCTTATTCCAATGGATCGCTTACGCACACATCCCCTTCAGTTATTCTTTACCCAGAACTGGAGTGTGAAGACGCATTCGCACAAAACCAGTACTGTTTTAACGGAGCTAGAAAACAAAAGGTCCAGATTTGGGCAGATATTCAGTGGTTAACTCAAAAGAGTTCCACAGCAACTGCTAGATCCGGCTTTCACGATTATGACGGATGTGAGTCAGTAGTTTGGGGCTCGACCCTGAGTCCGACAGACTCGAAATGCAGGGGTCTTGGGACCCTCGGTTCCTGCAGAAACACATAAACATTAAAGAATGATGTCAATATTGTTAGCGCTGCATCAATGGATTCACATTATTTGCGGACACGCATGTTCATATATTGTTGGACTACTCGATAGTGGTAGCGTACATCAGGAACCAGGGCGGCACCCATTCATTTCCGTTATGACAACTAACAGAGAAGATTTTTCTATTTTGTCATGTATCATCATGTTCATCTCTCTATCCGTCATATACCGGGTCATCTGAATGTACTAGCAGACTCGCTCCTCAGAAAGGTCACCTGTTATATTTGCATTGGATGCTCAACAAGCGAGTATTTGGACAGTTTTGCTACCAGTGGGATCGCCCCATGATAGTTCAGTTTGCGACGTACCGGAACAATTAGTTACCGTCATTTGTGTCGCCATGCCCAGACCATGGAGTGCATGTAGTAGACACTCTGCAGAATTCATGGGGATGAATGATAGGATCCACGTATCCTCCATTTCATTTGATTCAGTAGATTACGTTTAAGATTAAACAGTCTTGTTGTGAATCCTACTAGTAGCACCTCTGTCTTCACAGAAACCTTGGATCAGTATTCTCAGGTGTCTGTTACGGGGTGCTTCCCAGAAGCTTCCTCCAAGAGAGGGCCTTCTTTCAGGGGAAGTTTTGTTCTTCACATCCTTCTCCACCCACAGTGGCATAATGGAGTTGGTTAGACGTGAGGGAACCATCGCAGTTCCTATATTATTTGATGACTGGCACAAGAATGATTAAATAATGCGGGTGAGGAGATTTTGATATGATTTTGAATTCCCCCCCCCCCCCCTCTCTCCACACACACACACACACACTGCCTATGTGTTTAGAGGCAATTGCCGGGCAAGACGTAATTTTCTTCGTATAGTTTAATACTTACATACTATGCATTTGGGTCGTGCTCTATGGCGACCTCATGGGCACATCCGCTTTTTAGTTGGATTAGTTTCCTGTGACTATTTTTTGATTTGTTATATATGAGCGCTTATTATAAAATCATCATAATTAATTGCTACTCTTTGAGTACCTCGGAGGCTGCATAACCAGTTAACTGGTATTCAGATGATTACATGCTGGATTTTAATGCGCTCGCGCATTATATTATTAGGATAATGCTTTATTTTATTTTGTGGACGTTGAAATTAACAATTTCGGGGGCGGTCCGTGTCGGAGCCTGTTAATCATACCTACTTCCATTTCTAGATCCAGGTTTCTATTATGTCTGTGCTCGATTCACATATTCTCACGTGTTTATGGTCGTAGATATCGGATAGTATACGTTGGAGAGTGTTGTTTCTGAAATTTATTGTACAGAGGCCGCCTGTGGATTACCTCGGAAGTGTGTTTTCTCTTCAGGGATCGTTCAGTGTGGCTTGATTGGACATGTGTATTTTATATTTTATATCACCGGTTTTCAACGTATCTGTGTACGCCATCTGCTGTGTACTTTATATAGCGGGCAATATTAATTACCAGGATCGTCGCTATATTCTTAAATTTTGAAGTGGCATTAAGCACCATTTATGAATCATGAATTAATACCTGAGTGCCTGTTCGACGATTATTTATATCGTTATTTGGTATCGCTCTTATTGATTCCAGAGCTCTCCCCTCTTTCTTTTGAAGATTCCTTCAAAAGAAAGGGGTGGGGGGTGGGGATTTTACCTCTTCTCTGGCTTAATGGGTTTGTAACTATGAAGGAAGCTGTTTTATCCATAATTATATCCTGCATACAGCTGAAGTGTTATTATATGTCGTATGTTTCTGGGGGATTTTCTCTCATTCTCAGATACGCCATCACAATTTTTGGGGCTTAGTCTGGACTAGCCTTAAAAATTAGGAACCCGTTACATCCTAATTAGCATTGTCTTCATGCTTAGAATAAGGAATTACTTAAATTGGGCTCCTTATTTAGGATATGTCTCCTCTGTTACTGTATGGAGAGACATACAAGTATTTCCTAATTATTATAATTTCTTTTCATGGATTGCAGGATTGGAACTATGTTGATCTACTATTTTGGAAGTCCTAGGCCCTCCACCTTTTTATTATTCAGCTAAGTCTGGGCCATTGGTTTATAGTGGAAAAATAAGTAATTTGTATATTTTTCATACTTACCAATGGCCCAGAAGTGGATGGCTCTCCCATGAATGGGCGCTCATACCTCCCCGCTGAATTATTATATAATACTCTCTTTTACAAAGAATGATGTTGGCGCCAATTCCGGTCACTTCCTGGCAGAGAGTAAATGTATGGAGGGCCAGATAGGACTTCTAATTTTCGTTTTTGCATGCAAATTTTGGGGATTGGGGGGGCAAAATTTGTGTTGGCCCTTGATATTTTAGAGTTAGCACCAGCTAAGTCTGGGCCATTGGTAAGTATGAAAAATATACAAATTACTTTGAATTTATAGTTTTCTTGAACTGCTACACTCTTTTTCAATATGTTTAACAATTGCTATGCATATTTAAAAAATTAAAATATTCCCTGGAAATTGTAATGCGTGGAAATTCTAGGAAACTCATTTTATTACACGCCTGTTCTATGAAATCCTTATCAACAGTCACACTAAACCATGCGGAAAATGAAAATCTGTTCCGCACATTCCACACACGGAAATTATTGACGGATTATATTTAAATGGAAGCAAAATTTCACTAGCATTTTCTACAAATCGTGCAATGCAATTACAATTTGAATAGCAAGCGATAGCTGAAAATCTTCCCATGAGTTCCAATGTGCTCTATGTGCCAGTAGGCACATAGAGCACATTGGAACTCAGGGGACGAAATAGTAACACATGTTCCCCTCGCAAATTTAGTTGGTGATAAAATGTGTTGTTTTTGTTGATATCAGGTTGTCAAATGAATTGCTGAGTGTCCTTCTAATAATTGTTTTGATAGAGGTGAGGGCATTTAATAAACACAGAAAGACACGCGTGCAGGGTATTTGATGACTGGATTCCAGTGCGAAATGCTATACAGAATTGTCCAAATGCTAACCATATTTCTTTCAAATTGGCTTTATATTCACTATTTATCATCACTTTTTAACACCATGGTAGAAATTGCTAATCAAATTTTTAAAAACAAAAGATAACATGGCGTGAGTGAATGGGTTAATCGACATGCCACTTGTGCCATCGCAGAAGGATAAAACTCGAGGCCTGTTGCCTCTCGTTCTATCCTTCTGTACTGTCACTTATGCCTTATCGATTAACCCATTCACACACGTGTGTCGTTTTGCGTATTTCTACAGTTTTGTCATTATAGAACCTACATGGAATTGGAACATTAAAGTGATACCATGAAATGTGCATGCCTGAGTATCATTAAATATTTTTCATATATCTCTGATAGTTCTTTCATTTTTTTATAACCCCACTCGCGAAGAGAATGGGGGGTATACTGAATTACATGTGTCTGTGCATCCGTCTGTCTGCAATGATATCTTACCAGCGATTGGATGGATTTCAGTGAAATTTGGTATGAGGAATCCTTATGACAAGCCACTCCTGCACATGTTATAAAAACGTTGCCTGCAATTTTTCAACAGAGTTATGGTCCTCACTTTGTTTTTAATTCATTTATGCTCCATCGGTCCAGCACTGCAGGGGAGGAGGTATAATTGCCTTCAAGAAATAGCTCTTGTTTTTCTATCCTGTCTTTGTAATTCTTGTGACATCGTTACTTCACAAATTTTGCCATTTATTTATGAGCAAATAAATCATCTGCATAAAAATGGAGAGTTGCTTCAGTTTTTCAGTCAGCAGTTTATTTCTCATTATATGAATTTGGACATGAATTGAAGAGAGAATGAAAAAATCGGAGCAATACAGATTCAACTATTTCTTCACAATCCATTAAGAGACAGATAAAAAACCTCAAACTTGTGAAATGTCAAGCAAAGTTTTACTGGATGTGTGAACACTTTTCCAGAAAAATTGCAAGACATTTCAGACTTCCATCAAAGTCTTGAATGAACCCTTTACTTGATGAATCGGCCACCTCTCTCCATGTAATTTACAAATTGAATGTTAGGCCTAAAAAAGATAAAAATCTGTTTCTCAAGCCCTCCCTCATGGTCCTTTTGGCTGTTGCATGTAATCTTTTTATAACCAATGCAAACTTAAAAAAATAAAAATTAAAAGGTTTATGTCTGATATTTTACCCATCTTAATAAAATTGATAAATTTATCCCTGGAGTACAACAAGGTTTTGCAGTGCTTTAGCATTGCCAAGCCTTCATGCATTCAGGAGGTGAAATACACCACCACGCATGCTATTCTGTAGATTATGAGGCCTAAAATATAAAACAAATCAAGAACATGAACGTTTGATTGCAAAGAAATAATTACAAAAACACCTCCCACATGCTATTTTACAAGAAATGGCCTGAGAAACAGATCTATTTTCTGGGGTCTTATAATGCTTATATGCATTTGCTCTGAAATATCATCAGCTGTAGCTACCCTTGTAATATAATTTCCACATTTTTTCAGCATGAGAACTTAATTATAATTACATCAGAAAAATATTCTCCACGTATGTATAACTTCCTGCAATTGATGTCTTATACTTTTCATGATTATATTTTCAGATATATGAAGGAACAGCCCAAATACAGAGACTAATTATTTCCAGAGAGCATTTAGCCAAAGCAAAGCAAACAATGTAACCATCAAGAGCAGTTAATCCTTAAGTCCCTGAACAGTCATAAACTACATGTTTTATATTGTTATGTAAAAGCTGTACAAGGTGTATTGTTCCTAGAGAAATATACTAAAAGAGTGCATTTGTCTTGACAGTGTTTGTACTTTATTGTTGGCTGCCTGTACAGGCAGCCAACAATAATGTAGAAACTCGGTTAAGTCATCTGCAGCTATGTAAATATATGTACAGTAGTTATTAATGAAAAATTAATCTAAGGACTTAAGGGTTAGAGAGTTAGAGTAAAATAAACAATGTTACCAGCAAGAGCAACTATCTGAAAATTAAAACGAGACATTACCAGATGTGTGTGACTGGAGTTGAAACGGTTAAAGGGTTTTCTTGATCGATTAATCACATGTATTAACCTTGGTTCACCAATTAATCACTTGCCCATATAGGTAGCTCAATTAATTGCCATCCCGTTGATGATTTACAGAATTAACTCTTTACTCAACATAAATTTTATTGTGTTTTCAATATTTTTATACTGTAACCAATGACCCTTTGCTAACCCCAAAATATCTAGGGCCAAACACAAATTTTGCCCCCAATCCCCAAAATTTGCATGCAAAACCGAAAATTAGAAGTCCTATCTGGCCCTCCATACATTTTACCCTCCGTGCATGCGCAGATGCCACGAAGTCACCGAATCTGGTGCCAATTAATCATTATTTGTTTGGCCCTTGTCAGATAACAACAAACTGATATTTGTGCTTTTAAATCTCAATTAATAATGATGCCAGACACAAATCAATGGTTAAATTAGTGGATCCAAGGACAAAACTGGATGAAACCCCCACTAACAAGATGTCTGCATTGGACTAATCTTCCTGTGGATTCTGCCAAAGAGAGTCGCTCCTAGCAGAGGTACAGGCTCTCTTAGCAAAGGAAGCAATAGAGGTTGTCTAGAATCAAGATTCTCCCGGATTTTTGTCATCTGTTCCTCGTACCAAAGCCAGACGGCTTGTTCCGACCGGTAATAGACTTGAGCTGGATAAACAAGCTTATCATGGCTCCAAAGTTCTATATGGAGACCATTCGGTCAGTAAGAGCGAGCATTCGAGTTAACGACTATGTGGTAAGTATAGATCTAAAGGATGCTTACTTTCATGTCATGGTACATCCGTCATTCAGGAAGTACCTGCTGTTCACTGCACAGGAGAAGGTTTATCAGTTCAGAGCAGTGTGCTTTGGTCTGAACCTGGCTCCCTGGGCATTCACTCGAATAAGGAACTCGGTAATGTCATTTTTCCGAGCTCATTCGTCTTTGTTAATGTCGGCTTACTTCGACAACATTCTACAGAGATACGGCAACAGAATTACACTTCAGAACAATGTTCAGAGTCTGCTTCTATTACTCCGAGATCTCTGTTTCATCATAAATGAGAAGAAGTCGGATCTAGCTCCATCCAAGTCGTTCACTCACTTGGGAATGAGCTTCAAGACTCGCAACAATCTGGTTCGTCTGCCGTTACCCAGAGCGAAATTAGTCAGTTGTTATGCTCGCTTTTGTCTACACTCAGACTCATTAACAGCAAGGGAATTCTTGCGACTGATGGGGTTGTGTAGAGTGGCTGCGGATCTTATTCCGATGGGCCGTCTGCGCACGCGTCCCCTCCAGATATTCTTTACTCAGAACTGGAGTGTGAAGATGCATTCGCTGGAAGCCAGTATTGTGTTAATGGATCTAATAAAACAAAAGGTTCTTATTTGGACAGATCTTCAGTGGTTAACTCAGGGAGTTCCGCTGCAGCTGCCGGATCCAGCTTTCATGATTATGACATATGCAAGTCAAATGGGCTGGGTTACGACCCTAAGTCCGGCAGACTTGAAGTGTCAGGGTCTTTGGGACTCTCGGTTCCTAGAGAAGCACATAAACATCAAAGAGATGATGTCCATATGGTTAGCGCTTCAACATTGGATTCATCTAATAGCGAACGTCCATGTTCAAATCCTGTCGGACAATTTGTCAGTAGTTGCTTACATCAGGAACCAAGGCGGCACTCATTCGATTCTGTTATGCGAATTAATGGAGAGGATTCTCTTATACGTTATGAATCATTGCGTTCAGCTTTCTGTCTGTCATATACCGGGTCGTCTGAACGTACTAGCAGACTCGCTCTCTCAGAAAGGTTGCCTGCTACCATCAAAATGGACTCTCAACAAGCGAATATTCAGACAGATTTTCTACCAGTGGGTTCGTCCCATGATAGATCTTTTTGCAACTCACCTGAACAATCAGTTAGACGTTTGTGTCACCATGCCCAGATCATCAAGCGTACAGAGTAGACGCTTTATCGATCTCGTGGGACGGAATGATAGGATATGCATACCCTCCGACTCCGTTGATTCAGCAGATCCTGTTAAAGATCAAACAGTCCCGCTGCAAAATTCTACTAGTAGCACCTCTATCGTCACAGAAACCTTGGCTCAATCTTCTCAGGTCTCTGTTATGGGACGTTCCCCGGAAGCTTCCTCCATGGGAGGACCTTCTTTATCAGAGGAAGTCGCACACACTGCATCACAACCCGGAAGGTTTAAACCTTCATGTATTTCCATTGTGCGGTCCTTCTTACAGAAAAATTTTACAGGACGAGCAGTGGACGCAATTTCAAACTGCAGGAGGTCCTCCTCTTCATTGAACTACGCAGCGAAGTGGAAGGTTTTCTTCTGTTGGTGTAAGGATCGGTCTATAGACATATACGATGCGTCCATACCAAATATTGCTGGTCTACTTGTTTGACAATCTCAAACTGCAGCCTGTCACTATTAAGGGCTGTAGTTCTATGTTATCAGATACGTACGATTATCATGATAACTTGGCTATTGGATCAAATGCGTCTTTATCCAAGCTAGTTAGAAATATCTCTATCAATACACTTAGAACCCTCAGGTTAATTCCTAAGTGGAATTTGGCTTGGATTCTGTTGAAGCTCCTTTTGAGCTGTTGGACGTCGTAGAGTTCAAATTTTTGACCTATAAAATGGCGTTTCTCTTAGCGTTTGCACCTGCGAGAAGAGTCAGTGAACTTCATGCCTTATCTGTTGATGAATCTCACTATTGTAGTGTGTGTAATACCATTACTCTCACTACAGAAGTGGGGTTTTGGGCTAAGAATCAGATTCCAGACAAGTGGCCAGAGCCTATTGTTAAAAAAACATCTCGAGGAAGTAAAACTTTTCATTGTTGGCTGAAAAAAACAAACCTTATAACCGTTCAGTGAGCCTGGTTCATTGAAGTGTCATAAGCTATGTTTTGGAGGCAAATATTTTAACCTTGAGAACCCTGGTGGCATCTTCCATGTCAGTTCAGTGGTTGCAATTGGAAGAGTCCATATTCATTATTTGGGGTTAGACCAACATGCAGCCTTGAGATTGCATCATGAAAATAATAATTGGTCTACCCCGCATCCATTTTACTTAATGAAATTATGACATATCATGTTTTGGGCTGGAAAAGTAGCCTCTCAAAGGGTTAAAAAATAGGAAAATTTGAACTTTATGAATATGGCTATTATGTTAGGTTAAGTGTAAAAAATATACAGAATATTTTATTTGCAGTATTTCACCTTTTCTGTGAAAAATATAGTTTACATGTATGTCTATTCACCAACACAATTTCGCAAACATATTCCTGAGTCATGCATCTTGGAAGAGTTGTGAAAAATTGAAGTATTAGAATAATTTAGAAAAAGACAATTTGTTAGTTGTGTCTTTGTTCAGGTTATCTGAGGAAAAAAGTTTATATCCAAAATTGGCCAGTATTTCCTTTGAACGCTAGGTAAAAAGTATGGTCTAGTGGATTATTACTCAAATATTGCTGGGTGGATATTCAAGCCAACTGATATTTACAATTTTCAGGAAGTAGAAATAATCACCACTAGGTTAAGGTGCATGTACATACTTAGATTTATGTTATATTGAAAGTATTTTTGAGAAGCTGTATCACTTTTTGCAGAGCTTAATTTCTGTCAAAATAAGACAATTAGGCCTAAAAAAAATTAAAAATCTGTTTCTCAGGCCCTCCCACATGGTCCTTATGACTGCCGCATGCTCTCTTTTTATAGCCAATGTACACTTAAAAAAATTAAAAATTAAATGGGTTATGTTTGATATTTTACCCAAGTTAAAAAAATTGATAAATTTGTCTCTTGAGTGCAAGATTGCAAAGCCTTCTTGCTCTCAAGGGATGAAATACACCACCACCCATCCTATTCCATAGATTATGAGGCCTAAAACTTGAACCAAGAACATGAACTTTGTTGGCAAAGAAATAATTTCAGAAATAAAAAATAAAATAAAAAAACGCTCGCCTGCATGCAATTTTACAAATAATGGCCTGAGAAACAGAAGATCTACTTTGTGTGGCCTTACGTGTAAAAAGAAGAGTTCCTATTGAATTGTACTATTATTCAATATTCAATCGAACCTCAAATCAAATTAGTCTTGCAGATAAAGTGAAGTTGTCAATCGATCTGATAGGCAGGCACCAAACATTATACTAAAATACAATGTTTATCAAATCATATTGACTCTTCTGCCCACCTGCAAGTTCGTTGAATGAAATTTGAAGATTTGTTTTGCATGCTGGTAACTTTTATTAATTCAATTCAAATTTTATGATTAGATTATATGACCATATTCAAAGTCAACAAGTGGAAATGCTATCTGAAGGAGACTTCCCATGGGAGGTAGCTATATCTGTCCTGCCTTCTTTTTTTATTTTTTTTTTTATTAGGGTTTAACGACACATTAACAGCCAGGGTCATATCATGTCGGTGACAGGTTTATGGGTGGAGGAAGCCGGAGTACCCAGAGAGAACGAACCACCGAGCAATGACGAGCAGCTGTCAGCTCTCCAACATCGTAACTCTGAACTCTGCACCTGCACACAGGCAGGGTTAGATTGGTTGAAGACATGCGCACCATCGACATGCAGTACGCCTTAGTACACAGCGTCATTGTGCCCCCATGTAGGCAATCAGGGTTAAGTGCCTTGCCCAAGGACACAACACAGGAGCACGAATCAGCCGCTGAACTGGTCACCCATCCAACTACTAACCGCGCTCGACGTTGGTTAACTTCGGTGATCTGACGAGAATCGGTTACCGCAATGCCACCTCGCCCCCCTGTCCTGCCTTCAATTCCTGAGAGCAGAGTCATCATACTCGGTTACTCCCCACAAGTGTATTATGCATATCTTCCAAAGAACTGCCACTTGCAGGGAGAACTTTTGCAAAACAAATAAAAGGTTAAGATCTCTAAGCTTTGAACAGACTGTGATCTGGGAGTCAGTTCCATAAATAGTCTCATAAGCAACATTCCTGTGAAAAGATTTGAAAGGAAATGAATATGCAGCCGATTTCGAATAAAATCAAATAGCAAATCAAGATTCAGAATTGAAATGAATTTCGAGGCTTTGCAGGACCCAACAGCATTGTGTCTATTTTATTAGTAGTCTTGGCAACACTAAACATCCCCTCTCTTACTTGCCATTGCTCATTGATTTTCACCAGGTTCTCAGGCTTCCTCCACTCATAAAACTGTCCCAACATGATTTGTGCCTTGCTGTTGAAAGTGTCATGAAAACCAAAAAAAAAACCCCCAAACCAACCTGTTCACATTATTTTGAAACAGATCTTGAAGTGGGAGCAGTGGGTGATAGTTACTAACTCCTGGCACTCTGGTAGTATTTCAAAATTTTCGTCATTTGACTCCATATTGCCCATGCTGCATGAAAAATTTAACAACTTATACCTTGTTTGACAGAGGTCTATGAGCTCTGTCAAACAAGATATAATTTATTAAATTCTCAGTTGCATTGTGGGAAAAATATGTTGCTTAAAAGTTTGGTATTTTGACTTCAGAGTGCATAGGGTTAATAATTATGACAACCACAGTGTTTTGTTACGCATACACCAGATTTATACATTAACTTTGCATGGGAGTGCAGTGGCATATTGGTTAGAGCCTTGAACATGAAACCAAAAGGTCGACAGTTCAATCCTGACCTACGCCATCTGCATGGTATCCTTGAGCAGGACACTTAAGGCCTAAAAAAGTTAAAAATCTGCTTCTCAGGCCCTCCCACATGGTCCTTTTGGCTGCCGCATGCTCGCTTTTTATAACAAACGCAAACTTCAAAAATAAATAATAATAAATGGTTTATGTCTGATATTTTACCCAAGTTAATAAAATTGATGAATTTGTCCCTTGAGTGCAACAAGGCTTTACAGTGCGTTAGCAATGCACAGCCTTCTTGTACTCAAGGGACACAAATACACCATCACCTATGCTATTCTGTAGATTATGAGGCCTAAAACATAAAACAAAACAAGAATATGAACTTTTGATGGCAAAGAAATAATTCGAAAATAAAAAACTCCCCCCCCCCCCCCCCCCACATGCAGTTTTAGAAAAAAATTGCCTGAGAAACAGAAGATCTACTTTGTGGGGCCTAATCCCGATTGCCCACATGGGGCACGGTGGCACTGTGTACTAAAGCATACTGCTCAATGATTGTGCACTTGCATTCAACCAATGCTAATTCTGCTTGTTCCAGGTTAGTACATTGGAGAGTATGGCAGTTGCTCTCTGCTGCTTGGTTGTTCTCTCAGGCTTCCTCCATCCACAAACCTGTCGGACATGATGTGACCCTCACTGTTGAATGGGTCATTAATCCCCAATAAACAAACAAACAAACATTAACTTAGACAAAATTAGAAAAGTGACATTCACATGTGACGCATCCATACATCTATGTTTATGTATATTTTGCACTAAGTATACATGTGTATGCCTGATGTATATATATATATCTGTCTGTGCTGCTACCCCTCATGTTCACTGCCTCAAGCTGGGGAAAAATTACAGTATGAATGAAAGATTGTATGAATAAATTATAAATAATACAGCATGAATCAAACCCATCTTGATAATTGTCTACCGGTGAAGTCCTATTAATTAAACAACCAACTTACAGTAGAACCCTGTCCACTGAATAGCCACCTTGCCAGTTAAAAATGGTAAAAGAACAGGTAAACTCAGTTAACTAGTATTTGGTCATTCCACAAATTTGTGTGAAAAATCAAGTATTATTCTATCCTATCTTATTTTTTGACAGAACAAGATATGATACCATAAATGCTAAATATTGAATGTGTTGGGGCTAAATAGGTCCATAAAGCATGGGAATTAGAGGGTTGTTTCTTAGTATATCACTGTATCTTCATTTCATTCAATTAACAGCTATTTACTCAATAACAGGAAGCGAGGTACTCATTGATTAGATCTTTGGAGTTCAAACCAAAAGGTCCATGTTTCGATCCTGGCCAGCGATAACTGCATCTTATTACATGCCTGTTCTATGAAATCCCCATCTACAGCAATACTAAACCATGCGGAAAATGAAAATTTGTCTCGCACATATGCGCGGAATGGAAGTCATTGACAGTCCGTTTTTAAATAGAAGTGAAATTTCACTGGAATTTTCTACAAATCGTGCAACACAATTACGATTTGAATCCTTAGCGATAGCTGAAAATTGTCCCCTGAGTTCCAATGTGTTCTATGTGCCAGTAGGTACATAGAACACATTGAAACTCAGGGGACGAAATAGTAACATGAGTTCCCCTCGCAAATTTGGTTGGTGATAAGATGTGTTCTTTTTGTTCATAGTTGTCAAATGAATTGCTGAGTGTCCTTCTGATAATTGTTTTTATAGACATGAAGGCATGTAATAAACACAGAATGGCACACGCATGTGAATGGGTTAATCGATATGACACTTGTGCCATCGCAGAAATATGAAACTCAAGGCCTGCGGTCTCTCGTTTTATCATCCTGCGCTGACACTGGTACCATATCGATTAACCCATTCACAAGTGTGTGTCGTTCTGTGTATGTGTCCTTTGGCAAGACGCTTAAAATCCTGATTACTTACACAGGGACACTCTGTGTACTAAAGTGTATTGCGTGTCACAAACACATTTGCCTTCAACCAGTGATAACTTTTGCTTGTTGCGATTTAGTAAGTTGGAGAGTTTGACAGTTGCTTGCCACCGCTTGGTGGTTCTATATGAGTACTCTGGCTTCCTCTACCCATAAAACTGCCGAACACAATGTGATCCTGGCTGCTGAAATATTTATGCAACCCTAATAAACAAACAAACTGTGTTAGAAATATTAGGGATCTGCGAATCACACATTTTTTTTTTTCGATCGAACCTCGAATCAAATCGTGTCTCTGATATTGATATTGAATCAAATCTAGATTTCAAACTTAATAGACAAGTTATTTCATTATGCACCAAATGGAAGTTACAGTACATTGTGATGACCCTTACAAGACTGACTGAGACCTTAAAAACTAGTCTTGGGACGATAGCCCAGTACTCCAATACTTGCCAACACGTGTACCAGTGCGGACATCCAAATTTTGTCGTATTGCGATACCACTGTATAGGACGGTCACCAATCTTTAAATTCAACTATTTCACTGTCAATACATTCAACACATCACATTTTAGGCTTGGGTGATTTAGCCAACTCAGATATCCCGCAATTCAGAATATAGCACCGGAGTACACTGGAGTACACCGGAGTACAGATTATTAAATAGGGTATTTTTGGTTTGGGTTTGCATCGCTGTTTGTGAAGCAAGATCTCTCAGTTGCGATCCAATCACCGAAATTTCGCTCACATGGTGTGATTCAATATTTTATGCTCTCACCCAACATTCCGATTCAAAAATGGTAAAACTACAGATAAACAATGTAACAATACACCAATTTATTATGAACGTCCATTGGTTATGCGAAATGATAAATTTTTAATTACCATTTTACGTGTTTTTCCAAATCAATTGACAAAACTTCACTCATGTTTTGTACGATGGTGGCGCCTATTAATTAGCTATTAGTTATTCTTCATGATCATCTTCCAGGACTTTTTCCGTTTGGGTGGATCGATTTGAAAAAATGCAAAGTGGAATTCGAACCATGAACTGCAAGAGCATGTGTCAACATTGATATCTTTATTTTTCATTGTCAACCTGTGGGAGCAGGGTACTCCAGCTTTTTTTATGTATTCAGTAAGGTTCGTTGTCGTGATCATCAGATGATGACTTACCTATTTTCGTTGTAATTCCAGCACCTGTGTGAATAAAATCGTCTTTATTCTAAAACTGAAAAGTAGAAGGATGTGCTAAGACTCGGAGGGGCCACTTGGTAACTCACATTTGTAAAGTTAGTGATGGGCTTATGGTAGAGTATGAGCTCAAACACATGTGACCAGTCAGTGCATTGTGATTGAATATGGGAAATGGTGGGGGGGGGAGGGAGGGGGCAGGCTGAAGTTGACAATCCCGAATGTATCTGTGCTCGCGCTTCAATACCAGGATGAATATCAAGATACGTATCTAGATACATATCGTATCGTGTCCCAACCCTATTAAAAACACCAATAAATAAATATTCTCTGTAGCACTGATGCTGAAACAGCTAGACCTATTATCCATAGTTTTAGTTTTTAAAGGCTTAACTTGTAACTATTCATGTTCTTCAGAACATGAATAGTAACAAGTTATGCCTTCAAAAACTAAAACTATGGATAATGTTCTGGTCTAATTCACCACTTACCTAACAATTAACCATTGTCAATTACTCAATTAAATATGAATTCAGCCTACATGAATGAATTGTCTAATGTCAGTTTTGTCCAATTTTTGTTGGAAATGTAAGAAATTGAAGTTAGTATGAGAGATTCGAAAAAAACAAATTTTGAGACTGATTTGGGATCGATCTTGAAGCAGAGAAATGGAATTGGTATCGAATCGAATTGAATCTCGGAATATTCGCAGGACCCTAAGAAATATGCATGTGAAACTTGTACTAATGATATGGTAAATGGTTTGGTGAAATTGTATGGAAATAAGAGGGTTATTCTTTTGAAGAAGAAATGGAAAATTGATCTTTTTTTTTTGTTTTATTTTTATCATATTGATAAAGGCAATAAAAATGATACATAGGTTTGGAAGACTACCAAACAAGTAGCTTGTACAGTGGAACCCTGTTAATTGAATCGCCACTTTGACAATGAAAATTATTCAGTTAACAGGAGTATTCAATTAACAGGGACTGTGTCACTTTCCTGTATTCTAAAGATAAACTTAGCATTTATTCTTTTATGTCTTGTTTGACAGAACTCCATGAGCTCTGTCAAACAAGATATAATAGATTAAATGCCTGTATTGGATGTACTGAGGCCAAATAGGTCTATAAACAAAGGAAAACTGGGGAGAGTCCGGGTAATTTCTCAACAGGTTACAAGATTTTTTATTCAATTTACATGTGTTTACTCTATAGCCTATATTCAATTAACAGAACAAATTTGTACTGGAGGCATGATAAATGGTTTTGTGTTTGGAAATTATATTCAGTTAACCCTTTACCCAATGCAAACGATATCAAAATTTATTATTTTAAATGTCATTTTTTCAAAAATTTTCAACTAAACCATATCATGTAACCCCTCGTTGGAACGAGCTCAACTGGCTCGTTCCAACGAGGGGTCACATGATATGGTTTTGTTGAAATTTTTTGAAAAATAATATTTTTTCATTTGCTGAATTTGCATATTAGGTAAAGGGTTAACTGGGTTATTCAGTAAAGAGATATCCAATTAAGTGGGCTCCACTGTATTATTAAATGTATTGCCATTAATTGTTTGCTGGGGTGAACAAAACAAGAAAAATAAATGTTTGAATGATCATACTGAAACAGCAGTAATAAGTATGAAGCTGATCTCAAGGTTTGGTGTCTTTGATGAGCAAAATCAGATTTTATGCAGACCATTCATGCCTTTGATGTCTGTTGGTGTTAGTGTTTACTAATTTGAGTAAATGACTGCCATCTATAATCCAGAATTTATTTTTGTTTCAATAAAATTAGTTGAAACCACTGTGCCTTCTTTTTATTCATTTCCCACACCTTCAAATGGAGATGTGTATTTGTTACCTCCAGAAAAACCCTGTATATAGACCATTGAATGCTTAGCTACCCTGATTGATAGGTTGGACAACTATTCGTAAAGCTAATCTCTTTTTCTGTGGGAAGTCAAACAGTGCATGTCTTTAGAGAAAGACTAGTTTTGTTGCAATGCAAAAATTTCAAATTTGATTATTCTCAGCTAACCTGTCCTGGAAAATGAAAATAGAGAAATGGAGATTTAGAATTCCAGGTATTTGAAAAAAAGACCCTTTATTTTTAGCTCAACTTTGGCGAAGCCAAATTTGAGCTTTTGTCATGGCCCGTCGTCCGTCTGTCCGTACATCAACAATTGGATACGGCTCGGGCTAGAGGCTGTATTTATGAACCGATCTTTACGAAACTTCTTGGGTACCTTTGTTATGACAGTGGGACGAGAACGAGTGTTTTTTGCTGCCAGCCGCCATTTTGTACCGACAATGCATAATTCTGTTTTTTGTACAGAACATCCATATGAAAGGTCTGATTTGAATAATTTTTTGTATGAATGTTTAGTACCATGAGATACATTACATGTCATACAGGTTTTTTCTCGTGCTTAAATTATGCAAATTAGACTAACTTTGATTTATTTCGTGTTACTTTCAGCACTGTCAGTGCAAATGCCAATACGGCTCGGGCTAGAGGCCGCATTTATAAACCGATCTTTACGAAACTTCTTGGGTACCTTTGTTATCACCGTGGGATGAGAACGAGTGTTTTGGGGTCCAGTCCGAAATTCAAGATGGCCGCTGGCAGCCATTTTGTTCAAAATTAGGGGCAATCAGATTTTTGCGCAGAACTTCCACATGAAAGCTCCGATTTGAATAATTTTTTGTATGAATGTTTAGTACCATGGGATACATCACATATAATACGGGTTTTTTTCTCGTGCAGAAATTATGCAAATTAGATGAACTTTGATTTTTTCAGTGCTGCTTACACACAGTAAGTACACATGTCAATACGGCTCGGGCTAGAGGCTGTATTTATCAACCGATCTTCACGAAACTTCTTGGGTACCTCTGTTATCATCTTGGGACGAGAACGAGTGTTTCTGAGTGCGGTCCAAAATTCAAGATGGCTGCCATTTTGTACAGAAATTAGGTCTAATCAGTTTTTTGTACACAACTTCTATACAGCTCAGGCTAGAGGCCGTATTTATGAACCGATCTTTACGAAACTTCTTGGGTACCTTTGTTATCACCGTGGGATAAGAACGAGTGTTTTTGGGTGTGGTCCGAAATTCAAGATGACCACCAGCAGCCATTTTGTACCAAAATTAGTGCAATCAGTCTTTTGTACAGAACTTCTGTATGAAAGTTCTGATTTGAATAAATTTTTGTATGAATGTTTAGTAAAATGGAATACATCACATACAGTATGGGTTTTTTCTCGTGCACAAATTATGCAAATTAGATGAATTTTGATTTTTTCAGTGCTGCTTACACACAGTAAGTACACATGTCAATACGGCTCGGGCTAGAGGCTGTATTTATCAACCGATCTTCACAAAACTTCTTGGGTACCTCTGTTATCACCTTGGGACGAGAACAAGTGTTTCTGAGTGCGGTCCAAAATTCAAGATGGCTGCCAGTGGCCATTTTGTACAGAAATTAGGTCTAATCAGTTTTTTGTACACAACTTCTATACAGCTCAGGCTAGAGGCCGTATTTATCAACCAGGTCATTACCTAGATGTTTGCCATTGCTGTGTCACATACTATACATGTACATGTCTTGACAAGTTGAGCTACAGTGTCATTGACACTTTCATTTAATTTTTTGCATAAAAAATAGCTTGTGACTCATCATTGCAATGAACTCAACAAACTTGTTCCATTGAGGGGTCATAAGCTATGCTTTTGAAAAAAAAAAAAAATAATGAAAATTGAATGGTGATTTTTGTCCCCCGAAAATTTTTTTCCAGGGGACTCTTGAAATAGCCATTGTCCATCTGCTTCCATCCATCTGTCCATCCATCCCACTTTGGTTTCCCAATGATAACTTTAGTTATAGTTGACCAAGTCAAATTAAATTTGGTATGTAGGTGTATCAATATAAAATACAGATCAAGTTCGAATTGGGGTGCAGTCCAACAATTTTTAGCTTAACTTGACAAAGTCAAGATAAGCTATTGCCATCACACGTGCGGAAGTCTGTGAGTCTGTTCACATTTTCGTTTAGCACGGGCTACACCCCGCAGTTCTTGTCTGATTGTCACAAAATTTCATATGCAGATTTGGGGTCATGTCTAGATGAGAATGTCCCCTTTTGGTCGCGATCGGTCAACCGGTATGGCTGCCCAAGCCCAAAACCCGAAAACTATCAGCAGTCTACAGGTCGGATTTATGAAGGGATTTCATTGTAATATGGTATGATGCCTCTGTATAATGCCTAGATGAGAACGTCCCCTTTTGGGCATGATCTGTTGACCGTGATGGCTGCCCAAGCCCGAAACCCAAAAACTTTTAGCACAGTCTACAGGTCATGTTTAATATGGAGGGATTTCATTGTAACTTGGTAGGATGACTCCTTATGATGTCTAGATGAGAATTTCCCCATTTGGGCGTGATCTTCCAACCGTGATGACCGCCCAAGCCCAAAACCCGAAAACCTTTAGCACAGTCTACAGGTCATATTTATTGAGGAATTTCATTGTAACTTGGTGGGTTGACTTCATATAATGTGTAGATGAGAAAGTCCCCTTTTGGACGTGAGTGGGCAACTGTGATGGCTACAGGGGCCCGAAGCCCAAAAACCTTTAGCACAGTCTACAGGTCATCTTTATGAAGGGATTTCATTGTAACTTGGTAGGATGACTCCAAATAATGTCTAGATGAGAACGTCCCATTTTGATCACGATCATTCAGCCTTGATGGGTGCCCGAGCCCAAAAACCTTTAGCATTTTCAAAAGGGTATATTTATGGAAGGATTTCATTGTAACCTGTTAGGATGACTCCATATAATGCCTAGATGATGACATCCCCTTTTGGTCTTGATTGGTCAACTGTGATGGCTACAGGTGCCCGAAGCCCAAAAACCTTGAGCACAGTCTACAGGTCATATTTATGAAGGGATTTCATTGTAACTTTGTAGGATCACTCCAGATGATGCCCAGATGAGATTGTCCCCTTAGGTTGCGATCATTCAACCATGATGACTGCCTGAGCCCGAAGCCTGAAAACCTTTAGCACAGTCTACAGGTCATATTTATGAAGGGATTTCATTGTAACTTGGTAGGTTAACTTCATATAATGTCTAGATGAGAACATCCCCTTTTGGACATGATTGGGCAACTGTGCCGGCTACAGGGGCCCGAAGCCCAAAAACCTTTAGAACAGTTTGCAGGTCATAATTATGAAGGGATTTCATTGTAGCTTGGTAGGATGACTCCAAATAATGTCTAGATGAGAACGTACCCTTTTGGTCTCGATCATTCAGCCTTGATGGCTGCCTGAGCCCAAACACCTTTAGCATAGTCAACAGGTCGTATTTATGGAAAGATTTCATTGTAACTTGTTAGGTTGACTCCATATAATGCCTGGATGATGACATCCCCTTTTGGTCGTGGTTGGTCAACTTTGATGGCTACAGGTGCCTGAAGCTCGAAAATATTGAGCACAGTCTACAGGTGATATTTATGAAGGGATTTCATTGTAGCTTGGTAGGATGATTCCAAATAATGTCTAGATGAGAACATTCCCTTTTGGTCGCGATCATTGAGCCTTGATGACTGCCCGAGCCCAAAATCTTTAGCATAGTCTATAGGTCATATTTATGGAAGGATTTCATTGTAACCTGTAAATTTGACTCCTATAATGCCTAGATGATGACATCCCCTTTTGGTCGTGATAGGTCAACTGTGATGGCTTCAGGGGCCCGAAGCCCGAAAACCTTGAGCACAGTCAACAGGTCATATTTATGAAGGGATTTCATTGTAACTTGGTAGGATCACTCCAGATGATGCCCAGATGAGAATGTCCCCTTTTGGTTGCGATCATTCAACCATGATGGCTGCCCAAAGCCCCAAAACCTTTAGCACAGTCTAAGGGACATATTTATGTGGGGATTTCATTGTAACTTGGTAGGTTGACTTCATATAATGTCTAGATGAGAACGTCCCCTTTGGACGCAATTGGAAAACTGATGGCTACAGAGGCCTGAAGCCCGAAAACCTTTAGCACAGTCTACAGGCCATATTTATGAAGGGATTTCAATATAACTTGATAGGATGATTCGTTTTGGAATAATTTCACTGTAACTTGGTAACTTTCGTTGATATACGTTAACTGTGAGGGCCACATACATTAACTGTGAGGTCATATTAACCCACCCCTCAGCTCTTTAGTACAGTGTACACCTCATATTATTTTTATCAAAAACATAGCATACAGGGAACAGAAATAAACATTGAACATTATCCTGTTCATCAAACACAACACATAAGTTAAGTTATAGTGTCATTGACAGTTTCATTTTTTTGGGGGTGGGGGGTGTGACCAAGCAGCCTTTTATTGTGAATAACGCTGACCATTTTTGGTCGTTACATTGGGTAAAGGGTTAAGCATTACAGGAAATACTAGAAATCTGCGCATTATTTCTTATCAACCTACTCACAATTGTTTACTACAGGCTTGCACTACAGTGGAAGTCCCTAACTCGGATAAAATACTCTCTATTTTTGTCTTTCCCAAGCAAGTTGGGAAAGAAAAGTGGTGCAAAAGCACCAATAAAAATAAGCCAAAACTGGGTCGAGTGCAACCGGCGCAGACCCAGTACGGGACGCTCTCTCCCAAGTACAACTCCACGACTTCTGTTGCCAGTGCGCATATACCGTCTCTAAAGACTCATTCTTTTTGAAATCCGCTTCGTGTCGAGATGTTTTTGCACGCTTATCAGTGTTCCACCAGCTCGATGTTTGATGATTCCTGATTCATTATACCACAGTGTATCCTTTGTATTCTCAGGAACAGTGTTTTATATATTCTCTTTTCTATTATATGTCCATAATGTATTTTTATTTGCTCTCTCTCGAGTCGCTCGCGAATTTCGCGTGCCACGCGGTTCGGACTTAGATTTTTTCACACTTATTGTTAATGCTTTTTTTGCAAAATTTTCAAATTGTGTTAGAGTTAGGTGTCAGCGGGGTACCACTCCTGCAGTGTTTCTTCTTTCTTTTGAGAGTAGTCTTCCTGTTGGGTGGTTCCCGGTCGACCTTCTGGGGTCTTTGTTTCTGTCACCTTTCTCTCTTCTTTGGGGGTGTTCTGTTTTCTCATCTCCACTTCTCTGCTCCTCTCACCTCTATCATGCCCAGGACAATTCCCTGTGGGCAATGTCTGCTGCCAAAGCATGTGGACGATGTACATTTGTCTTGTTCCTCCTGTAATGGGTGTTCGGCTGAGCGGCCGTGTGGTGTCTGTGGAACATGGTCTTCCACCTTCTGGGCGTCAGTAAACCGTGTCGTTCGTTCTCGTGGCCGTGCCTCCCGCTCCCGCGGGAAAGGAGAACGTGGTCGTTTGGGGCCTCCCGAGTCGACTTTGTCTGGTGAGAGTTATTCCTCCTCCGTGGGGGATGTGCAGTCTTTTCCTGTGGTGGATACTGCGGGAGCCGTTGAGTGTTCTGGTGTAGAGATGCCTGGTTCCCCCTCCAGTCGACATCTGAGGCTGTCACTAGGGTTGTGACTCCTCCTTCGGAGCCGAGCCGGTGTGCTCTCTCCACTATTTCACCAGCCTCAACGACTCTCGACGTATCTGCTACTGCTGCTGGCCCGTCTGCTTCGTTATCTGTTTCAGCCGGCCTCGGCTTTTCGCTGCAGGGGACTGCAGGACTGTCCGATACTGTAGACATGGGATATCGGCCTCAGCCTTCCCTGACTTCAACTCGGCGAAGTCGGAAGGGGCTGCCGGCCGAGCCCATCGCTGTGGTCTCTTCGCCGTCGAGCACCACAGTTGTGTCTTTGGATTCGGATGTTCGTAGTGGAAACACTATGAACTCCGTGGCGTTTCCGTCTACTCACTCTGGTCACACGACCAGTTTTGGGGGACCAACGCCTTTTGTGCAGCCTGGACCTTCTGCCCCGCAGAGGTCCGCGGTGACTCTCATGAGTTCTCGCAATATTGATCCTCGGGGTGCATCGTACCCCTATACACGTCTGCCTTCAGATGTTTCGGCTGCCGCCCGTCGTCCCGCGTCGGGTGTTTTGGAGGATCGTGACCCTTCGCTGGTTAAGAGGGTCAGAGGTGAAGCCACTTTGCCGGTTCGCTCCCCTGTCGAACCGGTCGGTACAGGCAGTGAGCTTAGGGAGGCCCTCTCCTTACTCACTCAGGTTCTTTCTAAGAGCCTTCCTGTTGCTTCCAGCGAGGCTATGGGTGGTTTCCAGGCGCCTCCTTTGGCGCCGCCTCCCGGGATTGGAAACAGGCCGGTTTCCGATTCCTCTGGTGTCCCGACACCATGGGAGGCGTCGGCTGGTTTGCCCACGATGGGCTATGTGTCTTCCGACTCTGGGGAGGAGTCCGACATGCTTGAGGTCGAGGGCCAGCAGTCTTTGGACTTGGGGGCGGCTCTTGACTTTGTGTTTGGGTTTCTGCCTGAGCTCAAACCTGCTAACCAGCCGACAGTGTCAGCCTGGCCACGATCATCGGTCGCGCGCCAACAGCCTATGGAGCAACCTCCTTCTGGGCGCCTTCGACCATGCCAGTCGGTACAGGTGGTTGAGGCTTTTTCAGCATTGGATGCCAAGCTGAATTCCAAGGCTTTGAAGACTTCGTTCTTCACCAGGGTTGACACCTTTTTGCCTCCTGTGCGTTATCGTTCCTACGATTCCGCCAATCCGTCAGTCTGCCAGGCTTTGACCGTTCTGGATCAGGACTCCACTTCCCTCGGGCTTTCCAAGCCCAAGTCTGCCGTCATTCCAATGACGACTCTGGAGTCCACGTTGGGCTTATCTAGAGAGATGCTTGGCATGCTTTCTCTCTCAGATCACGTCGTCTCAGCTTTGGCTGCTTATCTGCCTCCAGATAAGTTTGACGAGGTACAGGCTCCTTTGCGTGTGCTGTCCAAGGCGCTTATGCACCTTACTCACACGCATGCCTGTAACACGGCCAATTTGGAATTAGTTCAAAGGGACGCTGTGCTGGACACAGGACGATCCCTTCCCGAGGAGCAGCGTGCTACTCTTCGATCTGCTTCTTTGGCAGGTCCGCAACTTTTCCATGGTTCCGTGTCGACGGTCCGGGATGACGTCCTACGTCATTCCAAAGATCAGCTGCTGTTTCGTCAGCTTGATCAGCCTTCTCGGGGGAGGCAAGGGCCGTTCCAAGCCTAACAAGTACCCTTCTGCTTCCTCTGTGAAGCAAAAGGCTGGTCCTTCTGCCGCCGCCTCTACTTCTTACTCACGGGGTAAAGGTAGGGGTCGGCAGAATCGAGGGAAGTCTCAGGATTCTTCATTTAGCAGAGGAGGTGGTTTCTCCTCTCGCGGGCCTCGTCGGGGCTCGAAATGAAGGTCCTCACCTTGACTCATCCCAGGTTGGAGGAAGGATAGCAGAGTTCGCAGACCATTTGACCACCATCACATCCGATCCATGGGTGTTAGATGTTGTTCGGTCCGGGCTGCGCATATCCTTCCGATGGCACCCCACTCTGTCAAGGGTGCCTCTTCCAACCACAGTTCCTTCAGACGTTTTGCCAATCTCCTGGCAAAGGGGGCGATCGAGGTCGTCAAGAACGTTCAGTCAGTGGGTTTCTATTCCCGCCTGTTCTTGGTGCCGAAGAAGGACGGCCGACTCCGACCGGTTATCGATCTGAGTATCCTGAACCAGTCTATCATTGCTCCCAAGTTCAGCATGGAGACTTTCAGGTCGGTCCGCCAATCCATTCACCAGGGAGATTTCGCAGCCAGCATCGACCTGCTAGACGCTTACTTCCAAGTTCCGATGCATCGGGCGTCACGGAAGTATCTCAGGTTCGCTTTTCTGGGGCGAGTTTACCAGTTCAAGGCCATGCCTTTCGGCCTCAACCTGGCTCCTTGGGCGTTCACCAGACTGATATCGCATGTGATAGCGTTCCATCGCACACAGTCCAGGGTGACTACTTCGGCATATCTGGACGATATCCTCCAGAGGCATTCCAATGCTGCCTTACTGGAATCGGATGTCGCCACTCTGTTGAGCTTGCTCACGTCGCTAGGATTCAGAGTCAACGAGGAGAAGTCGGACCTGGTCCCTTCTCAGTCGTTTTGTCATCTGGGGATGTCTTTCCAAACCAAATTCAATTTGGTGGCTGTTCCCCAGGCCAAGGCTGTGATTCTCTCAGCTTTTGCTCTGACTCTGTCCCAGTCCAGGTCCGCGACTGCTCGGAGTTTTCTCCGGCTGATCGGTCTCTGCGGTTCAGTGACGGATCTCATTCCTCTAGGTCGGCTGCGTGTCAGACCTCTCCAACACTTTCTGCTCAGTCGTTGGAGACCGAATGTAGATTCTCTGGATCAGGTGCTTCCATTTCCGGACTCTCTGTATCCTCACCTTCTTCCCTGGACAGATGTTCAGTGGATTACGCAGGGTGTTCCGCTGGACTTACCCACGTCCGATCGTGTTCTGATGGCAGATGCCAGCGATTTCGGATGGGGTGCGACGTTGGATCCTCTCGGTCTTTCCCTACACGGGATGTGGGACCAGGATCACGCAGCTCTACACATCAACCAGAAGGAGCTTCTTGCTCTTCTTCTGAGTTTCAGGCAGTGGATCCCTCACCTGTCGAATCGCCAGGTCCTTCTACTATCGGACAATTCGACAGTGGTTGCTTACATTCGGAACCAGGGCGGCACGCACTCGCTTCCGATGTACGAGTTAGCTCGGGATCTTTTACTGCTCGCTCAGGATGTTCACGCCGGAGTGGTTGTTCGTCACATTCCCGGTCGTCTGAACGTCCTAGCCGACTCCCTGTCCCGACAGGGCAGGGTTATTTCCACCGAGTGGATGCTTCACAGGGCAGTGTTCCTGTCGCTTTGCGATCTCTGGGGACGTCCCCACATCGACCTCCTTGCGACTCGTTGGAACCATCAGGTGGACACTTTTGTGTCCCCGTGTCCAGATCCTCTGGCTTTTGCCGTGGACGCTCTGTCACTCGATTGGAACGGTCTAGTCGGCTACGCCTTCCCGCCGGTTCCGATTCTTCCTCAGGTTCTCGCCAAAATTCGAACCTGCAGTTGTCGAATCATTCTGATCGCTCCCCTGTCGCCTCAGCGGGTGTGGATCAATCAGCTCTGCTCGCTGATGGCGGCGGTTCCGGCACGTCTCCCGCTATGTCGCGACCTTCTTTGTCAAGGTCGCCCGAGGAGGTTTCACGTCGACCCGACTTCATTGTGCCTTCACGCATATCTTTTGTCAGGTCCTGTCTCCTCCGTAGAGGTTTTTCGAGACGAGCAGTGGAGTGCATTTCTTCTTCAAGGAGGCACTCCACTGGTTTAGCTTATGCAGCTAAATGGAAGGTCTTCTGTCGATGGTGTGCTGATCACTCTGTTGATTATGCCAATCCTTCGATTTCACAGATTGCGGAGTTTCTGGTATATCTGTTTGATTCTCGGGGTCTCCAGCCTGTTACCATCAAGGGTTACAGGTCTATGCTTTCAGAGACTTTTTCTTATGTGGGGAAGCGTCGTATCGGCACTAATCCTTACCTCTCCAAGCTTGTTCGGCACTTTTCTTTGAAAAGGCCTCGGACTTTGCAGCTTACTCCACGATGGAATCTTTCGTGGGTGCTGCTTTGCTTGGGGGGGCGCCGTTCGAACCTTTATCCCAGGTGGATATGCATTTTCTCACATATAAGACGGCTTTTCTGATGGCATTTGCTTCGGCCAGACGGGTTAGTGAGCTTCACGCCCTCTCGGTTGACCCGGCCTTTTTTAGGAGCTCTCCCAACAGTGTTACTTTTACCACTGATTGCTCCTTTTTGGCTAAGAATCAGTTACCAGATACTACTCCTCCTCCTATCTGTATCAGGGCTCTTCCCTCTGTTGAGGGTACTCACCCTTTGCTCTGTCCGGTCCGTGCTATTCGCATTTATCTTGATCGGACACGCTTCATACGGAAAGGCAGAAAACTTTTTTTTCTGTCTCTCATTCCGGGTCGACAGAAGATCTCTCCTCAATCCATTTCTCGATGGATTTGTTTTGCTATTCGTACGGCTTATAGTCATTTAGCAGCTGGCGATTGTATTACCAATCGTATTTCTGCCCACGAGGTGCGGGCACTGTCTACCTCTTGGGCTTATTCTAACTCTGTCAAGTTGTCGGATGTTATGCAGGCAGCCTACTGGAGAAATGCTTCTACTTTCTCCACCTTTTATTTACGCCAGTTGCAGGAGCAGTCGGAGGACCTTTTTGCCCTGGGTCCTCTTTCTTCTGCTCAGGCTGTTGTCTGCCATAGCCATTAGGCTTCTTGAAGGTCAGTTTCAGCCTTGTGCTGTTACTGCCCTTTTTCTGTCTGTGTGTCACACAGGCTCATATGTCTCTTTTCATTGTCCTTTACCAATGATTGCGACATTATGGTTGATAAGCCTCGGGACCTCTTCCATCTACTTCACGGTTCCAGGGCACTAGGGTTATGTGGGGGTTGGTTATGCGATTCCCTCCAGCCTTTTGTCTATTCAGCCTGTAGTAAACAATTGTGAGTAGGTTGATAAGAAATCTAAATTTTATAGTAAATTTCCTTTCTTATTATACCTACCACAATTGTTTACATGGAGGCCCTCCCGTCTTCTTTATGGGTAAAGAATCTTTCCTCCCCGCTGATCACATAACTCTAACGTTTACGGATTCAAAAAAGAATGAGTCTTTAGAGACGGTATATGCGCACTGGCAACGGAAGTCGTGGAGTTGTACTTGGGAGAGAGCGTCCCGTACTGGGTCTGCGCCGGTTGCACTCGACCCAGTTTTGGCTTATTTTTATTGGTGCTTTTGCACCACTTTTCTTTCCCAACTTGCTTGGGAAAGACAAAAATAGAGAGTATTTTATCCGAGTTAGGGACTTCCACTGTAGTGCAAGCCTGTAGTAAACAATTGTGGTAGGTATAATAAGAAAGGAAATTTACTATAAAATTTAGATTTCCATGGAAGCATCTGAATACTAGAAAAACCATCTGACATGGACAAAAGAGTTATAAATAATTACATGACTTCATTTCTCTGTAGATTTTACTAACCATAGAAGCCAGATTAAATGCTTGTTTAACAATTTTGTCAGGTGAACTTCCAGGGCCTCGTTTTGTTTTTTTAATTTGCCACCAAAATAGAATTTATGAGGGGATTATAGGTCTTGTTATTGAGGCCAAAAAAATGAAAAATGAATAGTCATGTAATATAAAGTGTTAAAATTAAAATACTAGTACATGTATTGCAAAATTGCCTATTTTTTATCACAAAATATATTTTTTTGAAGAGTGACATCACTCCCGTTCACCACTTTGTTCCTTGCGTGGAACAACTGGGCACCTTCTGCAATGTTTTAGCATTGCTGGGGTGCCTTGTTCCTTTCAAGGAAAGAATTGTTGTTGTATCTGGGTGTCTGGCGGTAGGAAAGGGTCTGTAACTGTCTTCTGTTGGGTGTCAAGAGTTTATCTCCTCCAACTTGAATATCTCCATCACCCCATCTCCACTCCTGAATTCCTCGTCCATTTAATCAAAGAATCAGTTTGACAATTTGCTTTGGTATCTCTCAGTGATATTAACCCTTTACCCAATGCACACGATATCAAACTTTATTAGCTCACCTGACTGAAAGTCAGGGTGAGCTATTCTGATCACTTTTCGTCCGTCATCCGTCGTCTGTCATCCGTCGTCCGGCGTCCGTCGTGAAGGTGGTGTTTGGGCCTTTTTCTCCCAAACCACTGGCCGCATATTAATGAAATTTCATGTGATTAGGGGTTATATAAGGGCATTTTGATTTTTTGTCAAATTGGGTTTCGGCTCATATTGAGTAGAGGGATGGGGCAAAAATGCTCCAATTCTTAAAAAATCTTCTCAAGAACCAGCAATAGCAGAGACTTGATATTTGGTATGCAGCTTCCTTTTGAGGTGTAGGCTCAAGTTTGTTCAAGAGAAGTTGGAGGGGCTATATTTGACAATGTTAAAGGAGGGGCAAAAATTTTGGCCCCGCCCCAAATTTCTATTTTCCAAACTGCGAGGCCGATTTGAACCAAATTTTACGTGAGTGCTTATTGGGTCATAAGTACCTAATTTATGCAGATTTTTTTTTTCCCATAGCCCCATGAGAACCACAGGAGCTAAAAATAGAAAAAAATTAAAACGCCCATATCTCCAAAACTACACGGCACTGAGAATTCTTATTTGTTGTGAAGCTTCTTTAGGACCAACAGAATGGAATGGTAAAAAAAAATTGCCATCGCTTTTATCATGGGGTACTTTTTGGGGACTTTGAAAAAGTGCTGAGTCAGCATTTTTTAACACTGTGGGTAATGGGAAAAACATAAGACTACTTTTGTCCCAAACCACTGCTCCAAAAGCTTTAAAATTTCACATATAACATCTTTGGAAGATTGTTTCACATGTTTATTGAAATCAATTGCCTGGGTCGATATTTGGGCTCTCTATGGGAGCCCAAATGTTTAAATTAGTGCAGTATGAGGAGTATTTTTGAAAAATCTTCTTCTTCAGATCTAGCAATAAGAATGTTTTGATATTTGGTATGCAGCATCTTTAGGGGGATGAGATTCAAGTTTGTTGAAGCCAAGTCCCTAGGTTCATATTTAGGCTGAAAATTTGGGGTCCCGTTGCGGACTTAGAAATTTTGGACCAAAATCAAAAAATTTTTTTTTTGTTTTTTCTGCATTTCGGTCAATTTTAAGACAAAATAAAAATTTTTTTTTCCCCTGAAAATTTGGGGTCAGGGTTGGACTTAGAAAATTTTGGACCAAAATCCGGAAATTTTTTTTTTTGTTTTTTATGCTTTTCTGTCAATTTTAAGACAAAAAAAAATATTTTTTTTTACCCTGAAAATTTGGGGTCCGGGTGGGACTTAGAAAATTTTGGACCAAAATCTGAAAAATTTTTTTTTGTTTTTTATGCATTTTTGTCAATTTTAAGACAAAAAAAAAATTTTTTTTTTTCCCTGAAAATTTGGGGTCCGGGTGGGACTTAGAAAATTTTGGACCAAAATCCTGAAAATTTTTTTTTTTTGTTTTTTATGCTTTTTGGTCAATTTTAAGACAAAAAAAAAAAAAATATTTTCCCCTGAAAATTTTAGGTCCGGGTTGGAATTTTGGACCAAAATCCAGAAATTTTTTTTTTGGTTTTTTATGTGTTTCTGTCAATTTTAAGACAAAAAAAAAATTTTCTTTTCCCCTGAAAATTTGGGGTCCGGGTGGGACTTAGAAAATTTTGGACCAAAATCCTGAAAATTTTTTTTTTGTTTTTTATGCATTTTTGTCAATTTTAAGACAAAAAAAAAATTATTTTTTTTTCCCTGAAAATTTGGGGTCCGGGTGGGACTTAGAAAATTTTGGACCAAAATCCGGAAATTAGTTTTATCGTTTTTTATGCGTTTTAAGAAGAAGAAAAAAATTTAGGCTGAAAGTATTTTGTTTGGGAAAAAATCTGTTTTTTATGTGTTTATCTCAATTTTGGGACATAAAAGTGCAGGAACTGAAAATAGAAGGAAAATCCTGTGTATTGTGTGGGCACAATCGCTTCATCTAGTTGGTATATGCTTTTCTTAGGAGGGGCGTATGCAGCTTATTCAAGTCAAGTCCCTGGTTTGATATTTAGACTACCATGTCAGGTGAGCGCCCTCAGGCCCCCTGGGGCCTCTTGTTATTTTAAACATTATTTTTTCAAAGCTTTCCAAAGAGGGGTCACATGATATGGTTTTGTGGAAATTTTTTGAAAAATAATATTTTTTCAACTGCTGAATTTGTGTATTACGTGGGCAGATGTGCTGATTTATTGGGCAAAGGGTTAAAAATAGAAGTGCACATTGCCGAACTCGCATACTCGTCAGTCAGTACCAGAAAGTGTCTACAAATGGTTTTGAAGTGTCAAGTTTGTTCTTTTGTCAACATACGGATATGAGTCTTATATGTAGAAAAAATGTGGGCAGCACAGAAATAAATAATTGGCATAGATTCCAAAAGTGACCTTAAAAACTAATAAATAAATATTTGATTTTGAACAAGTGCGCTCTGCCATGTTCTTTTTGATAAGGTTAAAAAAATATCATGTGATCGCACTCAGCGGAGTGGGGGGGGGGGGGGGGGGGACGAACGAGGGAGTTAGTCATGAACAAGAACTGGAATACCCGCTTCATTTTTGTAAACTGTTGCCAACTCATCTGATGTATCAGCTTTGTTCTGTGAAATGTAGTGTAACTTACACCATAGTCCAGAATGTGGCCAGATGTTCCCATCAGCAATTTCCAACTGTGCATCCCCCCAACACATTGAGTGAGAATTTAAAAATCTTCAGATCCATCAGTTGGAATCTTTGGATATTTGGTATGTAGCATCCTTAGTGGGGTGAGATTCAGGTTTGTTCAAATCAAGTCGCTGGGTTCATGTTTGGGCTCTCTATTGGAAGCCCAAATATGATTCCAGGGAACCTCCAGCTGACCCCTCCAAAGTTGCACTATACCAAATATCAAAAGATTTCGACTGGTGGATATCTATGAAAATGTAGAGGTGCACGCCGGTGTTGCTTAGTGTGAAATATTAATACAATGTTGCATGTAAAATTCAACCTGCCTTTTGCGAATTAACCCTCGGTACCAAATTTCACTTCGATATCTTTTAAAATGTAGGTGTGCATACCGCATTGCTTTGGTTGAAGGGTTAACATGACGTCGCACAGAAAATTCACGTTGCTCATGTTTCCCTGATAATCAGTTTACCACAATGCACCAAATTTTCACTCTATATCTCTGAAAATGTAGGTGTGAATCCCCGTGTTGCTTATCCCAAGGTGACAATTTTAGGCTCGTTATCTCTAAAATGTAGTAGTGCACCCCGATTTAGCTTCTGTTAACGGATTAATGCGACTTCAAGTTCGGACATGATAGCGAACCATCCCATGCCACTTTCCTGGTCAAATTATCCTCTCCTCTGCCAGATTATATCTGGATAGATTGAGACATGATTGAGTCGAACAGTACTCGTCGTTGCATATGATGAATGGTTAACACAACGTCGCATGTATTCGGGACACATCAGATACCCTTTCCTGGTCAAACTTTGTACGATGATGCACTGGTTGATATGGTTAAGCTGACCTCCGAAGCGATCGAGGTACAGCTCATGCTCCTTTCATGGTGAAATTAACCCAAGATGCCAACTTTTGCCTCGATCGGTCGAGGCACGATGGAGTACACAGCCTACAAATGAATGTAGAGAGGTAGTTCAACAAGTTGAAGGGTTAACGCAACATCGGGAGCCATCTAATGTCTAATGTCATTTTCCTGGACAAATTAGCTCTATGTACAAAACTTTGTCTTAATCGGTCGTGGCACGGCGGAATCAAAAGCCAACAAACAAACGTTAATAGCCAGACAGAGAGAGGCAACCATTTGCTTTTATATACTCTCCCAAAAAGAAAGTGTGCATGCTAAAAAATAACACTAAAAAAAGATATATATCATTTTCATTCATGGAAATTTTATTCAATCACAGATTAATCAATTTGTGATCAACACGAGAAATTTCATTACTCTACGACGAATACTCTTGGTGCCATGGAGAGTCAAAGACACTAAGGGTCAAACACAAAAGTCACACACTCAGTATCTGGTATGACCTCCGTCTGCATCGACTACTGCTGTGCATCTACGCCCCATGGCGAACAAGTTAGCATGGAAGTGTTGTGGGATGTTATTCCATATTCTGATAAGCTGTCTTTGGAGTTCCACAAGCGTTGACGGTGCATGGGGAAGCCGGCGTAGCTGACGTTTCATTTCGTCCCATACGTGTTCAATGGGTGAGATATCGGGCGAATTTGCGGGCCAGGGAAGAACATCCACTTGTTGTTGCTGCAGATGCTGTTGAACAACACGAGCTGCGTGGGGTCGGGCGTTGTCCTGCTGTAGAATGACGCCGGGGCCGTGACGTTGCAGAAATGGGACAACAACAGGTGTAAGCACTTCATCACGATATCTGGCTGCATTGAGATTGCCATCAATAATGACCAGCTCAGTTCTGTTACGGGCAGTGATGCCACCCCACACCATGAGGGACCCTCCCCATAACGGTTTCGCTCCACGACACATGGATCTGCGTAGCGTTCGTTTCGACGTCTGTACACTCTCTGGCGGCCATCTGATGAAGACAGATGGAAACGACATTCATCTGTGAATAAAACACGTCGCCACCAGTGTAAGGGATGCCTGAGATATTGTCTGCACCACTGCAGTCAAGCACGACGATGACGTAACGTCAAAATCGGACGAATTGCAGGTCTTCGAGGACGTAAGCCGTATTCTCTCAGCCGGTTGATTACTGTTTGAGGATGTATCCGTCTCAGGGATGTTCCTGGCTGTCGCCGTTGCCGTTTGTTGCCGGCTCCGGAGATGGACGACACGGATATACCGATCTTGTGCAGGGGTGGTAACTCGGGGTCTCCCGGAGCTGGGTCGGTCTCGAACGTCATCATGTTGTGCATGTCGATGGACTAGCCTGTCTACAGTGTTACGGTGGCAGTTCAAATGCTGGGCAACCTCTCTGTGTGTTCTGCCAGCTCTAAGCATACCCAGGGCAAGGAGACGTTGATTCATTGTCAATCTTGGCATGCTAATGTGGAGTCGTTTTAACAGCAGCGCAAGTTTGAATGTGAACGATAGGAAGGCCTTTAGTGTTTAAATACCCAAGGATTCACACTGCTGCATGAATTTTCAGACTCTCCACGTGCAAAACATGCCTTTTCACAAACGTGCAGCACGTCATTTAACGTTAATGCAATTTTAACGGGGAAAGCTGTTTTTGTGTTCAATATAACTTATTCATGAACAGGTTAACACTCTTTACACCTACGAAATTATTTTTTGGAGTTTGATCAATTTCTGCAATGCACACTTTCTTTTTTGGGCGAGTATATATTACTTGCGTATGTACCCGACGTTTTCCGTGTTCAAGGGTCACCGTAACGTCGCATGTAAAATTCACCCTACTCGTGTTACTCCTGATAACAAATATTATTGTCTCCAGGTACCTAATTTCAGATCGACATCTCTGAAAATGTGCTTCCCATTGTGACTCTGGTTGAAGCGTTCATTATCTGAAGGGTTAACGCGTCATGGCACATAAAATTCACCCTGACCATGTTACTAGTGATAAATAAATGCCTCTAAGATCCAATTTTCTGCTTGACATCTCTGAAAATGAAGGTGCACATCCCAGTGTTCAGTGCTTGAGGGTTTCAATGCTGATGGATTAACACGACGTTGTTCGTAAACTTTCCCCGTCCATGCAACTCCTGATTATAATACATTACCCCCAGATGCCCGCTTTCAGATCGATATCACTGAAAATGTAAGATTGCATGCCAGCTTGCTCCAATGGTCGATGATTAAAGAATTAACACAACGGTGCATGTTCCCCCTGCACATGTCACTCTGGGTGCCAAATCTCCATATCAAGAATTGCAGGATCATACCAGTGTTTCTCTGAGCGTAGTGTTAATTGGCAGGGTGATAAATTATTTTTGGTCATCAATTTTTGTTCACATGTCTTGGCCTTGTTGCACTTTATGGGAGAGTGCCTGCAGGCACTCTCCTATAAACTGTAACAAACCAAATCAATACAAACAAAATAATTTCAGTTCAAAGGTAATATAACATATATTCACTTAATACGGAATCTTTATATTGTGATACCTGCACTATAGAATGAAGCCCAAATATGGGCTTCCAACACTCTAGCAGTTAAGCAGACACATTTAACTAGTGTCACTCTCTGCTACTCTTGATAAAAATTATCCTCCGGTGCCAAATTTCAGAATCGAAATCTACCCTGCGTTGAATTGGTTGAATGGTTAATGCGGCATCCGATGAGATCGAGACCCCATGACCCTTTCCAGGCCAACTTACCCTTACGTGCAAAAAAATCAGCTCGATATCTCTAAAAATCTAGACGTGCATTCCAGCGTTGCTCTGGTTGTAGAGTTAATACGACGTCACACCAAAAAATCACACCGCACGTGTTATTTCCGGTAAAAATACCTCTACTACCCCTAGGTGTCAAATTTCAAACAGTAACTCAAGATTTGTAGGAGTGCACCCGCCGTTGCTCTGATTGTAGGGTTATGATTAGCGTGTTATCGCACCTAAAATTAACCTTGCACATGTTACTCCTGACAAAATAAGCTGCCAATTATCTTAGCTCGATATCTCTAAAGAAGTGGAAGTGAAAACCAGTGTTGCGGTCGTTAAAAGGTTTAACATGACGTCAAAAGTGATTGGGACCCATGTAATGCTGAAGGGTTACTATAACAACATGGGTTTGCATGTGATCGGACCCCCATCCCATGTTCTTTTTCTAGTCAAATTGCCCCTAGGCTCCATTTTTAGCCCGACTGTTTACAGTGAGGGCTATAATCCTGACTTTCGTCAGTCTGTCCGTCCGTCTGTCCGTCTGTTAACATTTAGAGTTTTGGTTAAAGTTTGTGGTTAAAGTTTTTTACTGAAGGTTCAAGTGGGTTTTTTTCCCGTTTAGTCGACTTTCGTCTGTCCGTCTGTTAACATTTAGAGTTTTGGTTAAAGTTTTTACTGAAGGTGAAAGTTTTTTTCTTTTTAATTAATATTAATTACTATTGATTGTATCATTCTCATTATCTTTCATGTTATTTGGGGGAAATATTTAACCCTTTTTGCAGTGAGTTTAACTCAGAACTTCCAGGTTAAAGTTTTTGGTTAAAGTTTTTTGTTTTCAAAGTTACACCTTTAAATCTTCAAACAGTTTAGTGGAATGTCATTGTTTCTCATGTGGGACAATGTCTACTGTATACTGAAGCTTTCTACAGTGATTTTAATTAATATTGGCTTGATTTTAACCCCTTTTAAACACGTTTTCAGACTTAGTTTCTTTGTATTTGAAATTAAGCTTTACCTCATACTTTGTTACTTTAATTCTTGCATGCTCAGTACAACTTCATGATTGCATTTACATCATTGATTTCTTTTATTGGTTTCAGGAAATATTTACCTTTTAATTTGCAGCCAGTGTTACTTATTTTTCTCAGCTTAAAGTTTCGGATTACAGTTTTGCTTTTCAAGGTTGTACCTTTAATTCTTCAAACACTGTTTTACAATGTCTATGTTTTTCGTTTGGGGAAAGGTCTACTGAACTTGTATACAGTGGTTTCAAATAATATTGGCATTAATTTAACCCTTTTGAAAAGGGTTTTCGAACATAGTTTCTTTATTCTTTAAATTTGAAAGTAGGCTTCTACCATATACTTCGTTACTTTTTAGACCCCCCCCCCCCCCCCACAAGGGAGGGATATAGCATAGAGTTCCGTATGTCTACCTGTCTGTCCGTCCGTACGAACTTTGTTTATGGCATAACTTGAACAATAGTAAACGGGTTTCAATTCCTTTTGGTACATGTCTCTACAGCAACAATGTCAATGTCAAGTAACCAAATATCAATTTTTTTGTAGAAAGCTCTTTGGGAACAATGTCTACCTCAAGTTCGATGACCACCTGTATCCAATGAAAATTGTCGTGTTATAGCCATCCCCCTCCCTGACACTCCCCCCCCCCCCCCCCCACCAATTATGCAATTTTTATTCTTTGCTCAAAAATACATTTTGAAAGATTTAGAGTAACTACATGCGGAAAAAAATTTACTCCTATAACCGCCCCCCACCACACACTCCTCCCGGTGCCAATTAGGCAATTGTTTTCTTTGCACCAAAGTGCATTTTGAAGGATTCAGAGTGACTACGTCTGTCAACCAGGACGGCTGTCCGAGCCCAAAACCTGAAAACCTTTAGCACAGTCTACAGGTCGTATTTATGGAGGAATTTCATTGTAACTCTGTAGGATGTCACCGTTTCATGTCTAGATGAGAACGTCCCCTTTTGGTCGCGATCGGGCAACTGTGGCGGCTACAGGGGCCCGAAGCCCGAAAACATTTAAGCACAATCTACAGGTCGTATTTATGAAGGGATTTCATTGTAACTTGGTAGGATGACTCCAGATAATGTCTAGATGAGAACGTTCCCTTTTGGTCTCGATCGTTCAACCGTGACGGCTCCCAGAGTCCAAAGCCTGAAAACCTTTAGCACAGACTACAGGCCATATTTATGAAGGGACTTCATTGTAACTTTGTAGGATGACTCAGTATAATGTCTAGATCAGGACGCCCCCTTTTGGTTGAGATCGATCAACCGTGTTGGCTACACAGGCTCGAAGCCCCAAGCCTTTGGCATAGTCTACAGGCCGTATTTATGAAGGGATTTCATTGTAATTTGGTACGATGACTCGGTATAATATCTAGATGAGAACGTCCCTTTTCATTCGCGATCAGTCGACCGTGATGGCGACAGGGGCCCGAAGCCCAAAAACCTTTAGCACAGTCTACAGGTCGTATTTATGAAGAGATTCATTGTAACTTGGTACGATGCCTCCGTATAATGTCAAGATGAGAACTTCCCCTTTTGGTCGCAGTCTGTCAACAGTGATGGACGCCCGAGCCTGAAACCCGAAAACATTTAGCACAGTCTACAGGTAGTATTTATAAAGGGATTTCATTGTAATTTGTTAGGATGACTCAGTATAATGTCTAGATGAGAACGTCATATTTTGGCCGCGATCGGTTAACCGTGATGGCCGCACAGGCCTGCGACCTAGATTTGTTTAGCAAAGTCTACAGTTCATATTCATGAAGTGATTTCATTGTAACTTAGAAGGATAACTCGATATGATGTCTAGATGAGACTTTCCTATTTTGGTCACGATCAGTCAGCCATTACCGCCACCTGGTCACACGACCTGGATTCATTTAGTACTGTCTATAGGTTCTTTTTAAAAATGGATTTAATTGTAACTTGGTAGGATAACTTGGTATGATATCTTGATGAGACTGTCCTATTTTGGTCATGATCAGTCAACCGTGACTGCCGAGCCGTCATGTGACCAAGATTCCTTCAGCAAAGTCAAAAAGTCTACGAGTTATATTTATGAAAGGATTTCATTGTAACTTGATAGGATGACTCGTTGTGAAATAATTTAAAAGTAACTTGGTAACTTTGGCTGACATACATTAATTGTGAGGGCCACATTAACCTACCCCCCCCCCCCCCCCAATTCTTTAGTAAAGTCTATACCTCAAATTATTTTTATTGAAAACATAGCATACAGGGAACAGAAATTAACATATTCTCAATTATCACATTTCTTGTATTATTTTTATTCTTATCTAATTTTTGTCTGTTCAATAAGGTCCAGATAAAGCGACCAATGTATTATATGGAGAAATTGTTCTATAGAAAGCTTTCGGCCAAAGTTCTTCATCAGTTGTACTAACTTCAGATAATACGACATACTCGGTTGAATGTAAATTACACAATGAAGGCAGAGAGAGAACGTTAGACATCCAATCACTCTCTGCAAACGCCAGGCATCAGAGAATGTACTTTCTGTTCTTCGTGTTAAATCCCGATTACTTCCACGTTTCCAGTTTCCCACGCCAGTAGTTGCTAACGCCCAATGACTTTTTCAAAATTACTGAAGTAAGCATCTTTCAACGGATGTCCTGATCTGGATAAGTGAGTGTAACTAGGCATATGGTCGCACAATCTTAAGCCCCTAAGGTGTTCATTTAATCTCTCGCGGGTGGTCCTCTCAGTCTCTCCGACATACACCGCTGACTGACAAACCTATTCTGTTGGAATCGGCGGATCTGTCCTGGATTCAAGAGCCTCACGACACGAACCATCGCATTTACACGGAAATGTTGAATTTTCTGAAACACGAGAAGCTCTCCGAATAAAACGGAGGGATTTAAATCTCAAGGGAAAGGCGTAAAACTGAAGAAAGCTGACCCAATGCCTGACTATGCCATTGACTTATTCCATCGAAGTGATCACCTCAGATAATCATCGACGTGGCTTTGTTTTTTTATACATACAGTATGTAGAGAAATATACCCGAAAAACAGGAGCGCTGTGGCTCAGTGGTAGACTGGTGGACTTCTATGCTAGAGATCCCGAGTTTGATCCCCGCCTGGGACGACCCGCGGTGTGTCCTTGGGCAACTTTATCCCGGTTGCCTACATGGGGGCACGATGACGCCGTGCACTAAGGCGTACTGTTCGTCGATGGTGCACATGTCTTCAACCGCTGTAACCCTGCTTGAGAGGAGCTCGAACAGAGTTAGAATGTTGAGGAGCTGACAGTTGCTCGTCGATGCTCGGTGGTTCTCTCCGGGTTCTCCGGCTTCCTCCACCCGTAAAACTGTCACGGTCACGATTAGCCTTTGTGCGTAAATATGTGACCTTAACCACCAATAAATAAATAAATAAATAAATAATACCCGAAAAACGGACTAGCGCTTTATTTTTCAGATCAAAAGGACGGTTTACAAGCTATAGGGAGCGTGGTGGCTCAGTAGGTAGAGGTGCAGGCTGCAAGCCGAGAGGTCCTCGGTTCGAATCCCACCTGCGGCAACCGCGTTGTGTGCTTGGGCAAGACACTTCATCTCCATTGCCCGCGTGGGGGCACGATGACGCCGTGTATTAAGGCGTACTGCACGTCGATGGTACGCATGTCTTCAACCAATCTAACCCCGCCTGTGCTGCAGTGCGGAGTTACGATGTTGGGGAGCTGGCAGCTGCTCGTCGTTGCTCGGTGGTTCTCTCCGGGTACTCCGGCTTCCTCCACCCACAAAACTGTCACGGTCTTGATTAGCCATTGTGCATAAATATGTGACCTTAAACATCAATAAATAAAATAAATAAATTACAAGCTATAAGTCATTTCCGTCAAATGTTTCGATAGGTCGGTACATCAAACGATTTGATTGGGAATTAAATTCTATTCTACAATATATCTCCTATTCCATTCAGTCTTCGAATGAGGTGGACGTTTCTCACTAGCAGGCCATGCTTTTAACCCTTTAACAACATAACGACCAAAGCCGGCCTGCGCTATTCACAGAAATCACCATTCAATTTTTATTATTTTTTTATTTTTTTGTCCCAAAGACCTAGCATATGACCCATTATTGGAACGAGCTCGTTCCAACGAGGGGTCATAAGCTATGTTTTTTATGCAAAAATCAAAAATTAGTTACGCAAGAACTTTATTTGAAAGTGTCGTCTTCCTTTCGTGTTAGGTAAAGTATTAAGCTAATACATCCCAAATGCCAAGAATTGTCAGTGTTTGTTCTTGTTAAGTGTTTTCCCCGCAATCATATATTTTTATGTTTCAAAATTCGACAGCAGGATCTGTGAGGTGTTATGTGGTGATCTCGAGATAGTTATGTCTCGATTGAGACAGTGCTGCTCTCTTCGCCAAAGAAAAATACGGAGGCAATTTCCTCCATGCGTCCACCATCTAAATCACCACTCAAACATTGATAACAACAATAACCATATGATCAAATAGAATTGTCGAGGTTTTAGAGCAATTCCAAAATTATAAACCTGCTGCTTTTTGCCCACTGAAAACTCAAAAGACACCTGAAACTCAAGATCATAAAGCTTTTAAGTATAATACGTCGTGTAATGCCTGGGCAGATTTATTTATTCATTGGTGTTTAAGGTCACATACTTATGCACAATGGCTAATCGTGACCGTTTTACGGGTGGAGGAAGCCGGAATACCCGGAGAGAACCACCGAGCATCGACGAGCAACTGTCAGCTCCTCAGTATTCTAACTCTGTTCTAGCTCCACTCCAGCTGGGTTACAGCAGTTGAAGACATGTGCACCATCAACGTGCAGTGCGCCTTAGTACACGGCGTCATCGTGCCCCAATGTAGGCAACCGGAATAAAGTGCCTTGTCCAAGGACACAACGAGGGTCGACCCGGACGGTGATCGAACTCGGGACCTCTAGCACAGAAGTCCAACAGTCTACCACTGAGACACCGCGCTCCCACGTGGGCAGATGATAATCATCTTCATGTCCATGGAACGTCTGTCTCGGTTAAAAATGACATCATTCACATTTCTGTCCCTTTACAAACAAACTTAGGGGCTGCAGCTGTATGCCTTCTCTAGAGAAAACGGTTACGTTGTTTTCTAGTTACGTTTAACACTTCACCCAACGTAACGGCTAAAACCGACCAGCGCTATTCACAAAAATCGCCAATTAATTTTATTTTTTTGTTTCAAAAATATAGATTATGAGCCCTTATTGGAACGATCTTGCTGAGCAAATTCCAATGAGGGGTCACAACCTATGTTTTTGAGACAAAAAATGAAAAAAATTAGTTATGCAAGAATTTTTTTTTGCATCTGTCGTCTTCTTTTCACGTTAGGTAAAGGTTTTAACCAAGTAAAATTCTACAACTGAATGATCTTGAGTAGTCCGGCCGCCAAACGCCATTTTTTCACCAAACCATGTTTTGTTGTATTAAGTTTTTTTCTCAACGGTTTTTATTAGTTCAGATACCCCTCTTACTAATTTTTCTTACTGGACAGCTGACAGCATTGAGCATTTTTTTTAACTGGGCCTTAAAGTGAGGTACTGTTGAAGGGGTCGAAAATTAATGTGGAAATTACAGATCCGAATGATTATTTCATCTTAACTCACTATATAAGCACAAAACGTGATGTAATTGTGTTTCTATATAGTAACTACATCCGCATTGGGTATTTGGTAGAAATTGAACGGATATTACACCGCTACTTATATCTGTCAACGCTATTTATATCTAACAACGCTCTTTATATGTGAACGCGTTTGGAGATTACGTCATTTAACTGTTCTTTCTCTTTGATTTTTTAGAGCGAGGGCTCATTATTGCAACTGCGCAATTGTGTCTCACTACACACATCATAAACTTCCAATTTTGTCTCGCCTTTTATCACTAGCGTTTCTATTTCTTCAACTTCACTCGATATAGCATCAGGTTCGGGCGACCTTTGTTTTGAAACGACATAGACTAACTCCGTCATGTCAGATGCTTGTTTTTTCTCAACCACGTTCGGTTGTGCTGAATCGAGGAGCAAAGATCCTCTAATGAACGTGAAAGCAAAGCGAATTGAGAATATACTCAGGTGTAGTAGGATTTGTAACGACGAATTACATATAGCTTTGCAACATGGGTACGATGCAGACCCAGATTTGACGCTGAGTTGCCATAAATACTGTGTTGAGAAGTATTTGCACCCGAAGAATGTGAAGCAAGCAAGCATTACTCATAGCACATGCCTAGATTCTGATGCTCCGCCCGAAAAACGATTCAAACGTTCACATGACGAATTTACTTTCAGGCGTCTTTGCCTATTTTGTGGTGATGACTGCATAGTTGACCGGGATAGGAAGAATCCTTCAAGGTGGAGGCCGCCTACCTGTTTCGCCAAATAGGCACACATACACCGCAGTTAGTGATGAAATAATTGGCATTTGTTGTTGTAGGAACGATAAATGGTCCGAAGAAGTAAAGCTTAGAGTGTGTGGTGCTGTTAGCGACTTACATGCTGCCGATGCTCGGTGCCATGTTGACTGTAGGTCGAAATTTAGGAATCCAAAATCGATAGAATCAGCTGCAAAACAGAAAATTGATCTTTCATCACCACATAGTCAGGCCATACAAGTTGTCATATCTTACATGAAAATGACACATCCCCCACGTGGAGTTCTGTCGAATTATTTGATCTTTATCTGCAATCTGGTGGAACTAACAATTCCCGTCGATCATGTGTGTCTGATCTAGTCGATAGCTGCGGAGATGACATTTTGGTGTTGTCTTCCCCGGGAATCGCCACCGTTTTGGCAGACAGATCCAGAGCTGGTACCTTACTTAGGCACGTTAAAGACTCGGATGATGACAATATTGACAGTTCCATAAAGATTCTCAGTAAAGCACTTGGCAAATAAATCAAAGATATGGATCATGACAAAGATAACTACGCCACTGATGTTAACAGCGAGAGCGTATCCTCGTTTGTAAGTTGTACACACATTACTAAGTCGTTTAGCTCCACAGTTGGACCACACATTTCCTGCTCTGATGATAGGAAACATAGTGACATCGGCGTTGTGTTGAAAATACACACCGCTTCAAATTTCGTTGGCAACGCTGTTAAGAGATTCTAAAGAGTTGGTAAAAACCATACATTATTTTGGTGCTACATGCTCATATGACGAGCTAGTGAGATTCAAAAAATCTGCGGCAGCTCTGGCTGCAAAGAATGCAAATGATACACCGATTTCGGATGCCAACAATGGCCTCATACAAGTGGTTGTTGACAACTTTGATGCTGAAATTGCTTCTCAAAATGAGAAGCTAAGCACCCATTCATTGGCAATCGTGATGGCTCAAAAGGACAATAATGATTCCGTTGAGTCTCAGACGATCTCAAGATTGAAAAAGTCAGATATGACAAAACCAACAGAGTACGAATTGGATGTTGTGCGTTTCAATGGACCCAAACGACCCGACATGCCCGCATCACATGTACGAAACACTGTTCCCCTTCTTTCAACATTGTGTCACAGTGCAATGTCATTACTCAGAGCGATAGAACATGACTTCGCATTTTTGAAAGATATGGTCAGTGACCAGAACTGTCCGGAGTTCAATGGGTATAATACCCGCATGACGAGAGACTCGGGTCAAGCAACAAACCCAAAAACGAACGCAGCATACCTCCCTCTAATAGACATGACACCTGCTGATCCAGACACTATCATGGCAGCTATGGAAAAGGCAGAGTAACTATCGCCAGATGCAGGACAGCCGTTCACTATATTTACTGCCGATCAGGAGTTATACAAGATAGCAGTTCAGGTGTTATGGTCTTGTCCAGACAAATTCGCGGCATTTGTTCCTCGATTGGGTGGTATGCATTTGCTCATGAGTTTCAGTGGTTCAGTTGGAACGCTCATGGCCAATACTGGACTTTCAGATATACTTGAGTCACAATTCGGTGGGGTTGAAAAGATGTTGACTGGGAAAAAGTTTCCAATGAATATGAGAGCCATGCGTGTGTGATTAGAAGAACTTTTGCGAACAGCTTTCGAGAATAATGATTTGCAATGTTCAGAAGATTTATTTGCATTGCTAGAAGAGAACGCGTGCAAAAGTCGCACGACAAAAATGTGGGTTGATGCTTTTTTGAAACCATGCTTCCTCGTGATGTTGTACGTACGAGCGGAGAGAGAAGGTGACTGGCTTTTGCACATCGAAGCAGTGAAAAGCATGCTTCCTTATTTCTTTGCTTCTGGTCATGCAAATTACGCAAGATATGGGCTTTACTATCTGCAGCAGATGCAAAATATGCCACCGGATATATTATCTCATTTCTTGAAGGGTGAACATGTGATGAGACACATACCTGGTCTATGGAATGGCATATGGAGCGATATGTATATCGAAACTACCATCATGCGATATGGCCATGGCAAATCCAGTATAATAGGTATCACATTAAAGCCAGAAACACTAAAAACCTGGGCATTGAGTTCGCATGCATGTGGGAAGTTAGCTACCGGTATATCAAATTTCCGAGAAGATCGAGATGGTGACAAATTACAGATCGCACAAAAGGAAGAGGCCAAGTATAGAATTGCAAGTGATTCTGTCGACCGTATTGGTCTGAGAACTAAACTAGGAATGTGTATCGACCCACTGGATCCAAACGGACACCCCGAGACCATAATTAACATCGCAACTGGTAGGATAGGTCCAACGTCTGTCAATGTCGATAAGATTGTCAGCCTCGGAATTCAGAAAATGACGGAATTTGAAGAGGCCTTCCCGAGTGGATTTTATGAGTCAATTTCGAAACCAGTACAAACTATGGCAATCTTGAAAAAGTCGCTGAAGGCTGGGGAGGTCAAAATATATGACACTAATCTTATTTATTCCAGAGTTATCGGACATTTATGTAGTTCACGTGAATTAGATATCAAACATATCCTTTCCTTTGAACTGTCACCACTACCAACCACCATATTTGATGAATCCGGGGATATGCGCGTGTGCACATCAAAATCAGTATTGAAAAATAAAACAGTTGTTGAGAAACCAAAAAGAATGTCAGGTGTGGATAAGAAATCTGCAATTGTTATCGATGGCTGTGCACTGCTCTGGATACCTCATTGGCCCGTGTCTACCAAAACCAGACCGGCAACTGTTCTAGACTTCATTATAGCGTTTAAAGACAACATCAAACAGAAGTTGCGATCGAGTGATGTGTATTTGGTGTTTGACAGATATGTTGACTACAGCACCAAGTGCGTGACAAGGGCACACAGAAAGGCCGATGGGCTGCCGGATGTTTCAACTTGTACCCACCTCCCTGCTACCACCACAAAAACATGTGCCGACCGAAGTGGAGAACAAAAAGCAACTGATCTCCATTATATGTGATCAACTCACCACGGACAAAAGTTTTGCTGAGCAAAACACACGAACTCACAAACTTGTAATTACTGGCCAACGTGATGTTCCGGTTGTGGTTTGTTGTGGATCGGTGACAGATAGAGTAGATATGGCAACTAGTCACGAGGAAGCTGACAACATTATCGTTCAGCAGGCAATATTATTTGCTGCAGCTGAATGTAATAACGTTGTGGTTGTTGCTGAAGACACTGACGTCTGTTTGTTGTTGCTGCGTCACTACCTTGAGCAACACTTAACAGTTGCAATGACTATGGAGTCACCAATCCACGGACGGGTGGTGATAGATATACCTGCCGCAGTTGATACACACAAGAAAATTGTTCCTCAATTGCTCGCTGCTCACGCACTTTCCGGGTGCGATACTGTAGGGGGGATACTTTGGTATCGGCAAAGGGCGTGTACTGAAGGTTCTGCAAACTGGTGGGACACTGGAATCACTTGGTGAGAATAACGTTGAGATATCGGATGTTCTAGAACAAGCCACCAAGTTCATAGCATTATGCTATAGATCTCCTAAATCAACATCAATGTCCGATGCTCGTTTGTGCATATGGAGAACACGAATTGGGAATCCGACTGCAACATCTGCTCCTAAAGTGTGCAGACTACCGCTCACAACAGAGGCTTTTACTGAGAATGTCAAACGGACCCATTTGCAAACTTGTATATGGAAGCATGCCCTTCAACCTAACCCACCGCAGATGGACCCAACTGTATTTGGATTCGAGAAAGACGTGAATACAAAATCTTTGAACCCTGTGACAGTCGCGTCCACCGTCAAGCTAGCACCTGATGAAATACTGAAGATGATTAGGTGCACATGTTCGAGTAAAACGCCATGCAAATATTCGAGGTGTGAGTGTAATGCGGCAAACATGGCGTGTACCATTTTCTGTGCGTGCAGTGTTTCAGAGGATTGCTGCAATAAACAGACATCGCTGGCAGTAATTCGTAGTGATGAGTCGATCTAAGGAACTACACAGTCATTCAACTTGATATTCACTGCATCTTGTGTGGTCCTTATAAAGTACTTCACCAATGATATTTGCAAACATCTCTCTTGTTACAATTTCTCGTAAATTTCAGTTCCCACCTCCGTTTTGGAGTCTTTAACACTACTGCTGAAAATAGAAAAATGTTTCTAATTTTGGTAGGCATTTTGATTTTTTCTGGAAAATCTGGGAATAAGCTGACCCGCTTTGTGACCAACACAGTCAGTTGGAAATGGCGTGCTGTACTGAATTATTTCGTAAAGATTTTTGACTTTCAATTTCAAATTTTCTGTGGTATCGGCGGAAACTTGAATTTGGGGCCATCTTAGGTTTTGGCGGTTATAAGGAAATTGATCAACCCTGTCAGCTGCCCAGTAAAGGGAACCGCACGAGGAGACCATATAGTTATACGATATAGTGATACGATAATACACCGACAAAAAAACAGGTTAAGTGTATTGGCAACTGGACTATGGGCAGATGAGTGTAGACTGTAATTGCTTTGTTACTTTTCCAATTTTGGGGGCATTTTGGACGCCATATTGGGTTTCTCAAACAATTCCTTTGATTATATATAAAAAACGAGCATCACCCCAAATGGCTAATTCATATCGGTAATCATTGTTGGACATTTCAAAATAATAGCGCCTAATAGCCGCCTATATTTGTAAGAAATGATGATTTTTTTGCCATATTTGCGGCCATTTTGGACGCCATCTTGGGTTTTGAGAGAATATATTTCATATGACACACGAGAGTAACAGTAGGTTCATGAAAATGTGCCGATATGTGTATATACCTTGCATTGTTTATACATATAATATCGGTTAATTCCGACGGACATAACATAATTCGCAACTTTTTTCGGATTGACTATGTTATACCGGCGTTTATAAATAACGTGATACAGTGAGCAACAATCCACTTCTGGTGGATATTAGAGTACCAGTGTGTGCAGAAATGGCCCCTCTGGTAAATAGAATTAAGCATACATATTTGTCAACATCTTAGCAACAATATGAAGGATACGTGGTGAAATCTCCCAAAAATGAGAAAAGTGTGACACATTGGCGGCCATCTTGGCCGCCATATTGGATTTTGATAATCTTATTTTGACCAATAAGTAACAATTTTATATGTGTACGATGAATCAAGAAGAAAAATCTTCAAAATTCCATATTATCTTACCAAAAATTCCGATCCAAGTTATATGGTGATATTGTATTTTTTCATAGCGGCCACCTTGGCGGCCATCTTGGATTTTGTCGAATAAAAAAAATTGCTCAACACTGTCAGCTGTCCAGTAAGAAAAATCTCATCAAGGAGACCCTATAGAAAAATAATCCGCCGAGAAAAAAACTAAATACAACAAAACCAGGTTCAGTGCCTCGGCGGCCGGACTTGAAGGTCGAAGATGACTTATGCGGAAGGAAAACTGGGACACTTTCCTATCGTTTTGTTCTGAACGGCTCGCACAGGAGAAATTTGAATTTTTTTTACATGTGGACCATTTTACAATGGAATTGACTGACACTGCAAACACAGCCATTTCAAAATCCTCGCCAAACCCGAAACGTTTCACAAACTATGGTTTGATAATGATTGCAAACAGGCTATAAGGGATCACAAGAAAACAACAGAAATTTAATAAGTCCCCAACCACAAGTAATTTGGGCAAACTGCGAATAAATCGGACAAAAAAAAAACACCAACCAACCCCCCCCCCCACCCCCACCCCCACACACAAACACACAAAAAACAAAAAAACAGAAACGTTCTTGGGAAACTTATAAAATGTTTCGAAACTTAACACAGTCCCATCAAGAAATGATTAAAAAAATTATTGGTAAAGGAACAAAATCAAGTGTGCAACACATGGAAGATAACCACTCACCAAGTACATAAAGAAGAAGAAGAAGAAGAAGAAGAAGAAGAAGAAATATAAAACAACTTGGCCTGAACATTTTCGAAACACTTGTCTGAAAATTGTAATCCAGAATTCGTTAAAAGTAAAAATTAGGAAATATAGAAGCTGGAATTTGCCTCTGACAACTTGGAGAATTGCAATGAAACAATCTCTATGGAAGTGCTATGTAACTTTTTGCATGGAGAAAAGACACTGCCACTGAACCCGATGAAAGTACACTACCAAATACAAAACATCTATCTCAAACTTCACTTGAACTTTAACAACATGTGTCAATTTCCAATGAAATATGGGCTACTGGCCAGTTTCTAACTTCCCCGACGAAAAAAACGGTGATCCCCGCATGTTGCAGACAATTCATTTATTGGTGTTTAAGGTCTCACATTTCTGCACATGACTAATCATAACCACGACAGTTTTAAGGGTGAAGGAAGCCGGAGAACCACCGAGCAACGTCGAGCAACTGTCAGCTCCCCAACATACTAACCCCACACAAGCAGGGTTAGCATTGGTTAAAGACAGGTGCACCATCGACGTGCAGTACGCCTTAGTATACAGCGCCACCGTGCCCCCACGTGAGCAATGGGGTGAAGTGTCTTGCTCAAGGACACAACGCGGTTGCCGCAGGTGGGGTTCGAACCGAGTTACAGACAATTACGATTTTTATCAAATTGCATATGTAGCGTTGGTGTCACATATCTAGATAGGAGCTTTCAAATTTTTTTGAATTTTGTTGAAAAACATGGCCGCTAGCAGCCATCTTGGATTTGGTATATAAATTGTCGACAGTTCCATTAGCAAACCCTACAGGCCACATCTCTCAACCGATTTTTTTTTCAAATTTCATTTGAAGCTTTGGTGTGATGTTTACATGGGAGGTACCAAAGTTTTTCTAAATTTCGTGGAAAAACATGGCCGTCAGTGGCCATCTTGAATTTGGCATATAAATTGCCAACAATTCCATTAGTACACCAAACAGGTCGCATACCTCATCCGATCTTTTTCAAAGTTCATATGCAGCTTTGGTGTGATGTCTTCTGTGGACTTGATTGAATGACTTGGAATTATTGGAACTTTCTATTTAGTTCAGTCCTCTCTTGTACAAGTTGAGCTGCAGTGTCACTGACACTTCCATTATTCTTATAACTTCATCTCATGTGCAAAGGATATTTGTCATCGGGTTGTTTTACACAGTATTCATTCAGTGTTTGTTATCAGTATTTACGACTGTCCTCGCTTTGTATTTCATTGTCACACTAACATACATACCGTAAACTGGGGTGTATAGGGACAGGGGTATGAATAGGGACAGAAAACTGAAAAGTTATTTCAAGTTTTGTAAACATGCCTAGATTATTTTTTAAAGAATCTTTATATATTATTTCCCGATGGGTCTATAAGTGAAGAAAAAAATATCTAGGCGTGTTTACAAAACTTGAAATAACTTTTCAGTTTTCTGTCCCTATTCATACCCCTGTCCCTATACACCCCAGTTTACGGTACTTCATGTTTTTAAATCAAATATTTCACTTTCTAATGGAATCTTGTTACTCAACATAACTTAACGTTATGATGTAGTCCCAGTTGCTGATGCGACGTGAAACACGAATAAATAAATAAATAAATAATAACAAACTGCATGGCTCAGAGGTGGACTGACCATGTGATCCACCGGGGAAATTCCCGGTAGATCCCATGTTGGATTCCCCTTGGGGCCTCCCAATGGCTTCGGTCCAACAACTGTTGGTACGCGAAATTTCGCGAAAATAACCAAAAAGCGAAATAGATCTGATTGCACAGATTGCCAGTATATCGAAATGCTCCCTATGTGAAATGCCATTGATTAGTCTGCCATTGATCGTTCAAATGAAAGGAAACAGGAAATAGCGTTCCTTCGGTTTTAAGTTTCAAAAATCAAAAATTTCTCCGACTGGGCTGAACTAGGGCCTTCCCGATGAGTCCTCCCACCCAATAGAACCATTTTTGTCGAATGATCGACGAAGATGACACACAAATGCTATGGAAATGTCTTCTATGTGGACTGTCACTGATCGCTCAGATGCAAGGAAGTCGCGTTCGTTCAGTTCGCCAAATCAAAAATTTTCTCCGGGTCTGTGGCCTCCTTGTGCATTCCCCGGTAACTTTTCTTGGCCCAGTCCGCCCCTGGCATGGCTGGCCTATCTACCGCAAAAGTATCTCAACGCTTTTTTTCTCTACTACTATCGTGCTATGTTGCGCGACCCTGTAAAAGCTTACAAGGTATACGCTCTTTATTTCCAGGCCTGATTAAAACGATTGATCTGGGTCGTCGTATTCCGTCTCGACAACAAGACAGAATATGGCTTTATTAACTGTTGTTATTATATGACAGTGAGTTGGAGCACAGTGGCTCAGTAGATAGAGATGCAAGCCGAGAGGTCCTCGGTTCGAATCCCACCTGCGGCAACCGCGTTGTGGCCTTGGGCGGGACGCTTAGTGCCAATTGCCCTCGTGGGAGCACGGTGGCGTTTTGTACTAAGGCGTACTGCACGTCGATGGTGCACTTGTCTTCAACCAACCTTATGTGGAGGTTGTACGTTGGGGAGTTTGACAGTTGCTCGCCGTTGCTCGCTGGTTCTCTCCGAGGAATCCAGCTTCCTCCATCCGTGATACTGTCCGACACGAGGTAACCCTGGCTGTCGAAAGTGTCATTAAACCCTAATAAATAAATAAATAAATAAATAAATAAATAAATAAATAAATAAATAACAATGGATATTGAAAAAAGTAAATACGGCACCTGCCGTGTAAACGTCAAAAGAAATGGATCAACCAGGTAGCACATTATTACTCTTGAAACTGAAAATTTCCATCCTATGGATAAATTTGGGGGAATGGTGGGGGTGGCTGTCTAAATTCCATTTCATTGCTAATCGCACTCAAGAACGCCTATTCTCTAACGTTTATGGTGGATTAAGACAGAACACAACGAGGATGAGGGGTGGGGTATGACTGGAACCAACGACCCGAATTGGAGTTTTACCTGTATTTCATGATCGCGGATGGCACGCGTGAAATACAGGAAAAACTTCACAACAAAAGTCGTTGATTCCTGTCCTCCGAACTCTATCCGAGTTGTGTTCTATATTTATACCGCGATTCCACTAAAATTAAGTGAATGAGGCTGATAATTTAACTCCATGAACCCGGGTGGCCGTTTTTTTCGACCCAGGATATTGATTAGACCTGAATTAATAAAGTAGATAGTTGCTCAGTGAATTTGTGATGTAGACCAATCAAGATTTTCAACGTGCAGCCCCAAGGTCTTGGGGCTGCAAATTGAAAATATTGGTTGGTCGTCCCGAAATAACGAATATAGACTCTTCCAATTGATAAAACTAAACAGACATGGAATATACTATCAGGGTTCAAAGGGTCAGGAAAAATATCACGTTTGGCGCTCTGTTTGCATTCATGCTTGACACCATTTTGTGTCGAAGCATTTCATTCACATCATCACATCACTCGGAGGCGTAAGGACCAATCAGATGCGTCTTACACGTGGGCCGGATTTCACGAGCGGTGTACCTCGCTCCTTTCTCTCTCTATTGTATCGTGTGACGTTAAACACACACAGTGATCGTGGTATAAAAGTAAGACATTTTCAAAAAAAAGATCTCGCATGGAATGTTTGTCCCTGTTGTTGAGGCTAAGTTATTCCACAACAAGACCACAATAAAGGAGACAGTTTCCCTGTCTCCTTGTAGAACCCTGGAAAGCGGAGCAGTGCTTGTTTACTGAGGTACACAAATTCTGCTTTGCTGGTTAACCCTTTACCCAACGTAACGGCCAGAACCGGCCAGCGCTATTCTCAAAAATCGCCAGTTAATTTTCATTATTTTTTGTCTCAAAAACATAGGTTATGACCCCTCATTGGAACGAGCTCGTCGAGCTCGTTCCAATGAAGGGTCATAACCTATGTTTTTGAGACAAAAAATGAAAAAAATTAGTTATTCAAGAATTTTTTTTTACAAGTGTCGCCTGCTTTTCATGTTAGGTAAAGGGTTAATAGGATCCCGAACCAACGCCGTGGAAGGAAGTCCTGTAAAATGAGTAGCATTGGTGTAAACGATTGGTTACACTTGACTTCATCCCGTTGTTTGCAGTTGTGAGATAGTCAAAGATGCTGAGATAAATAAATAAATAAATAAATAAATAAATAAATAAATAAATACCCGGCAGGAGACTAGACCTGACCCCTCCCGTCCCCTGGTGCCACCCCTGATTTATGGGCAATCTACGGTGGTATCAAGAAGCTATGGTATCTTTGGTAGTAAATATATGATGTAAACTATGAATATCGTTGGGGGGGGGGGGGGGGTGGGTACGATGTTGTGTATCGTGCGATGTATTGTATCGTGCGCATGCGCACACGTATATCTGAAATGGCACGTACCTACTACCGCCTGGGATTCAGGTTTTGACGTTCAATAGCCTGAGCGCCAAAACCTGAATCCCAGACGGTAGTATTTTAACCCTTTAAACCGGCCAGCGCTATTCACAAAAGTCGCCAATTAATTTTCATTATTTTTTGTCTCAAAAATATAGGTTATAATCTCTCTTGGGAACAAGCTCGTCGAGCTCGTTCCAATGAGGGTTCATTTTTGAGAAAAAAAATAAAAATAGTTACTGAAGAATTTTGTTTGCAAGTGTCGTCTGCTTTTCATGTTAATTAGGGTTAAGGAAAAATTGATTATTAAATCGCACGAAACAAGGTTTAGTTGTAGATTATATTGAATTTCTAGAATATTCATTCATCGTAATTCGAGTGAAAATGAACAGACGTCTTTTCCGTATGTTGGCATATCTTTCGTTAACTGCGACTGTTTTTGAGATATTCTTTCAATGTAAGTTTTCGGTTCTTTTTGTCTCCGCGTGGGAATACCGGTGTAGCAACCACTTTTGTTACAACTACTTTTGTTACAGCTCACCACTTTTGTTACAACACTTTTCCACTTTTGTTACAGCTCAGCACTTTTGTTACAAAGTCAACCACTTTTGTCACAAAATGAGCTCACCACTTTTGTTACAACCATCGCCCATTTTTATATCAAAAAAAAAAACCTCGCTCAAAACTTTTGTTGCAACAATCGCCCATTATTGTTACAATTTTTGTCAGTGAGAAAAAATAAGTAGTAATCTGCAAGTAATGCGAGACGTGACGTTCAGTCATGATTATCGGGAGTGCTGTTGCTCAGGGGTTAGAGAGTTGGTCTTGAGATCGGAAGGTTGTGAGTTTGATGCCTGACCGGGGTAACTTGCGTTGTGTTCTTGGGCAAGGCACTTAATCCCAATTTGCCCGTTTGGGAGCACGGTTGCGCCATGTTCTGAGGCGTATCGCACGTTGATAGCACTCATGCCTGCAACCAATGCTAACCCCATTCCTGTGGGATTAGGACGTTAATGAGTTTACAGTTACTCGGGATAGGGATAGGATCACTGGGGTGGGTCACCGGGTCACACATGGATGGAATGGTGGGTCACGTGGGGAGGTCATCTGGTCGAGGTTTCTCCGCTTGGTTTGGTTCGCTGGGGAAATGTGTCGCTCGTGGTCGGGATGTGGGGATCAGTCCCAGGGCAGGTCTTCCCTGGATGGGGTAGTGAGGTGTTGGGTCAAATGTGGAAGGCAAGACCTGGAAGAAGGGCGAGTGTATCGCTCTCGCTTGTCCTGTTGGATAACCTCACTAGTTATCGCCTGAGGTGATCTCGTGATCATTTTCCCCGCATGAGGATAAGAGGGATGTGAGGTGAGGCTTGACCTCACACCCCTCTTATCCACATCTCGGTTCAAGTGATTACTAGTGATCGCCTGTAGTGATCGCCTGTGGTGATCACTCTCCCCGTATGAGGATAAGAGGGGTGTGAGGTGAGGCCTCTTCTATGAGATACTGGCAGTAGTAGCGGCGGGTAGCCCCCGGGGATGGTTCATTTCAGGGATTTCGTAGGGGTCCACTTGAGTGCCACCGTTGATTACCAAGCCTGAGTGGACTGATCTGCGTCCGCTGGCCCTGCCAGTGGGATCCGCTGCGGTTTCTTTTTACCTTCGTCGATTTTTTTAAAACAAAAAAACATTATATATGAGGGGATTAAAGAAAATCGTTATATTGTAGGGAGTATAATTAGTGCTCCTCCCACCCAATACCCACCCACCCCACTCCCGCGCTGACCACACACTGGTATAGCTTTCTCACTTGATATCGGCCTACTAGATCATTATCCGTAAACGTGTATCTAACATAGAGGCCAGAACAGTCAAATAATTACCCCCAATAAGACAAATACCGTAGAACAAACGTTACAATTTGTCAAAATAACAATACAAGTCTGAATCTTATTGGAACAGGCTCAGTGATCTCATTGCAAAGACATTCATAGTTTTATTGTTATGTTAATGTTTTCTATACATATTTTTCAAACTTTTACTTCATTTCTAAAAAAAACTGTTATTTATTTATTGATTGAGGTTTAACGACACTTTAGACAGCCCGTGTCATCTCGTGCCAGACAGTTTTACTGGTGGAGGAAGCCGGAGTCCATGGAGAAAACCACCGATCAGTGGCGAGTAACTGTCAGACTCTCCAACTTACTAGCCCGGCAGAAGCAAGGTTAGCAGTGGTTGAAGGCGTGTGTAGCATCGACGTGCTACACGCCTAAAAACACTGTGCCACCATGATGCCGCTCGAGCAAGTGAGGTTAAGTATCTTGCTCAAGGCCAAAACGCGCCTGACTCTAACGAGACTCGAACTCATGACCTCTCGATCACGAGGACGACACGCTATCCAATGAGCAATCGCGACCTTCTAAAATACTGTGGTGACTGGTTAAAGAGTATTGACAAAAGGCCCCACTCAACTTAGTCAAAATGCCGGAGTCCATGGAGAGAACCACCGATCAGTGGCGAGTAACTGTCAGACTCTCCAACTTACTAGCCCGGCAGAAGCAAGGTTAGCAGTGGTTGAAGGCGTGTGTAGCATCGACCTCTCGATCACGAGGACGACACGCTATCCAATGAGCAATCGCGACCTTCTAAAATACTGTGGTGACTGGTTAAAGAGTATTGACAAAAGGCCCCACTCAACTTAGTCAAAATGCCGGAGTCCATGGAGAGAACCACCGATCAGTGGCGAGTAACTGTCAGACTCTCCAACTTTTGTATTGACAAAAGGCCCCACTCAACTTAGTCAAAATGCCGGAGTCCATGGAGAGAACCACCGATCAGTGGCGAGTAACTGTCAGACTCTCCAACTTTTGTATTGACAAAAGGCCCCACTCAACTTAGTCAAAATGCCGGAGTCCATGGAGAGAACCACCGATCAGTGGCGAGTAACTGTCAGACTCTCCAACTTACTAGCCCGGCAGAAGCAAGGTTAGCAGTGGTTGAAGGCGTGTGTAGCATCGACCTCTCGATCACGAGGACGACACGCTATCCAATGAGCAATCGCGACCTTCTAAAATACTGTGGTGACTGGTTAAAGAGTATTGACAAAAGGCCCCACTCAACTTAGTCAAAATGCCGGAGTCCATGGAGAGAACCACCGATCAGTGGCGAGTAACTGTCAGACTCTCCAACTTACTAGCCCGGCAGAAGCAAGGTTAGCAGTGGTTGAAGGCGTGTGTAGCATCGACGTGCTACACGCCTAAAAACACTGTGCCACCATGATGCCGCTCGAGCAAGTGAGGTTAAGTATCTTGCTCAAGGCCAAAACGCGCCTGACTCTAACGAGACTCGAACTCATGACCTCTCGATCACGAGGACGACACGCTATCCAATGAGCAATCGCGACCTTCTAAAATACTGTGGTGACTGGTTAAAGAGTATTGACAAAAGGCCCCACTCAACTTAGTCAATTCATTCGATAAAAAAGAAGAGAAATTCAGGAGATTACTGTATAAAGTAAAAAGACGCCTCATCCAAGAAGACTGTGTCCAAAAGCTCGAGAAAGAAACAGCAGTCTCATTGCCCTAAAAGTTAGAATTTTCCAGAAATAGTCAACTTTAGAACTCCTGCACACATGTGTATATGACGTTGGTACCGAACATCCGCAACAGGTTTAGGTTTTGATAATCATGACTAAACGTCACATCCAAGTACTTGCAGATTACTTTTATTTTTCACACTGACAAAAATTGTAACAGAAATGTGCGTTTGTTGTAACAAAAGTGGTGAGCGAGTTTGTTTTGTTTTTTTTTTTACAAAAATGGGCGATTATTGTAACAAAAGTGGTGAGCTCATTTTGTAACAAAAGTGGTTGATTTTGTAACAAAAGTGGTGAGCTGTAACAAAAGTGGGCAAATGCTGTAACAAAAGTGGTGAGCTGTAACAAAAGTGATTGCCACATACCGGCACCAGCATACTGAACAGTGGGAAGTGGGTCTAGTTCCTGTTTTCTTTGGTAAGCAATCCCTGTTCCACTGGTAAACTTGGACCCAGTAACCAACACCTAGGGTGGAAATTCTATGAAGTGTACGGCATTGCTATAAACGACTGGCTATATTTTACTTTATACATGTGTTGCTAACACGATGCAGCTATAGATGCTGAAAGTCTGCAGAAAGCTGAAGGTTATGTATCACCAAGACACTCGTCGAAGGGAGCCCCCATCCAGACAATAACTTCCATTCTTTGATATAGACGAAGGAAATGCAAAACTGGATCCAATGGACCTCGGGGATCAACCCCGAAAAAGTCCATTGGCGGAGACATTCCTTGTGTGCCCTACGCATGATACATTTCATGTAGTTCCCTGCGAATCTCAAATTTCGGGTCAGTTCGAATGCCGAATCGTATGTGCGCCAGAAGCATCAGAGGACAAAACGGGGGGGGGGGGGGGGGGGGGGGGGGGAGGGGAGGGGGGGGGGGGGGGTTGCAAGAGTATGAAAAACAGGGCATTCGACTCCGGATTCGAGTTTTTGCCGGGGATTTGCAACGAAGGGAGGTCTAGCATAGACTGCAAGCTAACACTCAATAGTATTGACACTGGATATATATAAATCTTTAGAAAGTCCGAGAACTGTACTGAGAAACTCTTGAGAATTCGTTTCTAACGTATCTTACGTATACTGATGCCAATGGTGGTATCAGTTATAATGACGGGGGCAGGTCGATAATCATCAAAGAAGTTATACAATCGGCGGGATAGGGTCTCACCTCCATTGACTGTATAGCTTCTTCGTTTGGTGACTATCGATCAGCCCAGGCCTTCGTAATTATAACTGATACCCCCCTCCCCCTCTCATCACCACCACCACCATTGGCACTGCCACACGTTACACGTTTAATATACACCTGAAACTTAATTAAGCACACCGTTTTTTCGCAGTGGTGTTAGTAGAAACTGTCTTTACTTTCACGCTATATTTCAGATGGCCAAAAGTGGTTGTTTGCGGAAAGAATGGTCTATTGACAAATGAAAGACAACACAATGATGAAAATATGCAGTATTTTAATGGCGCTAATTGCACATATCTATCACTAATGTTTTTGATGGAAAAATGTTCTGTCGACAAGTATGGTGCTGGAACGGTGCATGATGAAACAATACCGGTAATTACAGACAAAAAATGTAACTTGTGATCTCCTGAACACAATAGCAGTGTCTGACGTCACTCGCGAGTGTATCCTCCACGTGCCTAGATGACAGCCTGAACTCTCCTCCTAATGCTACTAGTGAGCCTTTTGATACGGCCCAGAGGCAACTGGTGACACTCCTTATGCAATACAGCTTCCAAATCGGCCAAATTCTGTACCGGAGGATCCCTTGCTTGAACACGACGCCCGAGAATGTCCCAGATGTGTTCTAAGGGATTCAAATCGGGGCCCATTGCAGGCCAAGGTAGTATTGTAATAGCGTTGTTCTGAAGGAAGGCTTCCACAGCATGGGAACGATGTGGCCTTGCATTGTCGTCCCCGAATACAGGACAAGTAGCCAAAGGGTGGTTGTCAAAATGAGGCACGACAACCGGATTGAGAATGTGCTAGATGTACAGATGACCATTGAGATTCCCACGTTTTGCCACCATACCAAGTTAACAATCATGAGAGAGGCACTCCCAGATCATTACTGATCCTCCACCATAAGGAACAGTTGGTCTGATGTTCCTGGGCACGTAAGCAGTATTTCTATGCCTCCACAGTCTCATGCGGCCATCTGTGACGTGAAGCAGGACGCTACTCTCGTCTGATCAATGGACTCTCCTCCACGCCCTGAGATTCCCATGTTGTCGTGCCTTACACATCTCCAAACATCGTCTTTGATGTCGATCGGACAGAGCTGGACGCTTGATGACCCTCCTGACCTCATACTCAGTGCTTTGAGACGGTTCTGTTACTCAAACGCCTGTTGGGGAGCCAAAGGCGTTTCAACTCCCCCCCCCCCCCCCCCGAAACAAGGGGTTCACGCCTAACGCCTCCGATCTTCCCCAGGAGAGGTCTTTTGGGATTGTCCAGGTCTTAGTCGGCCCTTAACATCATTGGTTTGTCGATGTTTTCGGACAAGTCTGCTAATAACAATGACTATAGCCAAGTTGCCTTCCAATAGCTTTGAATGACATGACGATTTGCCATGTTAGTGCCTCTGACAGTCTCCTCCTCGCCATGTTAACATTTATTGATAAAAGAAGTGACAAATTTTCTTGTTTCATACCCAGATATTGCATGTGGATGATAAAGTTTTTTGTGACATTCATGGGAAGCATGCTTCACGTGGACGAGGGGATGTGTTTGGGGTACACAATCGACCAGAAACATCATGTTTCATTAGATGAAATGTACTGCAAGACATAGCAATCATTAAAACATATTAATCAGTAACAGCAACTTCACTGTCATGAAGCATTTCAGGGGGTGCTTAATTAAGTTCCAGTTGTACACTTTAGAAATGGAAAATCGAGAGTTTCGCATTTGCAGTTCTCGGAAAGTAAAGTATTTTCCACTAGAGCGCATAACTAACACATAATACTCCACTTTTGGGGGTTGACTTGCCCTGATGCGCACTGGCCGTATGGTCCACTGGGAAAATTCCCGGTGGGCCCCCTATTAAGTTTCCTTAAAAAATTGATGCAACGCAACACTTGTTACGTGACATTTCGTGAAAATGACCAAAGAGGCGAAATGGATTTGATGAGACTGTCGGTAAATCGAAATGTTCTCTTTGTGGACTGCCATTGAGTAAATTTCGATATACCAGCAATCTAGTCTGTCAATGATCGCTCGGATGAAAGGAAACCGGGGGGGGGGGGGGGGGGGGGGTCCAAAAATTTTCGAGACGTTATGTGGGGGTGGGTGAGCCAAAAACGTGCGTTCTCAAATTATATAATTTTCTGCAAAATATCATTACTTATGTTCAAATCCGCTGAGATAATGATGTAAATCAACCCTAATAGGTTAACTGCGACACAAGGTGCCTTTATAAGTGTTAATATGAGGTGAAATCTGTGTAAATGTCTGTCACAAATAATACATGTTGGTGGAGGGGTGGGTGTCTGGTTCTCAGTGTAGAAAATATGCCGGACAAAGTTTTTGGAAAAATGCTTTATAATGCACCAGATACAACATGAATTATGTAAAAATGTGCTAGTATCAACAAATATTCCATTCACTTCAAGGGCTTCATTCAAATGTTAAAAGGATATTTGAGAATATTTTCAGTTGTTTACTCGTCATTGCTTTAGTATTATGACTGAGAAGGAGTGCTAGTGAATTGATTGTGACAACTGCCCTGTTTCAACTTGGTTAACAGTTCCAACACGTTTTCAAATTTCAAATATTGTTGTATGACCTTGTCACAATATAATATTCCGTATAGTTTAACTTGCTATTATTGTGTATTGAGACTTTACCACATGTGTCCTTGGTAACTTGAGATTTTGGAAAATTGACAAATATCATTTTCTACTGATTTTTAATTACGAATCTGGCAAAAATAAACAAAAAAAAATGCCGCTCAGGATCACCGATCCAATGTCGAGTTGTGACAACAGTTCCTCGCACCAAGGCCAACACACCTATGAAGTTTCATGACTCTAGGTTGAACCACTATCAAGTTCTCATCCGGAGACCAATTGTTGCGATATACTATGTTCAAGGTCACTGTGACCTTGACCTTTGACCTGGTGAGTCCAACATCAATAGGGTTCTTCCTCGCACCAAGGCCAACACGCCTGTAAAGTTTCATGACTCTAGGTTGAACCACTATCAAGTTATCATCTGGAAACCAATTGTTGCGATATACTATGTTCAAGGTCACTGTGACCTTGACCTTTGACCTGGTGAGTCCAAGATCAATAGGGTTCTTCCTCGCACCAAGGCCAACACACCTATGAAGTTTCATGACTCTAGGTTGAACCACTATCAAGTTATCATCCGGAAACCAATTGTTGCGATATACTATGTTAAAGGTCACTGTGACCTTGACCTTTGATCTGGTGAGTCCAAGATCAATAGAGTTCTTCCTCGCACCAAGGCCAACCCACCTATGAAGTTTCATGAATGTAGGTTGAACTACTATCAAGTTATCATCCGGAAAGGAATTGTTGCGATTTACTATGTTCAAGGTCATGTTGACCTTGACCTTTGACGTAGCGAGTGCAAAATCAATAGGGTTCTTCCCCTCACCAAGGCCAATCTACCTATGAAGTTTCATGAATGTGAGTTGAACCATTATCAAGTTATCATCCGGAAACCAATTGTTTAAGATTTACTATGTTCAAGGTCACTGTGACCTTGACCTTCGACGTAGCATATCCAAAATCAATAGGGTTCTTCCTCCCCCCAAGACCAACCTACGTATGAAGTTTAATGAATGTGAGTTGAACCACTATCAAGTTATCATCCGGAAACCAATTGTTTACGCCCGCCCGCCCGCCATTCACCAAACTATAAGTCGAGTTTGACTTCGTCACAACTCGACTAATAAATAAACCATACTATCAAGGTTAGTGTTGTGCCGGTACATGGAGTCACTTATGGAATCAACCATGGAGACTCCTGTCAGAATCAAGTAAAATAAAAATAAATGGATCAGAATGGATTACTCCTATGGTACAAAGCAGGGGAATAATTTAAACATATTTTATTTACGTCAAATCAGGAGAATAGGGGTTGGGCATATCTTAGGCCATCATTCATACTTTCATGGACATTGAGCTGTTCTGGATGAATTGTTTGAAGATTTATGAAGCCTCATTTTGCAAACAGGAAGTGAAGCTAATCTTTCTAGGTAATAAAAAATTGTAACAAGTACCTGGAATCACTGGTGGAATCCAACTAATCGGCGAACTATACTTCGCTATTCGTAATTTCAACGTAAAACTGTCACGGTCATGATTAGCCATTGTGCATAAATATGTGACCTTAAACATCAATAAATAAATAAATAAATAAATGGGAAAGCGGGGGTGGGTGTCTGAAAATAGCAGTAGAAAAATTGCACAAGGTTGTGAGTGGGTGTAAAAAAGGGCTAAACCAAAAAATGAGACATGTCGTCTGCAAATTTTCTACTGCCCCCCCCCCCCCCCCTCCTGAAATAACAGTGTTTTTTGCAGGGAAATACATGACCAGAAATCTGAAAATTGAATAAAGCTTTTATTTTGTAGTCAATAGAAAAGCTGTCAAACTTCACTCAATTCGCCAAATGGTAGTAAAGTTATGATGGGGGAAACTAAAATAAACCGAGTTTTCGGACATTCAACAACCATAACTTTGGAATATGTCTTAGGTGCTTTACAAAACAGAAAATCGAAGTTATCCCAGCTGGGTAGTCTGAAAAAATATCAACCCTATACCCATTCATTCCTAAAATTACCAAAACTGGTTCATTGAATCTCACCCTGGTCTCTCTTTGGAAAAGTTACAATGATTATTCCCCCACTTTCGGGGTACTTAAGTCTTTACCCAACGTAATGGCCAAAACCGGCCAACGCTATTCACAAAAATCGCCAATTAATTTTCATTATTTTTTCATTTTTGTCTCAAAAACATAGGTTATGACCCCTCATTGGAACGAGCTCGTTCCAATGAGGGACCATAACCTATATTTTTGAGACAAAAAATGAAAAAAAAAATAGTTATTCAAAAATTCTGTTTGCAAGTGTCGTCTGCTTTCCATGCTAGGTAAAGGGTTAAGCCTTCAAAACGTAATAATAAACAATAATTATCAGTAATGTTTAAGCCTAAAATCCACCTAAAGGTGCTCTATGGCCTTACAATGAAAGAAAAGTACAAAATTACATTTCCCCGTGAAATGCTTTTCGATAAAAATGTGATTTTAAACCCGATTTAAAGGTTCCAACACTAGTAGTAGTGCATGTACCCGAACGGCCCCCATTGGCAGGACCCCGGAAGTGACGTCATAGTCACGTGACCTGGTGACGTCATGTTGTTGTCATGGTAACCCGCGTGAGCGGCCATGTTGTGACGTCATCCCCATAGTGATACGTGGTGTTAGTGCGCATACGCAGCGCGTGTTGTTAGGGTGACACGTGTTTCCGTCGTCCATTTTGTATACTGTAGGCCGCCATCTTGGTTTCTATGGTAGCACGTGATTGCTATGTTACCTAAAGCCTACAACAGAACAGGGGTATGTTTTAGGGGTATGTTCGATTAAATCGGAGTAAATCTGATTACCACAAACAACCCGACAATCCCCCAAATCACCAAAATCCACCAAAAATCACCGAAATTGACTTTATTTCCCCAATTTATCAGCTTAGCACGCAGTGCTATAGTACTAAGGGGTACAAGGGGGTGCATTCGTTGGATTAGAATTATCCCAGAATCCCTTTTTGGATCCCTATCCCATGACGTTTTTCCCAATAAGAATAGCACGTAGTGCTATAGGGCAAATTTACCCAGAATTCTCTGCTTCCATCTATATATGCAATTGTTCTATCTGGTCATGTTCCTTTGTTCTAGAGTATACTCCAGTAGCGTAGAAGAGCCTATTAGTTGGAACAGTTTTACTTATTATTACTATATTTAGCAATTTCTGGTCTATTCTTGTTAGTTCTGACCCTATTCCAAGTACTCTTGTAGTTTCATATATATAACTAACCAATCAGATTGCTTGATTTCCCATAATCTGTATACAGAGTTATCTCCCTTCTGTATAATAAAAGACTATATCCAATGGCAATATCTCCGGGCACCCAAGTTTCGGCACCCCTGTTTTGAAAAACATGACACGGAATCCAAATTTTACGGACTGGGCCACTTACGGAATGCCTTATATGTATACAGGGGAAATCAGATGGAACATTTTGAAAGTTTGAGCGAAGGTATAGCTAGGAAGTAATTGATGGTAGTTTAGCCAATAGTACTGGTACAAGGGCCGCAATGGAACAAGACTGTTGTTGAAGCTAATGATAGGACAGATAGACCATAGACCTGTAGTGGCCTTGGAGCTTTGGCGACAAGATGGAAACGGAATCCATTTGTGGAATCCTTTTTTGGAATCCCATTTGTGGAATCCCTTTTTCGAAAACGCCCGTGGCTATGGAATCCCATTTTGGTCGTATGTGCCTATGTGATAGGGCACATTGTGCCTTTTCACATAAGCACATATCGGCACATAAAGCATGTGCTTATGTGCTAGGTCACATTGTGTCACATTGTGCTTTTACACATAAGCACATATGACAAAAAAGGATTCTCCAGAAGGTATCCTAGATAGGTATCCTCAAATAATACAATACTAGGCTATAGGTATCCTCAAATACCCGTATGTGCCTATGTGATAGGGCATATTGTGTCACATTGTGCCTTTTCACATAAGCACATATCGGCACATAAAGCATGTGCCTATGTGATAGGGCATATTGTGTCACATTGTGCCTTTTCACATAAGCACATATGACAAAAAAAGGATTCTCTAGTAGGTATCCTCGAATAATACAATACCAGGCAATAGGTATCCTCAAATACCCGTATGTGCCTATGTGCTAGGGCACATTGTGCCTTTTCACATAAGCACATATCGGCACATAAATCAAGTGCCTTTGTGCTAGGGCACATTGTGTCACATTGTGCTTTTTCACATAAGCACATATGACTAAAAAGGGGTGCCGAAGGTCATATGTTTTTCAAAAAAGTGGTGCCGAAACTTGGGTGCCCGGAGATATTGCCATTGGATATAGTCTTTTATTATACAGAAGGGAGATAACTCTGTATACAGATTATGGGAAATCAAGCAATCTGATTGGTTAGTTATATATATGAAACTACAAGAGTACTTGGAATAGGGTCAGAACTAACAAGAATAGACCAGAAATTGCTAAATATAGTAATAATAAGTAAAACTGTTCCAACTAATAGGCTCTTCTACGCTACTGGAGTATACTCTAGAACAAAGGAACATGGCCAGATAGACGTAAACAATTGCATATATAGATGGAAGCAGAGAATTCTGGGTAAATTTGCCCTATAGCACTACGTGCTATTCTTATTGGGAAAAACGTCATGGGATAGGGATCCAAAAAGGGATTCTGGGAGAATTCTAATCCAGAACATTACTCCTGTTCAATCGAATGCACCCCCTTGTACGCCTTAGTACTATAGCACTACGTGCTAAGCTGATAAATTGGGGAAATAAAGTCAATTTCGGTGATTTTTGGTGGATTTTGGTGATTTGGGGGATTGTCGGGTTGTTTGTGGTAATCAGATTTACTCCGATTTAATCGAACATACCCCTAAAACATACCCCTGTCCTATTGTAGGCTTTAGGTAACATAGCAATCACGTGCTACCATAGAAACCAAGATGGCTGCCCCAGTATACAAAATGGACGACGGAAACACGTGTCACCCTAACAACACGCGCTGCGCATGCGCACTAACACCACGTATCACTATGGGGGTGACGTCACAACATGGCCGCTCACGCGGGTTACCATGACAACACAACATGACGTCACCAGGTCACGTGACTATGACGTCACTTCCGGGGTCCTGCCAATGGGGGCCGTTCGGGTACATGCTATACTACTAACACTTTGTTCAAATTTTAAAATACTCGGCAGGGAATTCCAAAGTGACGGGGCTGCAACCCATAAGGCTGGGCCAGATTGTTCAAGTTAATCTAAAAGTACCCAAGATGCCCAAATTGTCATGAGAAGTTATTTGTTTTACCCGGGGAAGACCCTGGCCTTTCACCTTTGTAGAGACATAATCTTAACCCAGCACGGAGTGAAATAAGGGGGGGGGTTAAATATTTTGCCCCCTCCCAACTCATTTGGCTTGGCCACGTCCGACTTGGCATTTACTTTGTAAACCAAAAATTGTCGAATTTCAAATCTATCTGACAAAGAAAAGTACGTGGATAACCCAAAGAAATGTAGCTTCAGTTCAATCAAGAACAATAACTAAAGAATTAAATGCGCCAGAAATCTAAAAATTGAACTTGACCTTCGTTTAGAAAAACTATCAAACTTGAAATAAATAAATAAATAAATAAATAAATAAACAAATAAATAAACAAATAAATAAATAAATAAATAAATAAATAAATAAATAAATAAATAAAAACATAGCACAATCTTGTACAATAAAGGGCAATAACTCTGAAATTCCTCATAGAAATATTTTGAAAATCAAACTTAACCTTTGGACTATAATTACATGTACAGTTGTAAAATTTGAACACATTCTGCCAAAACAAGGCTAAAGTTTGGAATTACGGAATTACCCATTCGTAATTATGAAGTAGCTAAATACTCTCGAATCATAAAGCAAAAGTATAACAGTGCCGGGAATAAGTCGGATTGGCCAGGTCTCAACTTGATATGTCCCTTCCTAAGGCCTCCTCTCCTGTGATGCAGCCCCAGATCGGAGCTTATCTCAACATGCTATACTACTGGGGTGGTATATAAAATTGTCTATTTCGTAATTACGGAATAGCTATTTCATAATTATGGATTAGCTATTCCATATTACTATTATATATAACGATTAATAATTCGAAATTACGGATTGGTATTTCGTAATTACCGATTAGATAATTCGTAATTACGAGTTAGCAAATTCGTAATTACGGATTAGCATTTCGTAATTACGGATTAACTATTTCGTAATTACATATTACTAATTGATAATTACGGATTAACTAATTCGTAATTACGGATTACTAATTCTTAATTAAGAATCAATAACTAGACTGCATGTGGCACAAACACGTTAATATGTTTCAGTACTGCGGGCAACATTTAATGGTTACAATACACTATATGATTTGAATTTGCGACAGTGTTAACATTTCCCTGTCACCTCACCTCGTCAAGCCCATTTGGAGGAAAACAGTCCTGTATCCACTTAGTATGTCATCTCATCACGAAAAGGGAACAGGAAAAAAATATATGTTGCCGTGCGTTTTTTTTTTTTTTTTGTGCTCAAATTTCGCGATTCCCCAACTACCGTCCAGCTTCGCATTAAATTGAAAAGGCATATTTTACTTGTTCCCGCCACCTTATTTTCCAACTCTCACAATTTTGAAAGGACAGCCAGTTCAAATATGTTAAGTCTTTTCCCAAACAGATAAGGTGAAATTTTTTATTAAGAGTTGAAAATCAAAAAAAAAAAAATTGCCCCAATCAGCTGATCCCCTTCATTTTATGTTCTATTAACACTTTACCCAACGTACCGTCAAAACCGGCCAGCGCTATTCTCAAAAATCGCCAACGAGCTCGTTCCAGGGGGGGGGGGGGGGGGCCATAACCTATGTTTTTGAGACAAAAAATGAAAAAATAATGAAAATTAATTGTCGATTTTTGAGAATAGCGCTGGCAGGTTTTGACCCACAGAAAAAACACCCTGCAACAGTTAGAGTTTGTGCCTTCCACGTGTCAGTAGAGATGAAAACGACTTCCGCCAATCGACAAACATAAAAAATGGTATGTAGTTATTTTTTCGATATATCGCGCAACACCATCAGAAACTGTGACATCATCTCCATGTTCTCCCGATGGCAGCGGAGCCTGCTTTCTTCCTGTGCCCGAAAGAGTTCCTTGATCTCTTTCAGCTGCTGCTGATTTCGTCTCTCACAGAAATGGATGTATTCCATAATGCCACCAGACATATCCTCCGAAAAATTACTTCTTATTGTGTTACCATTTGAATGTGAATTGCCGGCTGTGTCATGATTCGAGCTATCCAACATAACCCCTGTAACAGAGTCGTTACCCAAAAGCAATTTTCTTTGTTTTAAATCGTTTTTATCTTCACCTGAAAATTTCCTTTTTACCGTGCGATACTCTGGAGAAGGATTATACGAGCAGACTCCAGACTGATCTGTCAGATTTTCACCACTTTGCTCATCAGATTTTTTTACGTCGATGCATTGTTCTTCGTGACTGTCTCCTTCGCCTTGTTCGTTGCTAGTGACAACATAGTCAAAGACAGTTTGCTGCTCAGACGAAACTGGACTTGAAGGTTCAGTCTTGACAGATATCGAGCCTGAATTCTCTGGATTCTCTGGGGTGCTTTCTGTATGATCAGCACTAGGTTCGACACTTTCAACGGGGTCTGGTGTGCTACATGTATCCGTATATACTTCACTGAATCTTGGCGCCTCTCTTGGTCTGAAGAGAGGCGCTACGCGTTGCCCAAAACCCACATCTTCCTCGTCGTTGTTCATGATGTCCGATATTTCCTTATAGTACGGACATTCTTTACGTTTGTAACCTTGGACGCCACCTAGTCCAACGGAAGTAACCTGTCGGTTGTATTCGTTACACTGACGGTAATTATAAACAAGTGTGTGCCATTTATTTTTGCACTGTTGTCGCGTAAATAAGAAACCTCGCACTCTCATCTCATCGCATACTTTCTCCCAAGCCCTCATTCTGTCTTTTGCATGTCCAATGAAATCCTGACGGTATTGGCCGTATATTGAAATTAAGTTCTTCACGGCTGCTTCCGAGAAAACTACCATTGGAGAAAAGCCATGAGCAGAAGCGTTTGGTTTGGTTCTTGGGTTTGAGTGTTTGACTGTTATACTATCTTGATGGATTCTGTTCTGGGACAATCGAGCAAGCATCGCCGTTTGCAATGCAGTTTGAGAAGAGGTAGATGCTCCCGAGTTTGACTGATCCGAAAGTGCATGAGCAAGCTTCTGTTCACGGTTGTAACGAACTGGAAATGCCGTATCATTCGTTCGAGGCGAGGAAACTCTATCAACAGAGGACGCCCCGTCTTCAAGAACCTGGAATGACGTCATGAGTAGTTTCAGTTTTTGGCTGCTCGCGTTATCTAGAAGTCCTAACTGTTCTGCTTGGTTTAAGAATGTCGTCATACTGGTACTTTTATCGCTTATGCCAGCATCTGTTCGCTCACTCGGATTTGCGCTGGCTGCAGGTTGTTGAGCTCTTGCTTGCTTATACAGTAATGACTGCAGCATGTTTAGGATCAACTTTGAATTTGGATCGTTAGTAGCTATGCTCTGATTTGATGCGGACGAGGGACTGCTAAGAGAGTTATTTTGTGAGAAGTATTGTTTGATTACTTTGTTCATCAATGATTCCAGGGCAGCGTTGACTGTTTCACCTTCCGTACTCATATCTGCAGCAGGACGCAGGAAACTGTATAATGTTCCAGTAAGCTGCAAAGAAAAATATACATATATATATTGTGTGGTTCAGAACACTGTCGTACTTTGTTTTGTTATTTGAGACTACAGTCATTTTCACTATGTAGACGCCGTCAGTTAATTCAGTATTGGCGGATAGCGAAATTAACTGATACCGCATGTACTATATTAGGTAACTAACATACTATATAACGAATATAGTTTTCTTACCGACTACTTTTTCTAAACACTGAAATAGCAACTACTATCAGTAATAAATGCTAGAATGTTTACTTCGTTAACCCTGTCACGCTATTTGAGGCCGAGAGTTGGGATTACAACTTTATTATATTGTATGTAATTTAACTTGGACTAAAGTGTACACAAGTCCTAAGAGTTGTCAAAAAACACAAATCACAGTAATATGGCGAAGATTGCTGGCGAAATCCATCGGAGCCTTCGATTAAATACTATTTGTTTGTGTCACGCTATCTGGTAAATGGTCAATTAGAAATAATGCGGCCAACTTAACCTCTAATTAGCTAGAATATTGTTTCGCGTTTTCGAAGCAGATGTACACTTGGGGAACATGGCAGCGATTTTCTCTTTATGGTTACAATAAACCAATTTATCATCCTGTCCATCGTGGATTTGAATTTGCGATTGTTCGCGGGTAATTTGAACGCAAACAGTTTAATCGTGTTCTGGCCGTTTCAGACAATCATTATAATGTCTAGTTGTTTCAAAAGAGGCACATCTTACCAAGCCAGGGGAGCTCCGAGATATGTTGCAAGACATCACAGAACACAAGCTCATAATAATAAAAGTGTACACGAAATGTCAAACGAGTGTAACTCAAACAAAATACACATTAATATCTCTATCCATATCGAATTACAAAGCACTCGTTAAATCAGAATTGGGGGGCGCGGTGGCTCAGTAGGTAGAGATGCAGGTTGCAAGCCGAGAGGTCCTCGGTTCGAATCCTACCTGCGGCAACCGCGTTGTGTCCTTGGGCACGACACTTCACCCCCATTGCTCATGTGGGGGCACGATGACGCCGTGTACTAAGGCGTACTGCACGTCGATGGTACGCATGTCTTCAACCAATCTAACCCTGCCTGTGCTGCAGTGCGGAGTTACGATGTTGGGGAGCTGGCAGCTGCTCGTCGTTGCTCGGTGGTTCTCTCCGGGTACTCCGGCTTCCTCCACCCGTAAAACTGTCACGGTCAGGATTAGCCATTGTGCATAAATATGTGACCTTAAACATCAATAAATAAATAAATAATATTAAATCAGAATTAATATGTTTAAACTTTGCGTTCCGATTGTAGAAAGAGTGAAGCAGAATTCTGAGGGGCAGTTGGCCTGAGGGCACTCGGAGAAGGTCCGAGTTTAGCCTTGGCCGTCGAGGGTCACAGGCACCGAGATTGAAAGTCCGCGTATTGTCGTAACCCAGTGAGGGCTGTAAGGAACCGACAGTAGTTTGTTAACGGTTGCGAACCGTAGTGGCATAGCAGCCAAAGAAGTAAAAGCTGTAACGTTGAGGTTTAGAAACCGTATTAAGAGCTTGAGTAAGCGCTTGAATAGCTCGCGAGATAAAATAGTTTTAGGCGGTGCTAGAATTGATGATGTTGAGAACATTTTGCAGAATATTCTTATGTAAGCTTGGTTAAGTATACATCTGAAGGCGAAGAATAACTTAACACCGTGAGAGCCAGACAAAGCGCAAAGTGATCGTGAACTGTGGTAGACGCCGATTGAATTGTGATTGTACTATGAGAAGGCTGATAGAGTCACACAAGCAGAACATTATATGTGTTAAACCCGAATGACTGTGAAGTTAACCCGGCGAGGAGGAAGCAACGAGAAGTGAATAGACGCTTTGTATGTATCACAAACCGTGAGAAAATGAAGATGATGTGAGGTTGATCCAGCGGACACAGCTAGCTGTGGGACAGTGGAAGACGTCGAGGGCCCTAAAGAATAAACTTCTATCCGCGAAATTAGTGTATTCTTATGGAAAATTTTGTGAGTAATTTGTTTCATATTTTATTTCTCTGTACATGTAAATAAATAATCTTTGCAGTGAATTATCGCTGATCACCCTTTGGCGTTGTAAGTCACAGGCACCTTCAGGAATCCTAATAGTCCCAAGCGGCCAAGGCATTGATAAGGTGGCAAGATTTACGTTCGAACTGGGGTTCAGGCGACAGTCACTGGCTGTCGACTGAGCACGACTGGGAACATAAACTTTTCTCCATCATTTCGAACATCAATTTAACCCCTGTAATCCTGCGACAAACCCTTTACCTAACACGACAAGCAGACGACACATGCCAAAAATGTCTTGAATAACTATTTTTTTTCATTTTTTTTGTCTCAGAAACATAGGTTATGCCCCTCATTGGAACGAGCTCGTTTCAATGAGGGGGTCATAACCTATGTTTTTGAGACAAAAATGAAAAAAATAATGAAAATTAATTGGCGATTTTGAGAATAGTGCTGCCCGGTTTTGGCCGTTACGTTAGGTAAACGGTTAACATGAAACGGTTATCGTATAGGCCTACCGTCATTTAGGAAGATCAATTAACAACGAATAATAAATGCTGGAATTCTTACTTGGTTAACGAGAACTGGCTATTGTATAACGACATTTAAAAAGCTCAATTAGCAAAGAAAAGATCACTCTAGGCTTTCAGTAGTATATGGATTTTGACTGACCATATATTATAAGTTACGGGTGGGGAGCGCGGTAGCTCAGCAGGTAGAGGTGCAGGCAGCAAGCCGAGAGGTCCTCTTGCGAAGCTTTAAAACCAATGAAATGAAATGTTCAGGTATATGACGATATCGTGACACTCAACACTTAATTGCATGGAATAAGCTATTATAATTCTGTTGCCCAGACCTGGAAATAATCCGCGAACGGCCGTTTAAGTTACGTGTGTGTTACGTTAATTGTAAAAGACGCGAACGAACAACAAGCAAGCCAAAAAATAAGCAGACTGTCATCAACAAAATGAGGTCCTCAGAGGGTGAATTTAGTGATGCTACCCTGCACAGCAGGTAGCATCACTAAATTTACTCTCTGTGAACCTCAATCTGAATCAGGGTCTCAAAACTAAACAGAAAGAGGTACCCAGAGGATAAATTGGCCCATGTACGGGATAGCATCATCAAATTCACCCTCTGGGGACCTCATTCTGCAAACGCCAGGCTGCTTATTTTCAGGCCTGACTACAAGTTACGACAAAGTAATGCAACATAGACTTACGAAGGTACGAATCTCGCATGTTTTACTGTTAAGACTTTACAATCTTTCGGAACTATCTCAACTCAAAGTTTGAGTACTGCGTCCACGTATGAATAGAATGGTATGCTGTTTCCATATTAAAAGAATTATCACAAAAAATAAATACCAACAACTAACGTGCGATCTCGCTTTGGCGAGATCGCGCGTTACTTGTAGATATTTATATAGGCATAAATCCCATTAGACTGATTAATCTGTCTCAAACTCTTACCAATATAGAGCCCCTTAAGCGAAGTGAAACAAGCCAGGAGGCATAACTAAAGACGTGAAGAAGAATGAATGGCGTAGTAAATGAATGGCGTAGTAAAACAGAGAAGGCGGAGAAGATTCACAACGCCCTTTTTCTTATGGGTTACCACCACATTACATAGCGTAACCTGCAAACGGGCTTACGATATAATCCCTTTATTTCCAGGCCTAGGTGACTACTTTGGAGGTCTTGCACACCAGTCGTTAGTTAGGCGCCTATCGGGTACCACTATAACTGTAGAAGCATAGAGATCAGTGCCATGCCTCCCCCCCCCCCCCCCCACCACACACATATACACCTAAGAACATAAGATGGCGTCAACTTGCCGTCAAGTCAATCAACGCAATAACTCCCCAAGCCGATGACGATTGATGATGTGAAACCGGTTACGCTGCAGCTTTACCGTTTTGCCTATACGATAACGCTCAAATCCGACTAGCCTTATTTACACATACGCAAAGAACGCCATTCCCACAGAATATAAGTTATTGCCTGGGTGAAACCACTACGCTTGTGTTGTGGTGGTAAATAAATCCCTCTGCATGTCGCCAAATCTAATGCTATCGGCTGAAGATTTACAGGGATGACATAAGCTTAAAGCTGTGCAGCGACACTCGTGCTTCATAATCACTTTTCTTCAATGTTAAAAAATCAATTTTGTGTGGTGGCACATGGGTGACATTTAACGAAAAAACACTGAGTGAAATCGATATATGGTAAATACAACCTATATGATCAAGGTAATATTTAAACTTGATAAGATCTTAAGGGGAATAGAAATGGAAACAATATGGGAAGATTCTCAAATAGCACAAAAAGCAAAAAGGATTATTAATTCCAGTTTGTGATCTATTTTTTTTAGTTTATTTGCATTCTATACAATAAATAATATATATACATTATCATGATCACGTGCATGTCCTGTAATTTGTATCAGATTCAAGGTCATGTTTACAATTGGATCGCAACGAGCCCGTTAGGGCTCGTTGCGATCCGATTGTATAACGGGCTTGTTGCGATCCGATTGTAAACATGACCTCGAATCTGATACAAATTACAGGTCTTATGCACGGTCATGATATTACATTTATCTAACAATCCGTTACATAAATCCCGTTTCATCCATTTTTCAGGTTAAATTGGGTTGAAATTGTTCAAAATTTTGAATTTCAGGAACTATATTTTAATGCGTAATAAGGATGCATATATGTGATAGTGCTGTGTTTATCGGAAATTGAATTTGTCTGATAAGGAATCGGAATGGGAGGGGGGGGGGGGGGGTGCAGATACAGACGTTTTTTTCCGAATTTTGCGGTGCAAATTAAGTTGAGTGTTAGATAAATCCCGAGGCCTAGAGTATTGATTTTAATAATTTAAGTATTTAATAAATTGACTTAAAAAAGGTACTTTTCTGGGCTCTTGTTCTCATTGAGGTGAGATCCAGTCTCGACAAAACCAACATCAACCATTCTGTCTTTTGTGGTATTTTTGAGCTGAGGCCGGAATATTTGACATACGGTGCCACAAACAAATAATGTTTGAAAGTTTTTAAAATATGTTAATGAAGATGGCGTAAACAAAACCTGCCATACTGAGTTTTTGGCTAAAGAGTCTGGTTGGTCATTTCAGTCAGTAATATTTTCTATAACAGTATCTAACTTAGTACATGTACCATCATGCTGATAACGACTCCATCCTTTGAACACTCAGATATAACCCCAGAAATGTGATCTGAATGAAGTTTATTTTTTGGCAGCATTGTTTAGGTGTACACATAAATACCATCCAAATGTCCCAGGTGCATAGAAGGAAAAATGTTACTTAATATTTTTTAAATTTTTAGCTCATCAAAATCAAACAATGTGTAGTCTAGCTGATTCTTTTTTAACCCTTACCTAACATGAAAAACAGACAATTGCAAACAAAACTTTCTGTTTTCATTTTTTTGCGTCAAAAACATACCTTATGACCCCTCATTGGAACGAGCTCAACGAGCTCGTTCCAATGAGGGGTCATAAGCTATGCTTTTGAGAACAAATACTGAAAGAATAATGATAACAGAATTGTGATTTTTATGAATAGCGCTGGCCGGTTTTATCGTTACGATGTGTACAGGGTTAAACATGTATAGAGTTCTTTGGATCCAGAAGAATTAAACGACAGTGGATCCTGAATTCCCGGGGATGTCCACGCCTATGCTATATCCGAGTTACGTAGTGTGGGATTAAGACCCCAAATGTGTGCTGAATGCCTCTGACTCCAATGTGTCCAAGTTAGGTTAAGATTTATTGAAGTAATTAACACCTGCAGAAAGGCAAATTGCGAAAACAAAACAATAACAATGGCAGAATGAAACCTTCAAAAGAAAAGAAAAATATGTTGAAACTTGAAAGTACACAAAAATAAACTATATATATCAACATAAAGAACAATTATTTTTATTTTATTTTCGAGAGCTCGTGCAGCACCCCTAATAGAAAGAAGCGCCGAATCATGTCACAGATGGGATGACATAGCTGGGGGATATTGTTTCGCATTATCAGGTTAAATTTTCCTTTTATATCCATATATTGAAAGTTTTCAGTCTCCTTATTTCTTTCTTTCATCAGAGTTTTTCTCATTTTGTGACACGCGATACACTCCATAACGAAGTGAAAGTTGTCCTCAATCGCCCCCAAACCACAGAGGCACAGACCTCACAAAGTCTCCCTTTGACCGGGATAGGAGGCTGTGAATGCCTCCCTTTCTCGATTAAAAGACTGTGGTTACTGATTCGCAGTCGAGTGAAGACGTTTCTAGCTTCCCGAGAAGTGGCATGTATCAGGTATGGCTCTATAATGTATAGTCGTCTTTAACCCTTTACCCAACGAATCGCCCGCATCCGCCCGCGTAATATGCAAATTCAGCAGTTGAAAAAATATTATTTTTCAAAAAAATTCAACAAAACCATATCATGTGACCTCTCGTTGGAACGAGCTCGTTCCAACGAGGGGTCACATGATATGGTTTTTTTAAAATTTTTTGAAAAATTTTAAAAAATGATAAATTTTGATATCGTCTGCGTTGGGTAAAGGGTTAAATGTTCTGTATGTCCGTAATTTGTTTTTACTTCCGTTTCTATCGTCATCATCGTAAATGCTTGACACGAAATTAGTTTCGTGTCAACTCCGAAGCTCTTCCAGCATATGTCTGTTCTGATGTTTATGACTGATATTAAAGTTGTCGGTGTCTTGTTCTGTAAGATTCTGCATTTTCATTTCAAGGGATTTTAAGAGTTCATAAGTTATTCGCATCCGTGTGTGCTTCGCCGGGTAAAGTTTGAAAAGACACTGAGTTTAGTTTATGTAAGTATTTGACTCGGCGTATAGTAGCATCAATGGTGACTGGATATCTTCCTAATTCCGCAGGTACCGCATGATTGGATGATTTTTTGCCCACAAGTACCAGTTTGCAAAATCTGACGTGTACATTTTCACAAGGAGAGATTTTTCAGCTTTATCAATCATTTCCAAAGCCCAATTTGTCAAATAGTTTTAAATATATTTGTAATGGGGGCGGGGGTGGGGGGGGGGGGGGGATTTAGTCTTGAATGACTTAATGAGAGAAAAAAGTGTCTTAAATGCGTTGAGGCTCAACTTATATTGAACACCATGTAATTTGCCATTAGAGGATAAGCTGAAACCAAGATAGCTGTAGTTATTTACGAACTCTAGTTTAATCGAGCCACAAATGTAAATATATGTATATGTTATGTAAATCTGTTTATTATCATTTCATGTTGGGGCATTCGATTATTCGTCAAATACTGCTGAAAAGGCATTTATTTGGGGTAAAGCGACAATATAGAGTTACTCCTATATATTAAGCAGACATAAAATTTAATTTGATCCACGTATTTGCAAACCTCTGGTACCATGTTTAGCTCAAAATGAACGTAACGGCCATTGATATGCTGTTCCTGTCCATCTAGCCCAGCCAGCTACAGAAACCACTGATAGAATAGAAACTAGAGCTATGTGATTTTGAAACTGTTAATTGGTTTGAGTTCCGTTAAAACTTGTGTCTTATTTTCGGTCTTCTATCCTTACCAACCCGTCACTGCAGTATTATAGGAAATTAGTACACAGACAATTTACTCTTACTGTGTGACCAAATATTCCCTCGTTTGATATGATCTCCACTTCATCTTCCCGTGGAATAAGTCCATTGCCTATTCGCCATGTTTAACGTTAATGATATGCAAGGTCAGAGAATTAAATCGAAAACGCACAATTTCCCCTTTCAATCGAAACTTTTGTTTGTTGCCATCGCATGTTTGACAGTTCTGACAGGTAGGCTGATCAAAGTGTTTACCCGAAGCGACCTCTGACCTTGCATATCATTAACGTTAAACATGGCGAAAGGGCAATGGGCTTATCCCCTGCTTCTACCCATGTATCTATGAGCTATGTTATCGTTTCTGTCTACCCAACTCTATTCGTTTGTTCCGGCGAATACTCCAGTAGAGGAGAACCGTCTATCAGTTGGAACAAATTTAGCTTATTGTTACTATTTTTAGATTTTCTGGACCGTTCTGAACATGGTTTTCTGGCTCACCAACGATAGTTGTGTGAGCCTATGGCATAGCCCTCATGTCGGCATCGTCGTCGTCGTCGGTGTCCGGATTCATTCATTTTGAACTTTTGTGTGCAGGTTTTGATTTTTTTTTTTTTTGCTTTTTTTTATGTCTGCATGCTTTTCAGGGATAGTAATATTTTATTCAGCCCTTTCCATGCTTAGTTACTTGAATTTTGGACTTTTGTGTACAGGTTTTTGTCTTTTCTGTGCAGGTTTTTGACTTTTGTGTACAGGTTTTGAAATTTTGTCTTCAAGTGGAGTTTTACCTTACTGACAGATTGCCATGGTGGTTTCCTTAACATTTCTGGGTATTTTTCTCAATTTTAACCCCTTAAAACAAATGTGATGCTTTTTTTACTTTTATGTGTAGGTTTTGAGGTTTGTCTTTCTTTTCTTCCAAGTGGAAATTTTTCAAGTAGAGTTTCACCTTACTGGCATATTGCCATTGTGGTTACTGTGACAGGGTATTTTTCTCAATTTTAACCCCTTAAAACAAATGTGATACTTTTTTTACTTTTATGTGCAGGTTTTGAGGTTTGTCTTTCTTTTCTTCCAAGTGGTGACTTATCTTGTAGCATATTGCCATGGTTCTTATTTTATGTTAGCATGCTTCTTAGGGGTTATTATTATATTATTTAACCCTTTAGCTGCTTATTTTCTTTAATTTTGGACTTTTGTGTGCAGGTTTTGAACTTTTGTTTTTACTCCAGCCACCCCTTTACATTGGCCACCAATTGGTGAGCCACGGGGTACTGATACCCCCTCTAGTTACTTCTATTCTATTTTTCTGGGGTAATCCAGTAGACTGTAAGAACCTTTCATTCGGAACAGTGTCCCATCCGATCCTTTCAGTCACTAGTTACCACTGCATATCCCAGGTTCTATTCTGATTGCTCTCATCCCACCATTCCTGGATCTGATCTACCTGGTTTTGCAGGCTTGGCAATATAGAAAATGCAGGAGTGCAAAACAATTGCCCTCCTCAGATTACTTTGGAGTGCAATTGCACCTGAAATTTTCAATGCAAAAACTTGTATGCTATTTTGGTTATATTTACTTCAAGGTATTAATATTGTGACTGAAAAATTGTACAATATTCAGGCTTTTTCAGCTACATAGTGAAACAATTGACACATACATCTTCTCATTATTCAGAATGTTGCATTTAATTCTTAAGTGACGGGCTTCTACACTCAACATGTATCGAAATGCGAGACAGACTGGGTCATGAATTATTGTGAATCAATGCAACCTTGACAAATCGTCCCCTGAGTTCCAATGTGTTATCTGTGCCAGTAGGCACAGAGAATACATTCGAACTCAGGGGGCGAAATGGTAATAGATTTTAAAGGCAGTCCCAAACAGGTCCAGAAATCAAGGGGTGCAAAACATTGCCCTCCTCAATTTTTTCTGGGTGTGCAGTTGGCGTGCAGCACTCCTGCACTCCTAAAGAATGCCAAGCCTTCAAAAGTTCTATCTGTTAGACTACTTATTCCGATTTCTCACATGTGTCTGTGTGCTCGTATACAATGTGTAACAATATGTACACATCGCATGCAGCACATGGGCACATACGACGAACAGGGGCTTCTGGGAGTATAGTCGAATACTAGAAAGGGATTCCATAGAACGTTGGACAAGAAGTTGGTGGAATGTGTCTCTGTGCTAATATACAATGTGTCACAGTGTGTACACATCGCACACAGCACATGGGTACAGGATGGGTGTGGTGATATGTGCTTGTGTGCTTATGCACGATGTACACCCAACACATGAGCAAATACAGGTGTTTTAGTCCAGCGGCCAGAGCACAAATGCTTTTTTTGACATATAAAGTTTTTTTTCTCAAGGGTTTTCAGTCTACGAGGGTGTCCTTTTGTATATCCAATCGGCTGCGTCATACGCAGCTTTGAGGAAATTGAGATATTGTCCAAAATAAAGATGACCTCAAAAATATTGAAATTTTACCATTCACACAAATAATTGGGTCAGAAAAAGCAAATTTTTACACGTAGTAGTGTAATGGGAAGAACAATCTTCATCATATAGTGTCAAATGTCGATGAGACGTGATAAAATGTAGAGCTGTTGGTTTGCAGTAAAAAGAGTAAAAGGCTGTTCAGCGTACCCTGCGAGACGCTCCGCTTCTATCATTGCAGTGAATATGGTCTCCGGGTCTGTGGGTGGCATATCAATCAATAGCAGGTAAACTGCTTTTGTGGGTGGTTGTGGGAACTGTCCACTTGTGCGACAAGCATGTGTGTTATAACCATTGAATTCGGGGCAGGTCTCGGATTTCACTATGACATTAAGGAACGCGAAATCAAGTTCCATGGCTCTCCGTTTCGCCATTTCCATACGGAGAGTAGACTCAATGGCATTATTTCCCTGTGCAAAAATGTCTTGGGCATTTCCGGTTTCTTTGGTCCATTGAATCGAGTAACTTTCAAGTGGTAATCAATTGGTATCGACATTTCTTGTTTTTTGATTCATGGAACCTTCGTTGAAGTAGTATCTCCTTTCCTATTTGGCTGTGTCAGTAGAGCAGCCAGTGAATGTGTGCTTGATTTGCCATTCCAAGAAGATATGTCTGCATCGAAGTTATCAACAACGACTTGTATTAGGCCATCTTCAGAGCTCGTAATGGCTGTTAACTGTGTGTTTCTTGCTGCTAAGCAAGCTACCGGTTTTTTTAATTGGAGCAATTCGTCATATGTGTATGTTACACCAAAAATCGTTCATTGTATTGACCAATTCCTTCGATTCGCGAAGTACAAAAGCCAAACGTATTGCAGGGGGGTAGCAACCTTCGAGAGAAGACAAGTCACTATATTTCCTACGAGCATCGCAGGAAGTGTATGGTTAAGTTTAGGGAACAAATGTACAAGGAAATCCATTAGGATTTCGCTTGCATACGCCAAAACATTTTGCGTATTCAATCTGAAGTCATAGTGAGATTTGTCGATATCTACCTCCTTGATATCCTGAGATATGGGTCTTTCTGTGATTGTCATATCTGGTTGTATGTCTTCTCCGGATTCGTCAATAGCACGAAGAATGTTGCCAACACGATTTCGCGTGGCAAGAATGGTAGCAATTGATGGAGAAGAAAGTACGAGAAGATCTTTGTCAAATATCTCAGATAACTTAGTAACTATCAGTCTCCTCGATAATTTTGTACCTCCGTATTGTAAATACCGTTTATGTGTATCAACAGAGCTCCAGCTAATTGACTGATCAGTTTTCATAAAATCTAATACTTCCAGCAGGAAGGGACTGTCAATTTCGAATTGCTCGGGGCATGCAGTACGCGCCCTTGCAGCCGAATGAACAGCTCTGCGCCCAACGAATTTTGACCGACAGTCAGCGTGATAGCGAGCATCTGCAGCATGGAGATCGCTTACTGCTCCACCTGGACGAACCCAAACTTGTTGGCCCCATTCATCGCTCCTTTCGTCACACTTTTGAAGAATTGTTTCCTTGGAGAAAGTGTGCCCTCTGTGTCTATCTCTCTAAACACGTACGCCGCCCTCCATCGTTCAGGGTGACGTTTATCTTTATCAACCTTACATTCTTCACCACAGAACACACAATCGGTTTTGAGGCAGAATCGCCTATCACCAGAACGACGAGCCATTTTGAAGACAGACTTGCGCTATCAGGCGTTTCCATTGCAGAGGAGGTTCGTTTCAGAGTTCTAGCTAGAATTCCTGGGTGCAAGCAAGTACTTGTCGATGCATGATTTATGATTTATGAACATCAAGAGTGAGGTCACACTCGAAATCAAATCGTGGGCCGAAACTTAACCCTTTACCCAACGAATCGGCCGCATCCGCCCGCGTGATATGCAAATTCAGCAGTTGAAAAAATATTATTTTTCCAAAAATTTCAACAACACCATATCATGTGACCCCTTGTTGGAACGAGCTCGTTCCAACGAGGGGTCACATGGTATAGTTTTGTTGAAATTTTTGGAAAAATTTAAAAAAATGATATTTAAAATAACAAATTTTGATATCGTCTGCGTTGGGTAAAGGGTTAAGTGAAGATCATCACCAAACACGTCACTGTTACTGATGAGTTTTTCTGATACGATGACCCAGAACCTTGACAAAAGGGCTTTTCTATTTTGAACAATTGAAAATGTTAATGAAATAGCAATTCTCCGACGTGATCAGCAAACCTTCAAACGAGCGTGAAAAAGGAACAAAAACCGACGAATAGCAAACAAACAAGAATTGAAGATACTGTATTTCAGAATCTATACAATAAGAATAAGAGTTGAATCACAATACAAGAAAACAATATATGCCTTCAATCATAAAATAAAGATTCAAAATGTAAGAAAAAGCATGTCGAGAATATAGGACGATCATAGCACACAGCGCACGTGTTGAGTGATCAGATGTCACCGAATGCTTTCCGCCGTGGACAGAACAGAAGCACACAACGAAACATGTGAAACAAAGAAGCATGACTTCGATAATTTAAAAAAAAGTCTGCATGAATACTTTGGTATATCAGCCATCGAACACCTATGTCGCGAAAAGGGTATTTAAATGATTCTAACATGGAAAGGTAAAACAAGACACGAAGAAAATATTATATAATGCTTATCACGACGGTAATAAAAAACAGGGGAAATATAAATTAAGAATGTATACACTACGTCTTTGGAAGCTAGGAAACTCTTCACTTGTCTTCGAATCAGCAACCACAGTTTACTGATCGAAACGGGGAGGCATTCACAGCCTGCCGTTCCGGCGAATGAACGAATATGCACCAGATGCGATTCAGGGGCGGTTGAGGACGAATTCCATTTTATAATAGAGCGTCCATTATATGATCAGTTGCGTAATGAACTGTTCAAGGTGTTCATTGATTATACACCAAACATAAAGGTGGATAATATTACACTCTTCCAACACATTATGAGGAACAACGTCCCAGAACTGTGCAATCCGATCTCTAACATAATCCGGCGCTTCTTCATACTACGGGAATCTAAAGTCTCGCAGTGATTTATGATTTATGGTAATCATTGCGATGCCTTCATAATGTATGGCTATATGATTATATTCCTTATCATGGGTATATTCGTCGTTTCTTCATTGTCCAAATTATTTTTTCATTCATTTTGTTTTATATTGTTTCATTATATTACTATAATAATGCTGTTGTAAAATTGGCAATCTGCCTCAAGTAGGTGTTTATTGCTTCAATAAATTCTATTCTATTCTAACGCGAAAAACGTTTGAATTGCGAAACGCTCTTTATGCAGGTACTCAGTAGATAACCTCGGTCTTGAATAGATGGTCGAAGATGGCCTTTAGTGTTATGAGTATCTTAACTGATAATATTACGCATTATTTTCTCAGGTCTCATTTGATGATTTTATTAGCCATTGTGCAGAAATATGTGACCTTAAACACAAATAAATAAATAAATAAATAAATAAATAATATTACGCAATATTTTCTCAGGTCTCTTTTGATGATTTTAGTAACTTTTCGCGGGCTTGGCGGCCATGTTTTTTTTGAGAGGGAATATTTAAATGTCCCCAAGGCTGGTGACGACGACGCATCCGATCTCATCTTGAAGGGGAAGGTCTATACTACACAAAACCATCGATAAAAAAAAACTTTATACGCTAAAACAAGCATCGGCCAACAATTGGCGTTTGGCTGCTGGACTGTTTGAGGATACCTTTGACACGTTGGATTGGAGACTACTGGGGAACTGGTTGGGATATCTATCTGACTTTTGGGGGGCAATTGGGGGATATTTATCTGATTTTTACATCCGGGTGCTTCGGTTGGGAAAGTTGATTAAGACTACTGGGGAAATGGTTGGGATATCTATCTGGCTTTTGGGGGACTATTAGGGGATATCTATCAGATTTTTACATTCGGGTGCTTCGGTTAGGAAAGGCATAAACAAGAGATCCTTCTCGACTTTTTGATGATTTGTGCCCTGACCGTCTTCTTTGTGCCCTGACCGTTTCGGTGCATACACTGTTCTAGGGTATTTTCGAGGTCTGGCCATGTCTCCCCAGCCTCCGCCCCCCCCCTCTCCCGCATGGGTACGTCACTGGGGTGTACTTGTATCACTGTGCCCTACTCCATACCCCACTCCAAGTTCGAAATGCCTCCTGCGTCACTGAATCCCTCTATGATGTTGGGATAAAATGCATCAGACATCTGCATAGATCTTGATACAGCAAGACTAAATATTTAAGTAATTTTATCCAATTTATGCGCATTCAATTCCAAACATAATACATGAGATACATCAACAAATGTATCAAATATTCCATAGCTTTATCTTAAACCTTTATGAAGTCAAACATGAGTTATTGTCCGGAAACCGTACGTGCTCTTTTTCACTTAGTTAAGGGGAATAATTCTGGTACAGAAAACGTGATTATAAACTAATGCGAACCTGAACTGTATTTTGTCATTGCAAACAAAATTTTGAAGTTTAAAAATCGGTAAAGGTAAACTCAACTTTTTGTCCGAAATCCACAAAATATATTTTCTCCAACTCAAGGGAAATAACTCTAAAACAGAAAAAAGCGAATACGGCCAAATGAAAGCTTGACCATGTTTTACCTTTCAATACAGTACGTCAGTCTCAAAACAGTTTCACAGTGAGGGTCACCTCGTGTCGGAGAGTTTTACGTTTGGAGGAAGCCGAAGTACTCGCGACGAGCAACTATTAGCCTCCCTAACGTACAAATTCCACACAAGCAGGGTTAGCATTAGTTGGGGCAAGTGCTTCACCTACGTGCAGTACACTTTAGTACACAGTGCCGCCCTGCTCCACCCCCGTGGGCAATTGGGATAAAGTGCCTTGACTAAGGATGCCACGCAGTTACCGCCGGTTGAGATCGAGCCGTGGATTAAATTAATTAAACACATTCGATTGATCAACTCGTCACATCAGTCCCATTGGTCAATTCGCGCCACCAAATTGCTCAACTCACTCTACTGCATGCATTGTTCAGCTTGTAGCATTCGATTAATCAGGTCGCTGCATAACATTGGTCAACTCGCAGCATCCGATTGGAAAACTCGCCTCAACAGTTTGATCAGCTCGCCCTGTCCATTATGTTAGTCAACTCGCCCCAGAGTGGTGGGCATTTCGCTCCAAGCTGTAAGGAAATTGCGAAAATGAATCGCTCCTGTAGCTCGTACTTCTCTGAAATAGTGTATAAAGATGTAACATATATTGAAAATATGTTTTCATCCTATACGTAGATGCACGCACGAGCATGTGCTTCTGGTACCTTTGAGCGTATGTTGCATTTTCTCATTCTACTGTTTGCGAGCTGTGCGCATTATAGCGCATGCAACTGCAGAGGCGCACTGGCGCAACGGGAGACCGGTGCATGGACACATGGGCGTCGTGAAGGTGACCGATCGGGAGGGGGTGTAAACCTGATTTGTGTCTCGACTGATTAATATTCTAACTACATCATCAAGGCATGCGTACGAAGGCTTGTATTGTTGATGTAGTTGTAATATTAGTCAGCCGGGATTACAATTAAAAAACCGCAAAATTTCTTGGAAATTTATCATTATTTATTTATTTATTGGAGTTTAAGGTCACATACTTATGCACAATGGTTAATCGTGAACGTGACAGTTTTGCGGGTTGAGGAAGCCGGAGTACCGGGAGAGAACAACCGAGCATCGACAAGCAACTGTCAGCTCCTCAATATTCTAACTCTGTTCAAGCTCCGTTCAAGCAGGGTTACAGCGGTTGAAGATATGTGCACCATCGACGTGCAGTGTGTCTTAGTACACGGCGTCATCGTGCCCCCATGTTGGCAACCGGGATAAAGTACCTTCTCCAAGGACACAACGTGGGTCGTCCTGGACGGGGATCGAACTCGGGACAAATTTATCAGTAAATTAATAGAAAATATAATCCACATTAGGTGGTCGTGACGTTACTTATTTAATTAACATTTTCCTAACATGAAAAACAGACACGTGCAAACAAAAATACTGAATAACTATTTTTTTTCATTTTTTGCATCCAAATTCAAAACATAGCTTATCACCCCTCAATGGAACGAGCTCAATGAGCTCATTCCAATGAGGGGTCATAAGCTATGTTTTGAGGCAAAAAATGAAAAAAAATAATAATGAAAACTGGTAATTTTTTTGAATAGCGCTGGCCTGTTTTGGTCGTTATGTTAGGTAAAGGGTTAACACACACCATAAACGATACTCCAAATTTGTCGATCTGATCTCCCGACAACCCGAATCGGGTACTACAAACCTCCTTCTGTATGACCGACTGTGTGTGTGACACAAGCCCGAGTATTAAATCTAATCTTTAAAGAATGTACTAGCAAGAGAGAAAATCGATATCTTAAGACGCCAACCCATACGGAAATGTGCAGACTGGAAAAATTATGGGAGACATAGCTCTTCAACCCCCGTTAGCGACGCCCCTGCATGGATGGTTAAGGGGCATAGAGATATTTTGGTCGGATCTGAAGCATTCCTGTAAAATATCTGTTTCCTTCGTGACGAATCAAGCGTCAAATTGTGTTAACTGATGACTTTGTGTGGAATGTGGGGCATGGTGAGTGGACCATAGTAGATATTATTCTACCCTCTTAGAGAAAGGGTCCGGGGCCCATGCCATTGGGGAAATTTGCATAATGGGGGCTCCAACTGGGAATTTGTTGGGGGGGGGGGGGTGAAAACATACACAGACTAAGAAATTTTACAATCGAATTGAACAGATAACACTACGACCGATACCAGAGCAACTGCATGTACACCACAGTAAGTTTTGTAACAAACAATAACATGCAATCATGTTCACACAGTCTATGTTATGTAGTCTCTATTAAATTATTTTCATACTACTAAAGTTCATGTCATTTGCCTTTAAATTTAGGGACTTCGTTAGGCAAGCATTTAAAATATAATGTATAATTGGTGTTCTGAATTTGGTGCCTTGGTGGTTATAAGGCCTCAGCATTATGACTACCCAGTTCAGGGGACAAGCTGTGCATTAAATCTGTGAGTAAGATTGGGAAATTCGGGGTTAAGAATTGGGAAAAAGCATGCCCAAATGTCATTTGGAAAGGGTCCCATAAATGGCCCCTGTAGATACCCAAAATTATCCCTGCTTAGTAACCTTGCATCTTCTGTTCAATGCCACCCAGGTGGATGCTCCCTCAACTGTGGACTGACTGGCTAGTTTGCATAACCGTTTTCCCAAATAGACTGGAAGACGCCACTTGCTGAATACTTTCTTGAACAGCTGAGATTTTTCATTGTTTGCGTCCCATGCACCGCGTTCGATCCTCTCACTGAAATCGGCGAGCGCCATTCACATAGCCTATGATCACTTACTGTCGGTCACGGAAACGAGCTCGACGGGTGCTCGTTGCAGCAGTGGGGGGGGGGGGGGGGGGGGGGGGGGGGGGGGGGATTAAGGCATGTTTCAGAGGCCGGAATGGAAAAAATGAAAAAAATGAATGGTGATTTTCGTGAATAGCGCAATAATACGTCTTCAGGGCCTTCAGTCGATATACTTTTTTCCGTGCAGTGTTTCTGAGGCAACACTTATATTTACAATGGATCCCTGTGAGACTAGGTTCCACACAGGCTTCTTGGGTGGGTGGTTTCCTACAGCGACTGTTATTAACCCCCTTCATTTCAAGCTTATACAGGAATAGTGCCTAAAAATGCATGGCAGGGGGAGTAGATAAAGGTGCGGGGTGGGGGGGGGGGGTACTACTAAAACTTTTGCCGGAAGATTTAGATTCTGTCGGATTTGTTTCCCCTTAATATTAGTCGAGTCACTGTAGACAGAAAAATGATTGCTCTGTGACAGACTTTTAAACGGTTACACAGTCTTATAATATTTTCCTCTGCTTTCAATTACTACTGTTTTTACTGTTTTGTCGGAAATGCATGCCTTGCCCCCCCCCCCCACCCTCCACCCTCACCGGAGAAGGCTATAAATCTACGCCACTTAACTTATTAATGTTATTGGGAATTAGTACGAAAAAAGTGCACATATACATTTTTGTCTCCATATTTACAAAATTGTGCCGAAACTTTGTTTCGGGCCAATGGGGGGAATTTTTAAAAATATATGGAGAGTGCTTTTTTCTCAAAGCGGAGGTGCTTGAGTCTCCGACATAGCTCTATATTCAATTCCATTCAATAGTTTTATGCATTACACAATAATGACAGTTGAACAATACAAAATAACAAATAAGAAGACAGAATAAACATTGATGTATATATAATATAAAGTACCAATGACTTTTTTCTTTAACAAGGTGATCTCGTGAACAGAAGAATGATCAGATCATGTTAGAAATAATATTAATCGATTTACTATCACAGTTTTTTTTCATCATATAATAGTATTTCTCCGAATCTTCTATTGTTTAAATTCTTTGTTTTCTTTTATAATTTCTTCGAACCCTGTTTCCCTAATTTCGACATATGCCTCACAATCCATAACAAAATGTTTTTCGCTCTCTATTTCACCGGTATCGCACACCTTTCATCTTCTATCATTTACAGGCATTGGGGGTTGTTTATGTCTACATTTTTCTATTTCTAGATTATGGTTAGTAACTCTAAGTCTAGTAAACTGTAAGGTTCAAGCTTGTATTCATTTTTAACTAATCGATACGTTCGTAACTTATTACTGCCCTTCATTTTGTCATCATTAAACATATCTTATGTATGTATTGTATTCCAACCAATCCATCAATGCAGAGGGTTCACTACTGATATAGAACATGGAGATGGATTGTTACTAAATTACTCGTGGGGTGGTGTCTCCACACAGACAAACATTCCTCGGCTGGGAAAAAGCATTAGAATGACAAGCAAAGTTTCAGCCAAGGGACATCCGGGTTGAACCCGGGGGTCCCTTGTCTGAAACTGTGCTTGTCCTTTCCATGCATTAACATGGGAATCAACTGTTATTGTCTGTGTGGAAACTTTACTCCACGAGTGTTTTAGTGGTAATTCACTCTCCACGTACCGTATATGTCAGTGCATGGATGCCCTTGTATAATCGTGCCCCCCCCCCCCCCCCCCCAGTTCGAATGCCTTCCAACGTCCCTGGTTCGCGTATTCAGTTCAATACGGTTCAGTAGTTCACACATGAACATACTTGACATGTGAACACAAAGTATTGTGATGAATCGCTCAACCAATCGCAAGATCAATCAGAAAACAAGCCGATCAATCTTAACTTTCCTTCAATCCACCGTGAAATCAATTCGTCTGACAACCCAAAAGGTTATCTGCTATCCAAAAGGTATTCCATCAATCATAATAAAGTTCGAACGGCGTAACTAGATTACCTGGGAGATCTGTCTTGACCCTTAAGCGCACTGGTGTATATAAATCTTCGTCAAACATTCAGAAGCGCTGATCCATGCACCATAAGAACAATGCGGGGCGAGCAAAAGTTCAAAATCTTCTAATTGTTTTTGCTATTTGCAGTATCTGGCAGTTTTAGTTCCCGGCCTTTAAACTGGCATAATTTGAGACATCGCAGACAGGGATGTAGCCAGGTTTTCAATGGGGGTATGTAGATCTATGAAAATTCCAACTCGGGCTGGATACTTAAAGGGGTGCCCCTTACACCCTCTCCCCGTTTTCCTAATTATAAACACGGGGGGGGGGGGGGGGGGCATAATCTTGACTCCGAGTGACTGTACCGGTAAGTTTTAGGCCATTCTGAGAATATTTCCAAGCTGTTTAAATAACTGCAGCGAAATATCTATATACATAACTTGAGGTTTTAAAGCAGCACACAATGCCAATTTCCTGTTGTGCTGTGGTCTGTAAGTAGGCCCTACCTGTCTTCGTCAGGCATTGTGTCAATTGCATGAATGTACATGTGTGGAGAATCCGTATTCAGCCAATTATTTATTAATTAATCATCTCAAATTTGTCGGTCATGCTGAGTAGTGAGCACACTAATCTTGAAATGAACTCATGACTATCAACCATTCATTATGCTTACAAAGTATGAGTAATGAATTATCTAACTAACTCAGCCTGTATGTCACAATATGTGTTTAATATTAATTCAACTATACCAAATACAAATCAAAATTTTCAGTCTGGCTATATCTGTCTGACTATCTTTCCTGAGAGTCCAGAGCCAAAGAAAACTGCACAATTTTGGCAGGAACTTTAAAAATTCCAGGACACAGCCAAAGAGTAATCTGATAATTTTCGCATGAAAAAAGCCCTCTTTTGATCAACTGTGTTTAGAGATGGAACCTCAGCCCTCCGAGAATTGTACCCGTCAAGCCATTCCCATCGATAAACAGGTTGCAAAAGATGTCTACTGGTTGGCTTCAGTTGCAGAAAACTTTCAGATCAGTCTAATTGGGACACAACGGCAAATATGGATGTGACCTGCATGGTTGGAGAAAAAGCACCGGCATTTGCTTCTTCTTCTTAGGGCCCCCGTCTTAAAATGATAGTTTACAACCCCTTGTTATAGATCTTCGCAATTATCACTGGTTCCCACCACCCTTTGACAGAAGTTTACTCGACGAACTCGAGAAGGATTCTTAGTTTCCCAGTGTCGAGCCAAAGCCCTATCTGAATGTAAAGTACTCATGGCGTTTAGACTGAGAAAAGCCACAAACATGAATATAATAGATCTCAAGCTTTAAGTGCATGACCATATAGAATTCGCCACAGAAAAGCAATCGCCGTCGACAGCGTCGTATACGACACTGTCGACGGCGATTGCTTTTCTATGGCGATCTCTGTGGTTTAAAAGAAAAATTATGTATCTGTTGCATTGTTTGATTCGAAGGTAAGCTCTAAGCTATATTGCAAGCATCAGGGAAACCTGGCTAAACTATATATTGCCGAAACACTTCAATACTTCGGAAAAGTTTCAAACTCCGCATAAAAACTATATATTGCCGAAACACTTCAATACTTCGGAAAAGTTTCAAACTCCGTATAATTTGGACGCAATTGTCTTATTTGGGCACAGCGTTTACCGTCGTTAGTAGTTGGAAAGAATTTAAAGGCCTGAGTTGCAGAGTCTCGGACAATAGGCAATATTTTTGGTGTGGCGACCCCAACCGTTTGCAAAGTTGTCCATCGTGTCTGTAAGGTCCTTTCCAAAGAACTTCGTGAAAAATATATATACTTCCCCGTTGGCATCGATCTAAAAACCGTTGTGGAAGGATACAAAGAGGAACGGGATTTTCCAATTGCGAGGGTGCAATTGACGGATGCCATATGAAATTATTAAAACTAGAGGTAAATCACGAAGAGTATGTTTGTCGAGAGAAAAGGAAAATATTCTTTGATACTGCAAGGTATATGCGACGATCGGTAAATGTTTCGCAAAATAAATATTGGTTGGCCTGGCAAGGTTCATGATTCTCGCGTTTTAGCCAACTCTAACATATGTGACCGTGGGGGGGGGGGGGGGGGGGGATTGATCGTTGTTCTCACTGGGTTCATTTGCCAAGGTTATTCTGAGGGATGAAGCATTGCTTCTTCCTATAACACTCATCGGTGATCCCAGCGTACCCTTTGCGCACATGGCTCACGAAACCGTTTATTGGACGTGGATTACTTCCGACAATCCAGAAAAGTTTTTAACTATTGACAAATCCCGGTGCTTCTTTGGTGGAAATTTTGCTAGGTGTCACAGCGGATCATCCTTGAAATTATATGCGTGGAAAAAATTACAACCCATTTATTTTGACCCGTCCACGATTTCCCTACCGTATGACAGTTCACTGATTTCGAAAGCACAGGGATGCGTCAGTTGTCTCAGAGAGTTTGAGCATTGAAGAGAGGGGTCTTCCCACAGGAACATTTTAAAACAATGCTATCAAATAAGGTGATAAGACACAACTTTTGGACGGACTGTTTGTATTTTCGGTTATCTGTTTTTTTTCATTCAGATAACCACCAGAGAAATCGTTCCTCTCAAATTTTATAGCCTGGGATAGGTATTTTTCTTTAGCATTTTTATTTCATTAAATGGCCAGGAGGCTGTGCTTTTTATAACAGAATAGGTGTTCCAATATGGGTAAACACGTAGTTACATTAGGCTTATAACTTATAAGTACCTCGGCACTTGTATCCAGGCAAGTCCTGACTGTGCACAAAGGAAAGACACAGGATGTCCAGCGTCCAGACGGTCCGTGTTAGGGCTAGGTGGTATTGATTCGGTTCGGTTTCGGAAAAAAAAAAACTTGGGTTCAGTTCAGGTTTTCAATGTTTTGAGAACATATAGTAAACAACATTTCAGGCTCAGTAAGTTAGAAAAAACCCCGCAGTAGTTTCTTCGCAAAAAGCCCTGTCTGTAAGTATCTCAATTGGGTCCATTCTAACTTACCTTCAGACCTGGCAATCTTGAAAATCAAGGGGTGCAAAACAGTTGCCCTCCTCAGATTGCTTGGGAGTGCAGTCGCACCTGATATTTTCAATGCAAAAACCTGTATGCTATTTTGGTTATATTCACTTCGAGGTATTAAAATTGTGACTGAAAAATTGTACTTCATTCAGCCACATAGTGGAAAAAATTGGCACAAACATCTTCTCATTATTCAAAACGCTGCATTCAATTCTTATGTGACTGTCTTCTACACTCAAGATCTATCGAAATGCGACACATACTGGCGCAGAGAACACACTGGAACTCGGGGGATCGTAAACGATAATATATTTTAAAGGTAGTCCCAAACAGGTCTGGCATTCCAGAAAATCAAGAGGAGCAAACATTTGCCCTCCTCAATTTTTTCTAGGCGTGCAGTATGCGCGCAGCACTCCTGCACTCCTAAAGAATACCAGGCCTATACCTTTGATAGGTTTTATGGGTTCTAGTGCATCATTTGCTAAGCCTATTGAGTCATTTATATTTATTTATTTATTTATTTATTTATTGGTGTTTGAGGTCACATACACGCTAAAAATTATAGTGTTAAAAACTACACTTGAAGTATTTAACACTTACTAAGTGCTGAACTAGCACTTTGTTCAAGAGAAGATATCCCAGAACTTGACAGGTGTTACAATAATACCACTTGACAAGTGTAATGCCGCGACACTTAAAAGGAAACAACGCAGATGACGCGGATCGGGCTCGAACTCCCGAGCCTGATCCGTGTCATCTGCGTTGTGTCCTTTTAATTATGTACCCACCAAGCGCAAATCAAATTATGGACGATTCTGGAAGAACCACCAATGCTAAACACATGGGAAGTGCCATCCATTCAAGTTTCAGATGTCTGACGATTGTAATGTCTAAGTGCTTAAAGCATTGCACTTTGGATGTTAAAATCAAACTCTAAGAGTTAGAATGGGTTTAACACCTTGAAAGTGTCAGTTTTAACACTTTAGTTTTTAGTGTGTAGTCTTATGCACAATGGCTAATCGTAACCGTGAGAGTTTTACGGGTGGAGGAAGTCGGAGTACCCGGAGAGAACCACCGAGCATCGACGGGCAATTATCAGCTTCTTAACATTCTAACTCTGTTCAAGCTCCGCTCAAGCAGGGTTACAGCGGTTGAAGACATGTGCACCATCGACGTGCAATACGCCTTATTACACGGCGTCATCGTGCCTCCATGTAGGTAACCGGGATAAAGTGCCTTGCCCAAGGACACAACGCGGGTTGCCCCGGACGGGGATCGAACTCGGGACCTCTAGCACATAGAAGTCCAACTCAGCCACCGCGCTCCCACCTATTGAGTCAGAAAGAATCATAAATTAGAGTAACAAATGAATCAAGTTCGTCTTTAAAATGTAGTGTTCTTAGTGTCACATTTTCTCCCTTACTGACTCGTCCAGTGGACTAGTCAATTTATTTATTTAAGTTTAACGTCACTTTCGATTGCCAGAGTCACCTCGTGTCCGACAGTTTTACGGGTGGAGGAAGCCGGAGTATCCGGAAAGAACCACCCAGCAACCAGACCTGGTATTCTTGAGGAGTGCTGCACGCCTACTGCATGCCTAGAAAAAATTGAGGGTAATTTTTTGCACCCCTTGATTTTCTGGAATGCCAGACCTGTTTGGGACTGCTTTTAAAATCTATTATCATTCGTCCTCTGAGTTCCAATGTGTTCTCTGTGCCTACTGGCACAGAGAACACATTGGAACTCAGGGGACGATTTGTCAATGTTGCATTGATTCGCAATAATTCACGACCCATTCTGTGTCGCATTTCGATACATTTTGAGTGTAGAAGACAGTCACATAAGAATTGAATGCAACATTTTGAATTATGAGATGTGTGTGCCAATTTGTCCTCTATGTAGCTGAATGTAGTACATTTTTTCAGTCACAATATTAATACCTTGAAGTGAATATAACCAAATTAGCATACAAGTTTTTGCATTGAAAATTTCAGGTGGAATTACACTTCCAAGCAATCTGAGGAGGGCAACTGTTTTGCACTCCTTGATTTTCTAGATTGCCAGGCCTGCAGCAACGATGAGCAACTTTCAGACTCCCCAACGTACTAACTCCACGCAAGCAGGGTTAGCATTGGTTGAAGATTAAGTGTCTTGCCCAATGCCACAGGTGGGATTCGAACCGAGGTCCTCTGGGCTTGCAACCTGCATCTCTACCTACTGAGCCATCGCGTTCCCGGAACTAGTCAATAAGGGAGAAAATGTGCCAATGCGAACACGACATATTCGCCCCTCAGTTTGCCTTTTAGTTTAAATGACGATAGTCCACGTGGGCCACTATAGCCCAGTTCACTCCCATAGGCATTTAGATTGTTTGATAAGCTTATGCACAAACACAGTAAAACCGTTCGGTCGGTTTTTGCTGGGTCTTGCGGTTCGGTTTTTTGGTTGACCGCAAAAACCGGAACCGAACAGGAAAACAGAAAAAGTCACAGCTCTCGTCCGCGTGTAGCAAAAATGTAAAAAAATCTCCAGATCATTGAATGTTAATCACTTCTTATTAAATTGGATAAAACACCATGGAAATAACCAGAAAGTTGGCAAAACAAACTATCTGTTGTAGAGCCTATATCCTCTACCTTGGGAACATTCCTGTAGTTTGGGGACTCGGTTACCCCTGTGAGTTAGGAGGAATTTCAAGACCTGAGCATTTTCCGACCAAATGAAATATTCCACCCGATTGAATTTAAAAAAAATACCGCAAACATTCATTTTCATTCAATCAATACAAGAAATGTTTCTCAACCGAGACTTGATTTGACCGAAACTTTAACGACATCAACTGTTTGAGGGCTAGATTTTCTGAATTTGTTCATCAATATTTGTTTTATCACAAATTATTGGAGTGCCCGTTGACACTCTCCAATAATTTGCAATAAGACACTTTTATATAAACAAGATATTATTTGCGTTTGACTGAAAAAGGAACATGAGTGTGGAAAATGTTGGCTTTTGCCCTGGTCCCCTCATTTTATTGAAAGCCCTGATCGTGGTTTCTAGCGCACAATCAGTTACACATGCTTACTGAATGAATATGAATGAAAACTCAACACATCTGTAGTTTTTTTATTACGCAGCCTAGTTCCACCCACAGGGGAGGTGGAAGCTCCAAAAAAGTGTGTGTGTGTGGTGGGGGGGGGGGGGGGCACAATTTTTTTCTGGGTAACTGCAGGGATGTACACATGGGCACGTTTTACCATAGTACAAACTTGGACCCAAAGTCCGTAATGTAATTTTTTGGTTTGGTACTATACATGTAGGGGGCGCGGTGGCTCAGTTGGTAGAGGTGCAGGCTGCAAGCCGAGAGGTCCTCGGTTCGAATCCCACCTGCGGCAACTGCGTTGTGTCCTTGGGCAAGACACTTCACCCCCATTGCCCACGTGGGGGCACGGTGGCGTTGTGTACTAAGGCGTACTGCGCATCAATGGTGCACCTGTCTTCAACCAATGCTAACCCTGCTTGTGTGGAGTTAGTATGTTGGGGAGCTGACAGTTGCTCGGTGGTTCTCTCCGGGTACTCCGGCTTCCTCCACCCGTAAAACTGTCATGGTCATGATTAGCCATTGTGCAGAAATATGTGACCTTAAACACCAATAAATAATAATACTGTACATGTAGTCTGTGCTTATTATGGATAGTTGCGAACTTGCGATGTGCAGTATCTCAATATATAAAATGGACAGTGACACCGATAGTATTATGTTGCTAATTTTGATAGAACTATATTACTATCTCCCTGAGTCAATATGGCCATAGGGGTTGCGTACGTTATGTCAGAATATGTCCTGTTAAGATACCCATAATTGGTGAAAGGGGGGGGGGGGGCACGTGTCCCCTGTGCCCCCGGCTACGCCGCCCCTGTCCACCAAGTGTGCTAACATCTGCTTATTGATTGGATTATCTATAACTGGAGCACAGAAGAATATCTGTATATCACTGTGTGTAAAGGCACATCACCCCGATTGCCCACGTGGGGGCACGGTGACGCTGTGAACTACGGCGTATTACACGTCGATTGTGCATTTGTCTTCAATCAATGCTAACCCTGTTTGTGTGGAGTTAGTATGTTGGGGAGTCTGACAGTTGCTTGCCGTTGTTCTGTGGTTCTCTCCGGGTATTCCGGCTTTCTCCACCCGTAAAACTGTCCGACACGAGGTGATCATGGAGTCGAAAATGTCGTTAAATCCCAATAAATAAATAAATAAACTCTACAAACAAACAGTTCACAACAGCGTCGCATTCCACAGAATCAGACTGGTGGCCCGAGAGCTGGCCACGGACATTTTAAAAATTCGAAACCGACCCAGAATGCGCTTGGACGTCGCATTTCCACGGATTAATTTTCAGAGTTTCTCCCACATTAATGATTATTGGTCTGGTCGGTGTGTCCTGAATATTTGTGCCATTGTGGTTCTCTCATACTTTCATTCAGCCTCGACGCCACTACATGTATCATGTTCAAAATAGACCTGTACTGACCCCTCAGATAATTATTGTGATGGAAGTTAACATTTCTCTGAACGGCGAGACGAAACTATCAGTCGGTAATGTCAAATTCTTCAATTGGCAGAGGGAAGACGGTTAAATAAAATACTGACTGGTGGATACAGGACGCGCCAGGGGTATAAGTGCGATGATTTTAATGTCGCCAACTGGACTGTCTGGGGATCAGCCGAAATGCAAACTTACCAGTTCAACCATGCATATAGAAGAGACTAAAATGTCTCACAATTGTTGATTCTACATCTAGCGGCAGTGCAATTTTACGGGTTTTTATAATCTACAATACCAAAATCGAGTCAGGCAAACATTAAAATAAATAGCTTAAATGATATCTTACCAACCTTCAAATAACATCAGCCACAAAATTCGCTTTGTCTTTCTTCTGGTGTGGTGTCGCGTCTTTCTCGATCATTCATTTCCCCTGATTAACAAGCTGAACAACTGCATCGTATCCCAGCGATCATTAATTCACTTCTCTCCACACAAAGCCCCCAGCGAATCGATTTATGATTCAGCTCTATCGATGACTTGAGTCGATTACAGTACTAAAAATAGACAGCAATTCATCAAAGCAGAAATCTAACCCAATTTGAGAAGAGAGAACATTTTGGGGTTCGGAACGGGTGCCGAACGTATTGATTTTTTATTAAGATTTTACGGTTTGTTTTCGAACAGTACGATTTTGAAGTGTGGGTTAGGATGCAACTAGGGCAACATGCGTCAGTTTCCTGTTAGAGATAAAAAAAACTGTCTACGGAATGTTAGCAGTTCTCTCGGAGTAGTTTGTTTTGACGTGTCTTCACGTCTCTGACTGTAAGGTCTCTCCCAACAAACATATTTGAATAGCGACCAGGCAATGACCGTCATCGTCATAATTTTGGGCAGTTAAACCCCGAAGGTTTGTTGTAGGAAACTTTGTTGGTTTTTTCTATATTTTACAGGGTTCTATTCATCATTTTGGGAAAAGGATCAAGACGCTTTAACCCTTTACCTAACATGAAAAGCAGACTACGCTTGCAAACAAAATTCTTGAATAACCACGAGCTCGTTCCAAAGAGGGGTCATAACCTATGTTTTTGAGACAAAAAAATGAAAAAATAATGAAAATTAATTCGCGATTTTTGTGAATAGCGCTGGCCGGTTTTGGTCGGTACGTTGAGTAAAGGGTTAAAACACTGGAAAAACTTACATTGTAATGGACTGAATTAGGAATTTCTTTAAATGCCACGCCAAAGGGAACAACGTAGTTACCGCTGGTCTGGATCGAACCGTTGACTTGTTGGACTGAAGTCCAATGCTCTAACCACTGAGCCACCTCGCCCCCACCAACTAGATGAATAATTGTTTTTTTTTTTTGTTTTTTTGTTTTTTTGTTTTTTGGGGGTGGGGGGGATTGGGGGAAAAAAACGACCCAAATACGTAATGGGAAAGGGGCAGATATTCATTCGCACCCTGTTTCCATCCGGATTTAGCCCTCGGCCCTGGATAGTATTTAACACAACTTAACAATTTTAACTGGCCGGAAATCCCACTTCGCAAATATTTAGTGGAAGTTTAAGCTACGTTAGGCATACTTTGCATATCAAACAAACTAACCCTTAGCCAAACACGACCAGATCGACTCATTTTCCTTTTTTCCTCTTTTTGTGCCTCGAACAATAGCTTATGATCCCTCCCCCCCCCCCCCCCCCCCCACTAGAACATGCGCGACGAGCTTGTTCCGGCGAGGAGTCATAAGCTTTGCTTTGAAGGTGAAAATGATCAAACAATAAAAATTAAACGAATTATTTGTGAATGTAGCACTGGACGGATCTCACTATTGCGTTTGATAAGAGTTCACTTGGGGGCAGGGGGCGCGGTGGCTCAGTTGGTAGAGGTGCAGGCTGCAAGCCGAGAGGTCCTCGGTTCGAATCCCACCTGTGGCAACCGCGCTGTGTCCTTGGGCAAGACACTTCACCCCGATTGCCTACATGGGGGCACGATGACGCTGTGTACTGAGGCGTACTGCACGTCGCTGGTGCGCATGTCTTCAACCAATCTAACTCTGCCTGTGCTGCGGTGCAGAGTTCAGAGTTACGATGTTGGAGAGCTGACAGCTGCTCGTCGTTGCTCGGTGGTTCTCTCCGGGTACTCCGGCTTCCTCCACCCGTAAAACTGTCACGGTCACGATTAGCCATTGTGCATAGGTATGTAACCTTAAACACCAATAAATAAATAAATAAATACTTGGGGGCATGATTTTGTGGAAGAAAGACGAAAACAAGGACTTATTAAATACTGGCCTATTCTCAGAGGCGTATTGGATCTGGAAACTTTATCCAGCCTGATTTTGAGGTGTACACCATGTACAATGCAAGTCTCGCATGAAACTTGTGTTGACAATGTTCGATTTGATCGTGGTCTACAGATTTCTACTGGACTGAGATGCTTCACGTAACATATTTCGAAATATTTGTATTGGAACCGAGCATCCGGGACAAAATCCAACTCTTTCAACTAGGGTCCTGCGAATCTCAGATTTCGGGTCGAGGCGAATTCCGAATCGAATCAAGCAGAATATTTCGAATCTCATCTCACATGTGGGATGAAGTGGTGGCACAAAGGCTCAAGGAAATGCATGGCTGAAGGCGCCGTGAGTCGGGGGAGGGGCAGGATATTGAGGGGGGGGGGGGTCGCCAAAAGTGTGCGATAGTAGAAAAGACTTTATTGTAAATGACTATCTCCCGAGTATTCTTTTCTAACGCACTTTACGTGTGATAATGCCATTTGTGGTGTGTGTAGGGTGGGTGGGGGGGGGGGGGGGGGGCAGATATAATATGATGACGTGGCACACGATGAACATATAAACATGGAAAAGAACATACATATTTATTAATTATAATTCAAATACGTGACAGGTAAATCTCAATGTGCAAACGATTATAAGATACTTAGCAGCAATTGCCGGGTATCAAAGTACTGTCGGATTACGCTGCTAACTTTCGACACAGTTTTATATAATTAGATTCATTTGTTCGTCTATATTTAATTCACCAAAGATCGTATGATATCTCTGCATGGTGGCAAATAATGTAGTTCTTAATTCGACATAATAATGTAGTTCTTAATTCGACATAATAATATAGTTCTTAATTCGACGTATGCAGGACACTCCATTATGAAATGTTTCTCATCTTCAATTTTTCGCATTGATCAAGCACAGCATAACCTGTTTTCAAGTTCAATGGGAGGCTGATGATGCCGTCCCATTTGGATAGCAAGGCAATGATTGCTTATTCGGAGACGGGTGAATATGGACCTATCATCACTTGAATTCGTTTTACACAAGATATGGTTCAAGCTCAAACTTGCTCTTATAAAGAGACGACATGTTCTTACTTTACTGTTATCCGTGTTTATTTGAACATTAAAATCATTGAATGCTTTGTGTAAAGTTTATTTCTGTATGCTGATACATTTATATTACATGATGCTAAACTATCACCACTAATACGCGTGTTAATTCCAAAAGATTCAAAAGTTTTGAAAATTGATTTGTTTGAAGTTAGATTCATGTGTTCGGAAGCAGCATTCTGCAAAAGTGTGTTTCTTGAGACTGATGCTACTTAACGTAAGATGCCATATGACAAAGAATATCAATGTATAAGGATATATGGATGATTATTTCATTGTTTGGATTTTGATGTTATTACTTCATTACTGGTTAAATTTTGATGAGTTTTGTTGTCTTAATACAGACGGCGTTTGCATGGATAATGTCCAAACGTGGGTACCTACGCCATTTCCTGATTAAAATCAATAACGGCTGTGCCCACCCGGGCTTCAGCCGCTGCTCCGACTCTCCTTACCATTGACCCAATCAAGTTGTTTATGGTCCTTTGTGGGATGTTATTCCACTCCTGAAGAAGGGCCCACGTAAGCTGAGCGACGTTGTTTGGGACATTGACGCGCTTCCTGACCCTCCTGTCCAGCTTCACCCACAAATGTTCGATCGGGGACAAATCTGGACTGTAGGGTGGTCAATCGAGAACTGGGACATTATTTTGTTTGACGAAGTCACTGTTACGGTAAATCGGTAATGGTACGAACTGACTGGCACGGGCCGGTACGGGGTGGTTGTGCATTGGTGTGTAGACATGCGCAGAGCAGCCCGCGTGAGTTGATGTAAAAATTACCCACAATAAATATTATCCACACTTGAACTAAGGTGTAATATTTTCGCCTGTGAGCACCCAACATGGTGTCAGAAGTTAAAAATCAGAGAACCTGAACCGCATGGTCGTTTATATTTGTGAAGAGACTTTCATTTGCACGTTTACGATTTCATAATGCCGAAGTTTAACCTTCCAGAAGCTTTCAATTTTGCCGACCCCACACAGTGGGAAGAATGGCGACAACGTTTCGCTAGATTTCGCATAGCATCAAAATTGGACAAGGATGAGGGCCAAGTACAAGCTCATTTATGCGATGGGAAAAGAGGCTGAAAATGTGTTCAAATCTTTTTCTTTGTCTGACGAAGACAGTAAAAAATATGAACTGGTGTTAGACAAATTTAACAGTCATTTCGTTCCCAAACGTAATATTATTCACGAGAGGGCCAAATTTCACCTCCGACAACAACCGGGTGAATCGGTCGAGTCGTTTATTAGAAATTTGTACGAACTGTCCGAAACATGTGACTTTAAAGCCACAAAAGATGAACAAATTCGTGATAGAATTGTTATAGGTATTATTGACAAAGAACTTTCAGAAAAATTGCAACTGAAAGCTGATTTAGATTTAGAGACTGCGGTTACTATGGTTAGACAAAGTGAATTAGTAAAAGGCCAGGTTCGCGATCAATCTATGACTGGTAACACCCAAGATATGGATGAAGTTAGAGGCGCGCAAAAGAACTTTTCTCGAAACCGAAATTATTCTCATAATAAGCCTAACTTTACAAGAAGCTCAAACAATAGTCAACAATCGCATAGACAATCATCGTATCGTCCTGATAAACAACAACGGTGTGGTAGGTGCAATCGTTCCCACCCAATGGGCAGATGTCCAGCCTCCGGTCAGAAATGTCACAAATGTGATAACCTGGGACACTTTGAAATTTGCTGTCGTACGCGTCGTAAAAACGTTTGCGAAGTTACGAATGCAGACTATAATAAAAATTATGCAACTAGTACCACCGACTCATTTTTCCTGGGTTCTGTCGATTGTGACGATAGCGAACAAAGTCCATGGACAGTTGATTTGTCAATATACAAGACAAAACTAAACTTTAAAATAGACACCGGTGCGGACGCCACAGTGATATCAGAGCATGCATACAGATCATTGAAAGTACGCCCCCATCTTAAACCTGTTTATTCAAAATTAAATAGTCCAGGTGGCCAGCTTGTTTGTAGGGGGCAATTCGTTGCTGAGACCTTTCACAAGGGTAGAAAATTCAAATTTCGGGTGTTTGTTATCGCAGGCGAGAAACAAAATAATCTCCTGGGTAGAGGGGCAGTGTTCTCATTGGGGTTAGTCCAAAGAGTTGAAGAAATCAATGTTAATGTATTTGGGAGTGAAGGATTGTTGAAATGTGAACCAGTCAAAATTGAATTGAAATCTGATGCAGTGCCATATATTGTGCCAACTGCACGTAGAGTCTCGTTTCCGCTCGTGCCTGCGGTGGAGGCCGAGTTGAACCGAATGCTCGAAAATGACATAATCATGAAAGTAACAGAACCTACTGACTGGTGTGCACCAATGGTGCCTGTAGCAAAACCTAATGGGAAAGTTAGGATATGTGTGGATTTTAAGAAACTAAATGAGGCAGTGAAAAGGGAACATTTAATCCTTCCAAATTTGGAAGATATTTCTCCAAAATTAGTTGGAATGAAGGTCTTCTCAAAGCTGGATGCGTCTAGTGGATTTTATCAAATTCCACTGCACCCTAACAGCTACAAGTTGACCACATTTATAACGCCTTTAGGCAGATTCTGTTTTAAGCGTGTTCCTTTTGGAATAAACTGTGCTCCTGATATTTTTCAAAGGAAAATGTCTGAACTGTTGGATGGTTTGCCCGGAACTGAAGCAATCATGGATGATGTGCTTATTTTCGGGAAAACTATACAAGAGCATGATGAAAATCTGTCAAAAGTTATGGACAGAATAGAACAAGTTGGATTAAAACTGAACAAGGATAAATGTGTCTTTCGACAATCAAGTTTAAGCTATTTTGGGCACATAATTAGTGATAAGGGCATCAGTCCTAATCCAGATAAAGTTGAAGCCATTCAGGAATTGGATAAACCTGAAAATGTAACTCAGCTGCAAAGAGTGCTGGGCATGATAAATTACTTAGGGAAATATGTTCCTAATTTGTCCACTGTACTTAATCCCTTAAATGAATTGCTTAAAAAGGACACGTCATGGATCTGGGGTCCCGATCAGGAGTTAGCCTTTACAAGGGTCAAGGAAATGTTGACAACAGCACCAGTTCTATCATATTATGATAGTAGTAAACAAATAGTAGTAAGCGCTGATGCCAGCAGTTTTGGTCTTGGGGCATCCCTATTTGTAAAAGAGGGTTCAAAATTGATGCCAGTAGCTTTTGTGTCACGGACGTTAACAGAATCTGAGAGAAAATGGGCACAAATAGAAAAAGAATGCCTTGCAGGGGTGTGGGCTTGTGAGAAATTTTACCGATACTTGTTGGGGTTATCATCATTTACCCTTTTGACTGATCATAAGCCGCTGGTTCCCCTGATAAACAGGCAAGACCTGGATAAGACCCCTGTTAGATGTCAAAGATTATTAATGCGATTGAGGAGATTTAATCCTGTAGCACAACATGTAGCAGGCAAAGATATGACTGTGGCAGATGCATTGTCGCGGTCGCCGTTGCAGACGACAGAAGCAGAGATTGAGCTTGAGCAAGATGTACATGTCTATTGTGGGTCAATTGAGAGAAATTGGCCAGTGACTGACTCTAAGTTAGTATCAATTAAGCAATCTACCGAGAGAGATCATGAACTTCAAAACGTTATAAGTATATGCAAAAGTGGTTGGCCGGAATCATCACACTCTGTTCCTAAAAACATTCGTCCATATTTTTCTGTTCGCGATCAACTATCTTATCTAGATGGACTCTTACTTTATCGCGGAAGAATTGTGATCCCTACAACAATGAGGGGAGAAGTGCTTCAAAGTATCCATAGTGGACATCAAGGAAAATGTCGGGATAGAGCATCAATGTGTGTATGGTGGCCGACCATTTCTAAAGAAATATCGGACTTAGTCAATAGTTGTAAAACTTGTCAAACATACCGTCCTGCAAACCGCAAGGAACCGTTAAAAGCATCAGAATTACCAGCCGGTCCTTGGGTAAAGATAGCTGCAGACTTGTGTGAGCTTGATAATAAGAACTATTTAGTCGTTATGGATTACTACTCCAAATACTTAGAAATAGCATACCTACCCAGCATTACCAGTGCTCAAGTTATTGGGAAGATGAAAAACATGTTTTCGCATTGGGGTGATCCTGAAGAGCTCGTCACAGATAATGGCTCACAATTTACTTCAGCGGAGTTCAAGCAGTTCACTGCTGTTAGCAGTATAGTTCATACATTTGTTAGTCCCCACTTTCCTCAAGCAAACGGGGAAGCGGAAGCAGGTGTCAAAATTGCTAAAAACATTCTTAGACAAAACGACGTATTCACAGCTCTGAGAGCTTATAGATCAACTTCAACTAAAACAACTGGGTTTTCGCCATCAGAATTAATGCTTGGCAGAAACATTCGAACAAATGTACCATGTACTTCTGCACAACTTAGGCCAAAGTGGCCTAAGTGGAAACATGTTAAGGACAGAGATGTGAGAAATAAGCTAAGTTATACCAAGTTTTATAACAGGAAACATTCGGTTTGTTCATTGCCACCACTAAAACTTGGTCAACAGATTAGAATAAGAACTGATAAAGATAAGCACTGGAAAAAACAAGGAACTGATGTCCAAAGCAGATCATACACCATTAAGTCATCTGATGGACTATTGCGCCGCAATCGACGACATCTATTACCATCCGTTGCTGTCCCACCGACCAACGTCACAATGGACGATTCATCTTCTGAGTGTTCGGACGTAGACGAAAATATAGGTGACACACCATCTTCACATAGTCCTTTCAGAACTTGTTCAGGTAGACCTGTGAACAAGCCCATACGTTACAGAGACTATGTACCCTACTGATTAACAGTGTTTCAGTTCAACTTTTGGTGGGGAGATGTTACGGTAAATCGGTAATGGTACGAACTGACTGGCGCGGGCCGGTACGGGGTGGTTGTGCATTGGTGTGTAGACATGCGCAGAGCAGCCCGCGTGAGTTGATGTAAAAATTACCCACAATAAATATTATCCACACTTGAACTAAGGTGTAATATTTTCGCCTGTGAGCACCCAACAGTCACAACAAACCCTAGCAACGTTCGGCCTCGCATTATCCTGTTGCAATGTATGGTTACGCGCATGGATAAGCGGAAGGACGTGAGACATGATGACCTGATCCCGATATCTTACGGCTGTAAGATTGCCCTGTGTGACCACGAGAGGTGCTTTCACGCCATGAATAAATTCTCCCAAACCACAACAGACCCCCCCCCCCCACACACACACACACACACACACCCCGAATCTGTCGTTTTCCTTAACGTCGCGTCAGAATATTGCACACCTTGACGTCAATAGCAACGTTGTCGGACCAACGTAGGGACGTCGTGGCCTTAAAATGAACTCCCGCAAACGATTCCGAACTGTTCTTGGACACACTCTGTGACCACGAGTGCCTACAACTGCATCGTCTGTCGCCGTCTGAAATCAGTTACGGAGGTTTGAGAGACGTATGCCTCTATCTTGATATGGCGACGTAACGCGCGGACTTGGGACGGTCAGCTAATCTTCCTGTGGCTCTGAGACACCCAACTAAACGAGCTATCGTTGACTCATGGGCCCCAAATTGCTGGGGACGGACGTTGCGATTGGCCCCGCATAATTAGAGTAATAGGCCTACCCTGTCAACTTCGGACATTCGCGGTATTTTGTTTTTCAATCGAGTTGAAATGAAATGTGCAATCGATGTGTACTGTTCAAAACTTCGATTTGGTATGGTTTCCAAACCCACAGCGCGTGGTAGTGCCCCGGGTGTACGCTTTGTTGAAAAATCTGCTGAAAGCTTGAAGCGTCAAACGTGGTCATGGTTGACTGAATTTTAACCAAATGCTCTTTAGACAGTACACTGAGGTAGCTATGTGTCAACTTTTACTACATTTGGTCCACGGATAAAAAAAATTATATTATCAAAACTGAACTTACGTTTCTTTTTTCCGTCAGTATATATGTCAATCAGGAATTCTATCAGGTATACTGCTGGGTCCAGAGCTCAGTTGGTATGGTGGCAGAGCATTTATAGCTTGCCGAATGGGTGCCGGTGTCCGGGATCGACTCCCATCTGGGTCAACTTCCGAAAAACTTTACAGTTTTCATTTCCGTTGCTCGGACCCAGTACTTTGCCTGGTGGAATTCCTGTTTGACACAGGCGATATGAAATTAATTTCAAACTGTCGCATCTTCACAGATCTTCCATCAGTTGAGATTCCTGGGTTTAAAATTGGAACATAGATCATTATAGCTGTAATCTTTACTAGTTGCATCGAATGTAAAGGCAAACAATTCGCAGGTAAATCTCACAATAAATACAGGCGCTATGTAGACAATTACGGATCACCAGTTACAACAACCCCAAAATTGAGAGATGGTCAATTCTCGTATATATCGGTCTGGGATCGGGCTGCAAATGTCAACTGACATGCTGGCTGAGTTAATTGCAACCTGTTGGGGATTGCCGGAAGCTCAGTTGGTATGGTGGCAGAGCATTTATGGCTAGAGTGATGGAGACCCTGGATCGACTCCTGTGGTGGCCAATTTCCGAAAAAAGTATATATCGTCACCTGAGTGGAACAATGTGCCCTCTACAATGCAGCATAGCTCCACTTGGAGGTCGCTATATTATGTAAATAATATGAGTGTCACATTACGATTTATGATACGTCGTAAATTCCTGATCTCAACACATACCTAGAGTCGAGTGCCTTTTTGATACACTTATCTTCTTTTCCCTCGTATGCTTCCGATGTCCTTGACAATTCTGCCCTTCTGCCAACACTTGCGTGACGCTGAAATACGTTCTTTGATGCGTGCTGTAGTCTGAGAACTATTGTCAATTTATTCCTTGTAAGTATGGGGTGACTAACGTGCGTCTGTCATTATATAGAGGTGGCGTTAGTCCTAAAAATAGCTTTGTGTATTGTATTCCTACATGCCACCAAGGCACGTCGGTCGCTACTGATATATATCCATGTGTGGGTGCCCTTCGAAGACAGTGCCACCTCAGATTTGAAATGCATCCTATACACCTGGATATAGCTGGTCAGACCACCTGTGGGATCAAAGCACCAGAGCAATCTCATGAAATAGGATGCCGAGAACACTAAATGCGACGTGCTTGGTGAGACACGCGTGGTTGAAAAATATTTTTTATATCCTCTTTAAATCTATTTATCCTCGATTTATATCAGATTGGGAGATAAATTCATTTGTGAACGTGACAAACGTTATTTATTCCCAGTTCCTTATTTGATATTCGTTATCAACCGATTTTATCGGTTGAAAACGAATGTCGCATAAGGAGCTGGGAATAAGTAAAGGTTGTCAAGTCCTTGAATCATTTCCTTATTCCCTGCTCTTCTTACCTCATAAGCTAAGTTCACACTATAGATTTTTTTATCTGTAGATTTTTACATAGATTTCTATAGACTTTTGTCTGTAGATAAATTGTCTAAACGTATAAAATATGAAGGCTGTTCACACAATAGATACAGATTTACAGATTAGGCCTAAAAAAGTTAAACATCTGTTTCTCAGGCCCTCCAGCACGGTCCTTTTAGCTACCGGATGCTCTCTTTTTATAACCAATGCGAACTTCAAAAATAAAAATTAAATGGTTTATGTCTGATATTTTACCCAAGTTCAAATTGATACATTTGTCCCTTGAGTGCAACAAGGCTTTGTGATGCTTTAGTATTGCAAAGCCTTCTTGCCCTCAAGGGACGAAATACACCACCACCCTTGCTGTTCTGGACTGTAGATTATGAGGCCGAAGACAAAAAAACAACCAAGAACATGAACTTTTAATGGCCAAGAAATAATTACAAAAAATAAAAAAGTAAAATTACAAACCGCCCGCCCGATGCAATTTTACAAAAAATGGCCTGAGAAACAGAAAATCTACTTGATGAGGCCTTAGTCATTAGGTTTTTAGCTCACTTGATTTTCAGTCAGGAGAGCTATAGTGATCACTCACCGTCCGTCGTCCGTCGTCCGTCGTCGTCCGTGAACATGGTGTTTGCGTCTTCTCCTCCCAAACCGCTGAACCAATTTTATTGATATTTGAGATAATAGTTTGTTATGACATCACAATTTGATTTTGTTCAAATCAAGTTGCCTCGCCCGTGGGTAGGGCCACACCCAAAAAGTGTGTTGAAATCTTAAAAATCTTCTTCTCATGAACCAGCAGTAGCAGAGACTTGATATTTGGTGTGCAGCTTCCTTTTGAGGTGTAGACTCAGATTTGTTCAAGAGAAGTTTGTGGGGCTATACTTGACATCGTTATGGGAGGGGCAAAAATTTTGGCCCCGCCCAAAATTTCTATTTTCCGAACCGAGAGGCTGATTTGAACCAAATTTTATGTGAGGGCTTATTGGGTCATAAGTACCTAATTTATGCTGATTTTTTTCCCGTAGCCCCATGGGAACCGCAGGAGCTAAAAATAGAAAAAATTAAAACGCCCATATCTCCAAAACTGCACGGCACCGAGAATTTTTATCTGGTGTGAAGCTTCCTTAGGACAAACAGAAAGAATTGGTAAAAAAAAATTGCCATCGGTTTTATCATAGGGTACAGTTTCGGGACTTTGAAAAAGTGCTGAGTCAGCACTTTTTAACACCGTAGGCAATGGGAAAAACATTAAAAAATCTTCTTCTCCAGATCCAGCAGGCAGAATCTTTTGATATTTGGTATGCAACATTGTAGGGTGGATCTGATTCAAGTTTGTTCAAATTGGCCCCCTGGGTTCATATTTGGGCTCACTATAGAAGCTCGAATTCGAACTTAGTGCATTTCAGGCAAATTTCTTCAAAAATCTTCTTCTCCAGATCCTGCAGGCAGAATCTTTTGATATTTGGTATGCAACATTGTGGGGAGGATCTGATTCAAGTTTGTTCAAATCGGCCACCTGGATTCATATTTGGGCTCACTATAGAAGCCCAAATTCGAACTTAGTGCATTTCAGGCAAATTTCTTCAAAAATCTTCTCCAGATCCAGCAGGCAGAATCTTGTGATATTTGGTATGCAACATTGTGGGGCGGATCTGATTCAAGTTTGTTCAAATCGGCCCCCTGGATTTATATTTGGGCTCAGTATAGGAGCCCAAATTTGAACTTAGTGCATTTCAGGCAAATTTCTTTGAAAAAAATCTTCTTCTCAAGATCCAGTAGGCAGAATCTTTTGATATTTGGTATGCACCTTAGGGGGGTGAGATTCAATTTTGTTCAAGCCAAGTCCCTGGGTTCATATTTGGGCTCACTGTGGGAGCCTAAATTATAACTTAGTTCAAAATGAGGAACTTTCTTTAAAAATCTTCTTTAGATCCAGCAGTCGGAATGTTTTGATATTTGGTATGCAGCATCCTTATGGGTGGGGTGGGGGGGGGGAGATTCAAGTTTGTTCAAGCCATGTCCCTAGGTCCATATTTTGGCTCACTGTAGGAGCTTGAATTGTAACTTTGTTCGAAATCAGGAATTTTCTTAAAAAATCTTCTTCTTCAGATCCAGCAGTTGGAATGGTTTGATATGTGGTGAGTAGCATCCTTGGGGGGGGGGGGGGGGATTCAAGTGTGTTAAAGCCAAGTCCATGGGTCCATATTTGGGGCTCCCTGTGGGAGCCCAAATTATAACTTAGTCAATATGAGGAATTTTTCTTTAAAAATCTTCTTCTTCAGATCCAGCAGTCGGAATGTTTTGATATGTGGTGTGTAACATCCTTAGGGGGTGAGATTCAAGTTTGTTAAAGCCAAGTCCCTGGATCTATATTTGGACTCCCTGTGGGAGCCCAAATTATAACTTAGTCAATATGAGGAATTTTTCTTTAAAAATCTTCTTCTTCAGATTCAGCAGTCGGAATGTTTTGATATTTGGCATGCAGCATCCTTAGGGGGTGAGATTCAAGTTTGTTCAAGCCAAGTCCCTGGGTTCATATTTGGGCTCACTGTGGGAGCCTGAATGACAACTTAGTTCAAAATGAGGAATTTTCTTTAAAAATCTTCTTCAGATCCAGCAGATGAATGCTTTTGATATTTTTTTTATGCAGCATCCTTAGATTCAAGTTTGTTCAAGCCATGTCCCTAGGTCTTTATTTGGGCTGATTGTGGGAGCTCGAATTGTAACTTGGTTCAAAATGAGGAATTTTCTTTAAAAATCTTCTTCTTCAGATCCAGCAGTCGGAATGTTTTGATATTTGGTGTGCAGAATCCTTAGGGGTGTGAGATTCAGGTTTGTTAAAGCCAAGTCCCTGGGTTCATATATGGGCTCCCTGTGGGAGCCCGAATTATGACTTAGTTCAATATGAGGAATATTCTTTAAAAATCTTTTTTTAGATCCACTGGTCAGAATATTTGGATATTTGGTATAAGCTTTTCTTAGGAGGAGCAGATGCAACTTGTTGAAATCAATTCTCTGGGTTGATATTTAGGCTACCATGTCAGGTGAGCGCCCTCAGGCCCCCTGGGGCCTCTTGTTTAAAATTGCACACGGATCACTTGATCATCACATGAGAACGAATGAGAAGCCGCAAAACCTTCGACAATCGTGGATAAGTATTGACGAAGGAGTACAAATCAAACACGCTTGATTTTATCGACAAAAATTGCATCAGACAGAAGTCGGTAGAAAGCCACGTGTCGGATGTTCTCACTACGGAGTTTTGTCTAACGACCCCAACTTTATCGATTACTTGAAAAAACGTACGACAGAAATCTTTTGTGTGAACAGGGGTGGGGTGGGGGGGGGGGGCACCAAAAATTTGCAAGTCGTGACGTGGGGGTGGGTGGGTCTCTTGAGTGCGCCAAAAATGTGCATTTCCAACTTGTGCAATTTTTTTGAATTTTTAAAAAATATATCAATATATCAGCTAATATATACCATCATTTGTGTTTCAAACCTTAATTAAGATGATGTTGTACATCACACTCTTAACATAAATACAACATCAGGAGGCTTTATATGTGAGAATATTGGGTTTAATCTGGGAGAATGTCACACGTTAGTAGGGGGTGAGTGTCTTGTTCGAAATGTAGAAAATGTGCAGACAATATTTTGGGAAAATTGTCTCTGATGCACTAAATTCAACCCAAGTTATTTATTTATTAATAGAATTTGTATGGATAGAAGAGGAAAGTAGCAAACACCTGAGAATACTGACAGAACAATTCAAATGAAAATTTGTTCCCGTATATGTACACCTGCTTTGGCCAAGCCTGATAATGAACAGCTTGTCATTTGTAGATTGGGGCCCACAGCAGAGGTTTAAATTGGTGGTACCAGTTTAAGAACATTATGAAACCCCCCTAAAGACAGCTGTGCCTACTAAGTTTATAAGTTTATTTTGGATTTTAATGGGAGAGAGGGGGTGGGTGTCTGAGAATGGTAGTAGAAAATTTGCACGTAGGGGTGGGTGGGTGTAAAAAGGAGCTGAATAAAAGAATAGGACGTCACGTCTTGCAAATTTTTAGTGACCCCCCCCCCCCCCCCCGGTGTCAACGTAGATTTTCCAGATCTCCTATCGACTTGCTCGGGTCACTTTGGCAAATTCACGCTAGATAAATTCCCATTAGGTCAAAGTATCGGACCCACCCTGATAAAGTAGAGTTTTTTTTGTCCATTCTCACATAAAATGTAATGGGCTGAGTTGTTGTAAAACGTGTACGTAATTTTAGAGGTACAGCAAAACGCAAATCCTTAGGAAACTGCCAAAGAAAACAGAACGCAAAAATAACCGCAAATTTAAGTTTTTCGACAAACACCTACAAGGTTTCATGAATTGAATAACATTTTAAAATGGGGCAAAATGGGATGTGTCTTTCCTGGAGCTAGCTATTTAACACACATGTTGTCAGGGTAATTTACAGTACGGCCGCCATGGACTGGTCACTTTCCACGGGTGGGCAATATTTCCACGGACGAAATAATATTAGATTCCAAGCACTAATTATAGGAATAATTATCAAAAATTTAAGTAATGAAGCACCGAGTACGACCCGGTGTTTCATTAATTAAAATTTTGCTACGGACGATTTCTATTACCTCGTAAAAGCATACGTGGACATTACTGCCCACTCGTGGATTACGACCAGTCCTCTGCGACTATACTGTATGATAGCCTATAAGCATAGAAAAAAATGTAGACCCTTGAGCCATGTGGACACAGTGAGGGATGTGTTATTTCATCCGGTACATAATACACATAAAATTAAGAGATCCAGACTTCGAGGTGGAGTCTTCAATCATTGGTTACAATTAGGGACCCGCGAAACTTCGAAATTCGATTCGATTTGAAAAGGTCCCGATGATTCGATTCGATTCTGTTCGAGTCTCGCGGATTTGGAAATTTTTTGAATCATCGAGATGTCTTCAAAATCCTACCAAGTCGTCCCCTGAGTTTCAATGTGTTCTATGTGTCAGTAGTACACATCGGAACTCAGTTGACGAAGTGTCTTCCCTTAAACTTTTCATAGAGAAGCATATGCAATAGGCATTAAGAATGGGATTCTGGGAAAATCAGGTCCTGTACTCCTATTCAATAGAACATACCCCCAGGGACCCCCTCGGTACTATTGTGCTACGTGCTACTATTATAAGCCGATAAAATTGGAAATCCGTATCAAATAAAGTCAATTTCGGTGATTTGGGGTGGATGTTGGTGATTTGGAGGGATTGTCGAGTTGTTTGTGGTAATTCGTGATTCTCCGAAACAATCGAACACACTCTCCGAACATACCCCTGTCTTGTTGTAGGCCTTTAGATAACATAGCAACCACGTGCTACCATAGAAACCAAGATGGCGGCCTCCAGTATACAAAATGGACGACGGAAACATGTATCACCCTAACAACACGCGCAACGCATCCGCACTCACGCCACGTATCACTATGGAGATGACGTCACAACATGGCCGCCCACGCGGGTTACCAAGACAACACAACATGGCGCCACTAGGTCAGGTGACCTGACGTCACTTCCGGGGTCCGGCACCGGGGTCCGGCAGATGGGAGGTGAAACGTGCGAGACATACTACTAGGAACGACTTTTATTCCGTCCTGGAATATTCGCCTTTTTATTGACTTGCCCAAATAGACCAATACTAAATTAAAATTCGAATCGAAAATTGGCAATATTTACTGTTGGAAGAAGATGAGACATTTAAAATTTGTAGAGGAGCGAGATTCGATTCGAGTTTCGTTTCCATTCCAAATACTCCGTCTGATTCGATTCGAATTCGATTCGGCCCGAAATTTGAGAATAGCAGAACCCCAATCATACGATCAAATTGTAATCAATGATTTCATGTCCCACCTTGCACATCGCAATCAGTGTATTCGGCAATGTTTTCGCTTTACAGCAAGCCGCGAGTGCAAACATTACAATATCTCCGAACTACAACGTGAAAACTAACAGCTTTACGATTCTGCCGTTTTGTTATCGACGAATTACACACAGAGCAAATTTTCTGTTTATCATTTTAGGGGAAACATTGAACAACAGATTTCCTTTCGTCCGTATTCCAACTAAAGACTCATCTCCCAAGGTACGTATTTATGGCATATATCATCTCATAGATTTCCATTCTACCTTGATATTTACAAACTCATTTCAGTAACAAAAATAATATACCTTGCAGCTTCTGGTACGGATAGTGACGGACTGGAGCTAAATAACAGTGGCAGATCCACACTGCAAAAAATATAGGTTCTCTTTAGAACCAAAACTGGTTCTAATCTTGTCCCTGAGATGGAACCAGTTCTGTTTAAACAGTATTTATTTCAAAGCAAATAAATTTACCAAGATTAGCATTCAATTTTAACAGAATATTACATGAACTGAAGTAGATTCAGCAGTAAACTTGGAGCTTATTCAACGCAGTCGCCAAACATTTTGAAACAAAGGAGATATGAACAGTTGGCATATCGAACCAGTTTTGGTTCTGTACCGAACCAAAACTGGTTCGATATGCCAACTGTTCATATCTCCTTTGCTTAATAATGATTTGAGACAACCTCGTATAAGCTCTAAATTTACGGCTGAAACCCCCTCAATTTATGTTTAATTCTGTTAATATTTAATGTTAATCTTTATAAATTTATTTGATTTGAAATAAATACTGTTTAAACAGAACTGGTTCCATCTCAGGGACAAGGTTAGAACCAGTTTTGGTTCTAAAGAGAACCTATATTTTTTGCAATGCAGGATCCTGTGTTTAGGTGGTGGGGGCACACTTCAATTATGGATCATAATTCGAGGCAGTATCCGACTCGCATACAAAGCGGCAAATCGGCGGAGTAAGAATACTGAAAAGTCAGTTTGGCCCCCGGTTGCTTCTCAGCTAATTTTATCCCACGGAAACCAACGAAAAATTCTAATTACTGCAGCTCAATCTCGATTTCCAGAGAGACCAAATGGCCACGGTTAATGTTTTATATGGTTAGTATGGTATGTGCTAGGCAGTTCATTCATGTATAAATATAAAAAAAGACTAAAAATTTATGTTATGCTTTCACTGAATGAGGCAAAAGGAGAAGTCTTTTTGTGTGATATGTCATGATCGTATCTCTATCAGCTGTTCTGGTTGTTGAGCATACATTACATGATCAACTTTTATCCGCGGATGTTCAATTAATCATAATTTTTCCGGATAACTGACACACATATATACTTACTGGAGCTCTTGAAACTATTTTTACAGTATAGCACACGGGTTTGGTCTCAAACTGTCACCAGAGCATTGTAAAGTGGTGGAGCCAGGATTCCCAAAATCAGGGGCTGCCAATTACTATATGGGGTCACATATCGATTTGCTGTAGAATATCCCGAATACCCGAGTGGGGGAGGACATTGGGAGTGGGGTTTCCAAACTGGGACTCCAAAAGCCGTAAGCTAATATTTTGATATGGTATGTCCGGAGGACACGCAAAATACGGCAGAAGCGAATACTCGAGAATTTCTCAGTTACAGGTCTCGGAAAGGAAAGTCTTTTCCAATAGTGAACTTTGGCGAAAAAGGGCACGCGATGCCTGTCTTGCCCCCCCCCCCCCCCCCCCCGACGACTGGCAGTTCCCCTCTGCCCCACCTCACCAAGCCGCTTCCGACTCCCTTGGGATTATTGTTGGACGCACATGTCATTGGGAATTCTGTAGAAGGAGCTAAAGACAACACGAGAATATATAACATTTATTTCAGTTTTGGTCTGATACATATACATTATCATGACCATATGCATGTCCTGTAATTTGTATCAGATTCTCGGTCGTGTTTACAATAGGGTCGCAACGAGCCCTGATACTATCTTGTTTAAACAAGATACTAACTGAAGTGAGTTTGGCGGTTCTACGCTGCCGTAGTTGTTTGTTGTCACTAACCGAGATAATGTGTACCTTTCAAATGCAAGTCAACAGCTGAAATTTGAAATCATTATGAAAAATAATATCCTCTCATCATGTCACTCCATCTGCAACATGGTCCTTCTGTTCGTCAGGAAGAGAGGAACCTTTATTGCCAAAGCTCAGATCAAATAAAGAGGAATCAGTGAAGATATCGATAGGCTCATTCGATCATGACGTAACCGCAAGTTATATTATGCGCTACACAAAAGATACTTCGAATCGGAATGGTTTTAGCGCACCCCTTTCGACCCTCGTTTACAGTATAGTGGTATTCCATTAATTTGAGGCATTTGTCCTCGGCATCATGTCTGAGCGGTATAAAGGTAGAAGAGGCTGGGTATTGATGTTTCTTGTTGTTGTTCTTCAGGTATACTTACTGAAACCGCCAGCATTTATAGCCGTAAACTAAAGCGTATATGTTATATGTATCCTTTGTTTTGTTATGCTTCTCAAGTTGTTATCTTATTAGTCGTTTATTTGTTCTGTTTCCATGGACGATATGTCCATTCTTGTGTGCTTTATTATTTTTGTTTTGTCTTGTACCCATGTTTTGGGAACAAAATGATAGAGATGGGCAATATACCGAAAAACCCAACCGATACCGATATGATTGAGAAACCGAAAAACCGTACCGAACCCATTATTGAATACCGAAACTGTCTGAATTTTCATATTTTCCTACATTCGCTACTTATAAAGGCTTGTTGAGGCTTGATGGCAGTTGACGTCTTCATTTTCATGAAAAAAATGCCTGATTTTCTTTTCATTTAGCCGTTAATGGCTGAGAAATTGTCCTGAATTCCAACAAGACTACACCCTGTACGTGCTCAGTTGATTAGCATTGACTTCTAGTAACAGGCAGCCAAGACTTGACTGGAAATCATTGCTCAGCTGATTTATCTATCGTCAGCAGGACCCCATAATGATGGCATGTTAAAAGGCACATATTATGAGATAGCAAAAGCCTAAAATAGGTCTTTGAAGGTTAAAGTGTGTTTGGAACAAATCACAAAATTACTGTAGTGTAGATATGATTTATGTTGGCACAAGGATGCCAATGTTGAGTCCATTGGTAGTGGCATTTGTTGCGCAGGTAGAATGATACAAGAACCATTTATTCTGTATTTTCCTGGTGTGAATTCGCCTTTGGTACTATCAGCAAATATCAGTGAAGTCGGATACCGAAATGGAACCGATACCGCGGTATGCCCTCCTTAACCCTTTGAACCCTAGCGGCCGCTTTTCCGACCCAAAAGAATGATACGTCATAACTCCATTAAGTCGGATGGCTGTTGAGTAAATATGAGGGGTAGACAAATTAATATTTTCAACGTGCAGCCCCATGGCTGCACGTAGAAAATATTAATTGGTCAACCCCAATTAACGAATGTAGACTCTTCCAATTCCTGCCATTGAATTAACATGGAAGATACCACCAGTGTTCAAAGGGTAAATAATAACGAAACTGATACCGAACTCAAATTTCTCATACTGCCCATCTCCAGCAAAGAGCAGTTGATAAATAACTGATTAGATCTGTGAATTGGACGGCCTCCACAGATGTTATTTTATTTGGTTTTTATGTGTTTCATTTATTTACTAAAAAAAATAATTATTTCTTTTCTTATTATGTGCAATCTGCCGTGCTGTAGATGTTATTATTGCTTCAATAAACTTTACTATAATACGCGGGGGCGTGGTGGCTCAGTGGTTACGAAATGAACTGGACTTCAAACAGAAGGGTCCACGGTTCGATCCACGCCAGGGGTAACTGCGTTGTGTCCTTGAACAAGGCTCTTAATCCCGATTGTCACTTGGTGGCGCCGTGTACTGAGGCGTACTGCACGTCGATGGTGCAGTTGGTTTCAACCAATGCTAACCCAGCTTGTGAGGAGTTAAAACGTTGGGGAATCTGACAGTTGCTCGCCGTAACGCCGTTACTCGTTGGTTCTCTTCTGGTACTCCTGCTTTCCCCACCGGTAAAACTGTCCAACACGAGGAGATCCTGACTGCCGAAAGTGTTGTTAAACCCAAATAAATAAATAAATAAATAAATAAATAAATAAATAAATAAATAAATAAATAAATAAATAAATAAATAAATAAACAAACTGATTTTAGTGTGCAGGATTCTATATTCAAGGGACGGAGCACAGGGATTGTTTGGAACTGGTCTCAGCATTTTTATGCCCCATGTATATCACCAAAATCGAAATTCTGAGTTGGGGAAAGGCATTGAAGTGGTTTCTCTCTTGCGTTGTCAGGGCCGGGAGCTAGGGCATTTTCCAATTGTTTTCCTGGGAAGGCCCAGGTCTGGGTCTCCCGGTGGAAGATTTGAATACTACGCCCCAAAAAGGAATATCAATTTTCACCAAACGTCGTATATATCATCTTTAATTTGATTTGCTGACGCCCCATACAGATCGTAGAATTCAAGATTTTCTGGGAGGCACGTTGTGATTTTGAGGGCTCAGACTCCCTCACACCTATCGCCATGCCGCTGATCAACAGACCTGTCAACTTCTATCGTTTTCACCAACAATACATTTTCACAAGATGATTGTCCCACAAATCTTCGTTAATTTAACGTGCAGCACCATTTTCTTTATAGAAGACAACCAACACCCTTTTCTAAAGATATACAATATATATAACTCTCCGAATTAGTGTGTAGGCCTAGAAAATGAAGGAAATTATATAATACTGTTTTCCGGAGACGTCACAACCGTTACTTATTCCCAGTTCCTCATTCGACATAAGTTATCAACTGATAAAATCGGTTGATAACGAATGTCGAATAAGGAACTGGGAATAAGTAACAGTTGTCACGTCCATCTGTATTCATATTTCAGGAATCCAACGACATAGCCGTTCAGACGATAAATGAAGAAATCCACGCAGAAGAACGAACATTTGGGATGACAGTCAGTGAAAATCCTAGAATCAATCGTAAAGTCTCACATCAACCAACATACATCTGGTCAGCTATCCGAAGTTTCCGATATCAGGAAGCGGGAAGAACAAATATTATTTTAACCACACTAGATGGCACCAGAAATTTACGACCTGAAACAAAATTTACTTGCTGTGTGTTCCATTCCGAGGTAGGGCGCTCAAAAATATACAAGACCGCTGCTATTGTCAGTGTATTCACACTGTGGGGCAGGAGGGCCACCTTCGTGGATACACAATACAAATGTTCGTTTAATGCGACTGAAGAACCACGCCTTATCACTCTGTCCAGCTCAGAATCCGAATGTCCTGATCAGACTGAAGATTATGTCGAGGTTTTGTATCCCACACGACAAGAAGGAAAGATTGCCGTGTGTATTCCCCCGTTATATAAAACAGTGAATCACAGGATGCTGGTTGAACTGATGGAGTACTATCGACTTGTTGGTGTCGACAAGATTTTCGCTTACTTTTTGGACGCAGGGCAAAAGACAAAGGACCTGCTTTCCTACTACGCAAAGAAAAGCTTTGTTGAAGTGATTCAATCTGAATTACCCGGAAATATTGAAGGTTTGTACTGTAACCTTTAGAGCTGAAACGGTTAAAGGGTTTTCTTGATCGATTAATCATATGGATTAACCTTTGTTAACCGGTCATCGCCTCAGTGCTAGAATGTTCTGTGTCCCCTACGGGACATAGAACATTATAGCACTCAGGCGACGCGATTAATCACTTGATTTAGTAGGTAGCTATATTTATTTATTTATTGGTGTTTAAGGTCATATTTCTGCACAATGGCTAACCATGACCGTGACAGTTTTACGGGTGGAGGAAGCCGGAGTACCCGGAGAGAACCACCGAGCAACGGCAAGCAACTGTCAGCTCCCCAACATACCAACTCCTCACAATCAGGGTTAGCATTGGTTGAAGACAGGTGCACCATCGACGTGCAGTACACCTTAGTACACAGCGTCACCGTGCCCCCACGTGGGCAATGGGGAGTAGGTAGCTGAATTATTGCTGTTCCGTTGATGATTTATAGCATTAACCCTTTACCCTAAGTAACAGACAAAACCGGCAAGCGCAAAATATAAAAATCTCCTTCAAATTTGATTATGTTTTCAATTTTTGTCTAAAAAACATAGCTTATAACACCTCAATGAGGGGTCATAAGCTATGTTTTTTAGACAAAAATTGAAACTTTTTAGTAATTCAAGAATTTATTTTGCAAGTATCATCTGCTGTCCACTGCGGGAAAGAGTTGAGAATGACAATTTCCAGCTGCTGATACAGTACAATGATCATGTATGTGAACAAGTATGTCTGCACATAATGTGGTGAAGCACTCCACGTTGTGATTGATTTTTGGCCTCGATAAGTGTAGATCATCTACACTCCACCACACTCCACTTTCTACTGTAACTGGAATAAAACTGGAAAATGGTCCAAGTTCCTTGGAGTCTGAATTCTAGGGTGCATGGGTAAAACACTCAACACAAGACTGTTTATACAGTGGGATGCATAAGATAACCTTACACTCTTTTATTGCATTAAACTTTCAATATAAATACAGTGTCCTACACTGGAGTCCCTCTGAAAGATGTCATCAACTCAAGTATGAACAGAATAAATTCTATGTAAGAAAAAAACATTTCTGATAGTCCGTACTGGAAATAATAGCCCACTGTAGGTTTCTAGATGTGACCAGTTTGAGTTTTCAGAGGAGACTGGTGACAAAATGGCCGATTGGGGATTATATATTATTAATCACGTGATTTGTTTTCCTGTTAAAATCAGGAAAACTTTCCTTAGGAGTTCCGATGCCATCTTTGTTGACACTCTTCTTCAGTATCATAGAATTAAACTTTCATGAACTTTCATACCAAGTATTGGGTGGACAATATCACTTGGCAGAAAAGTATCAAATATTGCACTCTTCTGACCAGAGATTGAGTTCCTCGTTAAGTGCTTAACTCCAATATATTCTAACTTATATTTGGTTTTAGATAGGTTTTACATCCTTATCACCTTTAATAACACATACCTATACCTCTGGTAAGTGGAAAGCCATTTATTGTTAATGGTGTTAGATATGTTTTATACCTTTAATTTCAAAAATGTCACAAGCCTCTATAAAACAGTCAGATTAGGATTGTTTTATGACATTAATCTCCAATACTTCTGTAAAGTAATAAGATAATTAGTTATACTTTTTCTTAAACAATGGCTTTTGGAAATGTTTTTACCTTTCTAATCTTTCAACTTCGTGGGGAACCACTATTACCCACACACCTGGCCATTGAGATAATGATAGTATTATTTTACCAACCTAATTGTGAGAATAACTTTCCACTCATCTCTTAAAGGGATTCTGGTGTAAAGCAAGTGCTTGTGGCTGCTAACATTCTGTGACTCTATCCACAGTGTGAGCATTTTCTAAGAGTTACAAGCTCATTAAGCAAAAGGGGTGCTCACGGGTCTAGGGTGCATTTCATCACATTCCTCCCTTATCCAAAAGCAAGGCCCGTAAAACGGGGCTTGATCGTAGAGGCAAGAGGCATGGCTCAGAAATGCATTTGAAGTGATACAAGAGAGGTGCTATTATTCCAGGTTCGGTGAATAAAACAAACCAAATATATAAATAAATAGTAAAATGCATTCAACCACCTTAATATTTTATTAACTATATATATGATTGATTAATATTCATTTAGCATCTGGCATCAGTGTTGGAGCTGGGTATAATCAAAACTATGTTTATCTAGGGCGGTACCCCAAAACCAAAGGTTGACGACAATGGGGACAATTATGTCTCTGCATCATCCATTTCAAACCACAACATATGTGCACATTCTTTGCACAACGAGGATGTTGATATGCCTTGTGGGGCTCCATGGGCACATTTTCAAAACATACTATACAATCTTGACTATTTCCATCAACCAGATTAGTTAACATTTGTTGGTGTCGTCGATGTTCATGATATGACAGAGCTTGTTGTAACCATGTAAACTGAGGCTGCATTTTCTAACATTCATACGTTGCCTTAGGGTCCACAAAGAGTCCTTCTCTCACAATGATAATAAAACGTGATGCATCCTCAGTGGCAGATTCAGACAAAACAAACTCACTCTCCCCGAATGGTTGAACCAACCCATCATTGGGTTCGAGATTCTCTGGCATGGGAGATAAAACATCAGGGATACAATGGTCATAATATCGTCCATCCCACCATCTATCATTCCAGTATCGGATGACATCATGAAAAGGGTGCTACTAAATAATGAAAACAAACGAACATAAATGAACACAAATGAAAACAAGTAAAAAATGGCAAAATACAGGCTAATAAAATTTTTTTAATGGGTAGAGGTGTGTGTACGGGTATGTTTTACTTATGTGCAAAATTTTATCCACTTTTGAGGAGTATTTTGGTCATAAAGAGGGTTTAAAATGTATTGCATGACACAGAACTTGTGTTTGTTAATCAGTCGCAATGACCAACCCTACTAAATAACGAAAACAAGAAACGACAGTGGATAATTAATTGGCTGTCAATATTGAATTGAATTAGCGCTTGCATTGATGTCTGGTTTGAAACTTTGTCTCTTCTATATTTTACATATTTATTACTACTTGCATGACAATTCCCATCACCAATTTACGCGGGCTTTGGACCGGCATGTCAACACAAGTTTAACATGGCTGGATTAAAATTGTCTTTTTTTGACTTTTTTGACTGTTTATAAACAAGCACTTCGGAAATTCCTGTTGGCGGTTTCATTATTTATAATTATTTATTACATTATTTACTGAAATTGTAATTTTCAAAGCATGCTTCTCAATGTTGATTTTCGTAAATTATTTTCTAGATTTAATTCACAAAACATGATGAAATTAAAGCAAGCTTGCTATTCGGTGTTTGTGTTTGTTTCACTCGTTACGACTTGCGTCGACTAGTTTTGCTTAAATTATTTATTTATTTATTTATTTATTTATTTATTTATTTATTTATTTATTTATTTAATTCTATGCACTTTTAGCAACCATGGTCGGAACAGAGAGATTTGTGGATGAAAGCCGGACAGAACTTAAGCACTAGCTTGTTTTGAACAGATAAAATATTAGAGTTCTCAAGCCGGCAGACCTTCTTTAAACATGATAAAATAAACAAACAAACAAACAAAAATGAAATAAAAAAATAAAATAAAAAATAAAACAAGTAAGTATCAAAAAAACATTTTCAGATAGCATTTCAAAACCATCTCTTTTAAAAGTTGTACTTTTATTTTACACACGCACGACTCGGAGATCACCAGAACTGCTGTTCAAAACAACAAAAGATTGTCCAGCATTTACTGCTTTTAAATTTAAAAAAACAAACAAACAAATAAAGACAAAAATAAATAGTCAACATGCAGTTCTATGATAAAGTCTCTAATTTTTTACCCTATTAGCGGTGTGTTTTGAGGGACTTGCTGTATTTTGTATCCGAGGGGACTTCGGGACTTAGAGACTTATTAAGGACTTGTATTTAGTACAACCGCAGTCAGCACCGCATACACCACAAGGATACAATGGGGAGGACATTGTAGTAATCGCATCAAAGATCAGACTGAAAGTTATGGCAAATGAGCTATGTGATATACTGATGGGTATGCACATAAGTTTGAAAATTATTATTGCCAGAACAACCAGGCTTTTGTTCAAAAGAAACCGGTTATCAAATATGCAAGCCAATATCAAGAGTTTTCTTCAAATGATCCTACATTATCGTTATAAAAACAAGCAAGCCAGACTTAAGAAAACTGCATGTAAAAAAATCAAAAGTGCGTCGCTTATTACAAAAACAACTATGTTGTACATCAGTAGAATTGTTCGACAAACAAAACATCCAACATAGCAGAGAGGCAACAAAAAATAAAAATTAAAATAGATCCCAGTTAATAATAATAATAATAATAATAATAATAATAATAATAATAATAATAATAATAAATATATAAAATATAAAAGAGACAAAATTTCAAACCAGCCATTTATGCAAGCGCTAATCCGATTCAATATATTGACAGCTAATTAATTATCCACTGTAGATTCTTGTTTTCTTTATTTAGTCGTTTCTTGTTTTCGTTATTTAGCAGGGTTGGTCATTGCGACTAATTAACGAACACAAGTACTGCGTCATGCAACACATTTTAAATCCTCTTTATGACCAAAATACTCATCAAAAGTGGATAAAATTTCGCACATGAGTAAAACATACCCATACACACACCCTCTATCCATTTAGAAAATTTTATTAGCCTGTATTTTGCCATTTTTTACTTGTTTTCATTTGCGTTCGTTTATGTTCGTTTGTTTTCGTTATTTAGTAGCACCGCATGAAAATCTGCAAAATAATATTCATCCCCTTGGGGTTTTCGAGGAGGTTTTTTAATGGTAATTAGATGTGGAAGAGCATCTTCACTTTGTCTAAGGCAATATTGGTAATACACCTCGTATAACACGAGTTCCATATCACCAGTTTCTGCATTAACATCTGCTGTTTCCCAATATCTAATCCATCATCGGAATGTAGTCAAATCATCGGGCTGGGGAAGAAGGGAAGTCATCATAGTCATCCCCCTGGCCATCCAGTCCTCTGCTTGATCTTCAGGGAACTCCATATAATCATCGGTAGATACTGATGCCAACATATTGGCTATCCAGTAGTCAGCTCGTTCTTCATCAAACTCAGTGAATTCATGGATCGACACGGATACCATTATTTCCCTAAATATGGAAAAAAATAACAAATCTCCTTTCCCGTTCAACAATAAACAACTTACATGAATTATGGCTCAGCAATAAGAAGAATAATTTTTGATTATTAGTAATAGATATATCACTATTTTGTGTGCTATATGGGTAAATAATTGTACAGTTGTGCAGGTGTCTGGAGATATTTTGGATGAGGCAAAGCCGAGTCCAAATATTGGAGGACACCTGCACAACTGTACAATTATTTACCCATATAGTACACAAAATAGTGATATATGTGATTTAATCCACAGCCCCTCAATGTTAACAAAAGTCAAAAAAATTATATTTTAGAAAGTTTGACATGAGTAAAACCACATTTTAAAACACTTTTTGCTTGCTCTACCCCCGAAAAACAAAATGGGCATAACCCATTGTTTGCTTGCTAGAAAGTCTATTGAAGTTATGACTCGTATCAGGAGTTCAGATATTGTGAACAGATCTGTGGCTTCGAGTGAACTCACATCATGACGTAATTTGTTCTCCCTCTAATATAATGTCTCAGCTCAAGAGTGGAACACTTATTCATTCCCTCATCGAAAGTGCGGTTGATAAATTTAATAATCATTCATTTTTAAAGCATTTGGAAGAATAATTCTTTTTTTTATCTGAAGATGTTCGCTTTCCCTCAGGGGTGGTGGGTGGTGGTGCCTGATTGCCGTCTTAATATTTGAAAAAGGGATTTTTTTAGGTTATTTATTTATTTACTGGTGTTTAAGGTCACTTTTCTGCAGCTATGGCTAATTGTGACCGCAAAAAAGGTGTAAAGTCAAGTTTAGCCAATCGTTTACACCCATGCTGCCCATTTTAGGGGACTTCTACCCCGGGCACTGGTGACCAGGTCCTATTTTACCAGTAAAACTGAACTTGTTTACCACAGCAAACAAGCACTGCTTCACTTCCGAGGTTTCCACAGGAGTCCTTTTTAGGTTACCTGGGCTGTTGGTTATTAAAAGCAACAAAAAATTAAAAAGTACATTATAATTTGGACACGATACACACTCAATTCAGTAGCTCTGTTGGGAAAAGCTTGTCGATAATTCATGTGTTAGAAAGAATTTCACACCTCCTTTACAGCCTCTTTACTTTTGAATGGTTATGATTACAGTACCGTGACAATCGTACAAATATCTGGTTATTGGGACTGTTTCAAAACCGTCCCAATATCCAGATATTGGTACTGTTTTACTGAGCTGTTCTCATCAAAACCGTACTTGGTGTGATTTTATAGGGCTTGTTTTCATGACAGAGAACAAAAGAAATATTAGGTAGCTGTGGATTAAAATATGATAAACTATTTTACAGTTGCCGCCATGTAAACACTTCTGGTTTGTTTCCTAAAGGGTTTTCTCGCTAGCTTAGAAGTTGTCACCTGCACACCTTCAGGGATACTTATCTAAATCTGTCTATAGGGGCAGTATTAGTATAAAATTTGCTTATATTAAAAGGCAATAGATCACTAATATAGACAACCGTGAGTGACGGCGGAGGTCATTATCGAGGTTTGGAAAACAAATTGGGGTTAATTTCACACTTCTCTTGTCCCCACTCAACATTTGTCCGACAATGGGGGCACGTTCGAGAAGTATTCATCCAAATTTGACCACACGCAACATGTACTCGTTGGTCACAAACATGGCACCAGTAAGCGGTTTCAAGCTGTTGTTCTACTGTACAATAACAGATACAACAGGATTCACCGGTTCCGTGTGTCATTCCACAGTAAAGGTATCTTTGTCTCCGAGCCTCATGGCGATGGAGAGTGTCTATTAAAAGAATATACATGGGCTGCTCTCTCTCCCATGCATACGTCTTTTGGACATCATTATGTTGTGGAACACGGGGAAAAGAGGGAGCCTTTGGAATATGCCATAACTCTAAACTAAAGTGATATGGTGGAATGATGAAAGAAGGCTCCATTGGGGCATGCCATAACTCGATACAGCGGAATAGTTGAATCAATCCTGGATTGGGGCTAATCGCATAGTGTGAAGTGGGTGAATCAACCCTATGGTCGAAGAAGCGGTCATTCCATTGCTCGCTATTCCAATAACTAAGAATTGTGTCAGGTTGCCCGGCATCTAAATTATGCCAAGGAGGGGCTTCTCTGGGTTGTCCCACCAGTACCAGTAATCTTGGAAATAATAATTTTGTCTTTTGTACATCAACATGATACATATAAAATACCTTATGTAGAATTAATTCAGTTTTATTTGTTTCGGGGTTAAAATGTTGTACTACCCAATGTCGAATATTTCTGGTCACACTCTCCCAACCCAAATCCTTAGCTTCCTTAGAGTAACACTGGGGAGAAACACTCCTCATACTCCTTAAGTTTTCGTGGTATTTCAACTAAACGACCAATGATTTGAATATTTCAGGCAGTGATAGAGAAATGTGATGTTAACCCTCGCATTCCATTTGTGACTAATTATCACCCAGAATGCACTGATGTTTATTCACACATCCGCTGCTTATGGCCTATTCTTGCCGGTAGTCAACCCAGCAGAACCTTATTTTTGTCACCCCCCCCCTTTTAGCCCGCCGTCGCAACCCCTCCCTCAAAGACCTCCTCACATGAGCTAAATTACCCATACTCTACCAACAGAGTGGTAAAACCATTGCCAACCCACGTACCAAATGTACCAAGGCAAACTGCCAAATTTGCCTAAACATGCCAAGCAAATTATGGTTCCAGAGCAAAATTACTAAAAAAACGCTTCAAGGGCCCACATAGCACCAATTGCATGACCAGGAATTGCATATACTTAAAACACTGTAACCAATGTGGTAAACAATATGTTGGTGAAACAAAGAGACACTTCAACATCTGCATCTGAGAACATATGGTGGACATTAGACATATACGGGACACGCCCATCGCCATTCATTTCAATGGCCCTAATCATTCTTTTTCCGACATTCGCTACCGTATTATACAAGTACTACACTCTGACCCGGAATCTTCTAAAAATATGGACCAGCGCCGAATAAGTGAAGTCCATTGGATATTCACACTCAAAACACTACAACCATTTGGCCTGAACAGAAAGGACTTTTAATTAAGTGGTATATATATATTAATTCTAATTGATTCAGTACCATTTCGACTTGATGATATGCATGGGTAAAATGTTCAAGTATGACTATTCGCTTCTCATGGTCCTGTATGGTGCGTATAACTTCTTCAGCGAAGATAGCTACGGATTGTGACAAATTTGTCATATATTCGCGATTCTCTTGAATTGCCTCATGATTCAATTTATCATTGTTAGACTAACTTTAACACTATGTTGTATTATTCCTTGATTTGCACTTAATTGATCAATATTTTCTTTCATTCCCCTAAGATCGGATTCAGTTACAGTGCCAAAGAGGAAACTCAAACCTTCGCCTATAAAATTGAACACTCCTTGTCTCTCTCATGATGAGGAAGTATGCCCATTCAGTGTGTGGTAATCAGTTAGATCGTCTTTGACTTGTTTACAGCGGTTTCATACAAATCTGATCTCTTGGTTCACATCCGTTATCATCGCTTTAAACACAGTTTGAATGGTGAGGTTCGCATTACCAATGGCCTCAATAACTTCACTAAAATCATGTTCTATGTCACGATAAAAGTTAGTCGCAAATTTTACGCCTTGTTCAACTCTTTCAACATATTGGATAAATAGTTTCAAGTCAAACACATACATTGTTGTCCAGTCACTCGTGATCATATTAACTTCTTTAACCTTCTTGAAAATCACATTGTTTCTTATTATAGTATTTCCTTCCACTATTGTCACTAAACTTATTAGAAGAACAACCAATATTGCCCTGTATAACATCATGCTCCTACAGCGAGAAAGGAGACATGGGTTAGTGTTGACAGGTGATTCTCGGGTAAAAATTTACACTCTCTACCATTTCACTTCTGGATTGGATTGTGAGATGGCAGAAAGAACAATCAAATAAGGAGTAACCGCTGTGTAGGTTCGCGAGACCTACCATGGTCACTTCACTATTTCTCTCTCTTGACAAACTATAAATCAATATAATTTTGTCACCCACAGTCACCTTCCATATCCCCATCCAGAAGTATCACATTGCATCTGCATATTATGATGTCTAGTCTGTATTACTCCAGGTAGTTGGTTGAACTATTGTTTCTCTATTATTCTTTTTAACTTCTTCATGTTTACTTAAAACTTTTTGAATATTATTAATCATCTCACTTATTTTTATCTGTGACGATTTATTTCTTACTAAATTAACCACTTCAGGATTATCAATTTTTACATGGTTTACATCCATGGGTTGATCATATGCTACCGCATCCTGTGGCCGTTGTGCATAACTAGTACTAGCCACTGTTTGCTCTTTGTCCGACAGCAACTTCTTCATTTGTTCTTGGGCTTCCCGAGAATGTTTCAGATGTTTTCTTAGCTCTTCCATGGGAACCATCTCTTCTTCAGAAGATGAATGTTCCCTTATTTGTCTCTTTGAGTTGATCAATTGTGCCAATGGTTTATCATACTCACTTCCATCGCTACTGTCACCAGTATCAGTAGAAGATTCAGCTGCCCGGGCAACATAACGTTGTGTACATTTTGCTTGGTTCATTTCAGGCACCTCCCATTCCTTGGGTGCTAAACTAAGTCATTCCCCATGGCATTTAATTATTCTATGAGTTAAATGGTTTTCAATTTTGTAACTCACAGATCCTGTCTTCTCAATAACCCTAAATGGATATTCCTATTTAGCTTCTAATTTACCTTTAGGCTTCCCATCAGTGTACATGACTGAATCACCAACCTTAAAGTCAATATCTTTTGCTTTTTTATTATATAATCTTTGCTATTTGATTACAAGCTTCTTTTGTGTGGCTTGTTGCCTTGAAAATGCTTTATGTTGTTCCTGTATGGCTATTTCGTGGGGTTCTTCACCCATATATTTTTCTCTGGGCTTGAGTATATTATCTAATGGTAAAACTACATCATGGCCATACACTAAGTAGAATGGAGAGAAACCTGATGATTCACTCCCATTGAACCTAATGGCTGCCAAAGCCTGATTGAGAAATTGGTCCCAAGTTTCAAGTTCTTTTTGAGCCAACTTAGCAATTGTATCATTTAAGGTTCAGTGAAACCTCTCCACTTTCCCATTTGGTTGTGGATGATAGTAGGAAGTTGTCACATTTTGTACCCTAAAGTATTCTGTTAAATGTTTCATTACTTCTTTACAATTTTCAGATCCATTGTCTGTCAGTAATTCCAAAGGACAACCAAATCTTTGGAATATCTGATCAGTTAGCAAATTAGCTATGGTCTTTGCATATTTGTCTGAGACAGGAAATGCTTCAGGCCAGTCAGAATATACATCTATGAATGTAACTATATATTTATTTCCTGATAGTGTTGTTGGGAACGGACCACTCATATCCAAAGCAATTTTAGCGAATGGATGTGGAGGTCAGTCAGCTTCTTGCAAGGGCAGTTTATGTTTCCGTGTATTTCTTGTTCTACATGTAAGACATTTTTTGACGTAATGATAAATATGTTTTTATAGATTCCACCAATAATATTTCCTACTGATGTTATAGTATACTTTATCAATCCCTAGATGTCCTACGTCATCATGGTATTGTCTTGATATGTCTTCAGACAAGTGTTCAAGAATACACAATCTTACACGTGGTTCATTATCCACTGCACTGATATAATATAACACTCCCTCAATCATCAAATATTTACAACTAATATGGGGTGTTATTACTTAGGTATTTCTTCACAATCTCCATAATCTTTTGGTCTTTTTCTTGTTTTATTTTAATGTTTAGGTTTTTGTAACTAATACTCTGGGGTTCCATAGGGGAGTCTTGTTTATCTACTTTTACATGGGCATATTTCCTAGGATCAATTTTATTGCTATTAATATCTCCTACTTGTAATGCCTTTTCTGTTTCCACATTGTCCATTTTATAATCTGGGCCTGTATTCGCAATCCCTTCAGGTAATCTAGAAAGTATGTCAGCACAGGTATTTTGTCGACCGGGTAAATATTCAATCTTACAATTATAACTGGCTATTTTTAATGCCCATTGTTGGACTTCAGCATTGTTCTGTTGGCTTTCAACAAATATTGCAAAGGGGCATGATCTGTCTTAATGACAAACTGTGCTCCCTGCAGATAATTGTTGAATTTATCTAATGCATAAGATATCGCAAATAGATCTTTTTCAAAGGTAGACCACTTTTGCGGAGTCTCACCCAATTTATGTGAAAGAAATACAATGGGTTTTTCATCTGGTACTCCTTGCAATTGACCTTGTTCATTCTCACAAAGTTGGGCTAAAACTGCACCTACACAGGTGCCAGAGGCATCCGAGTAAAATACATATGTTTTTTGAGGATTTGGGTATGACAAATGCACTACCCAGGTTAATCTCTCCTTAGCTCTTCAAATGACTTTTGTTGAGCCTCCTTCCAGTGGAACCTCAAATGTTTCTTAGTCAAGGCTATTAATGGTTGGGCTATGTCACTAAAGCATGGAATAAACCTTCGATAATAACTGACCATCCCCATGAAACTTCTCACTTCAGTAACAGTTTCAGTGGGGTTAATTTTCTTATAATTTCAACTTTAGATAATTCTGGCTTGATTCCTTCTTGGCTTATTATGAATCCAAGATAAGACGTTTCTGTCTGAAAAAATGAGCACTTTTTAGCTTTTAATTTTAATTTATGCTGTTGTAACATTTGGAATACTTGTTTAATATGCTCAATGTGTGACTTAACATCACGACTAAAAATTAAAATATCATCGAGATAAGCCAAAGAAAATTCCTCTAGGCCTTCCAGGACTATAGTCATGAGCTCCTGATAGGTGCTAGGGGAATTAACAGGCCCAAATGCCATTACATTGAATTCATAAAGGCCTTTGTGACACGTAAAAGCTGTTTTGGGTCTACCTTCTTCATCCATCTTGACTTGCCAATAACCTGACTTCATGTCAAGAGTCGTAAAATACTGACAACCATTCAGTAAGGTGAAAATGTCATCAATCAAAGGCAATGGTCAACTTGTGACCTTCATAACCCGATTTAATTCCCTAAAATCGACACAAAATCACTTCGAACCATCTTTCTTGTCCACTAGCAAACAAGGAAAACTCCAAGCACTATTAGAGCATCGAATTATACCAGCATCTAACATTTCCTTCAATGCCTCATCCATAATCTTTCTTTTCAATAAAGGTACCCTGTAAGCCCTTTTTCTAATAGGCACTGTGTCTCCTGTATCAATTTTTATTTTTATTGTATCTGTTTGAGTTAATTCTTTGTCTGTTCTCACAAATAAATCTTGATTTTTGCTAATTACTTTCATTAACAGGTCTCGTTTATTTGGTGGCACTTGGATTTCTGATTCAGTTATTTTAGTTTCCCCCTTATCTGGTCCTACCCTTTGTTCTGTCAATAACTGTTTAGCTTCCAATAATTTTTCTCCTTCATTTACTGGTTCAAGTTTCCCTATTATACAACCCCGTTTCAATGTGTAATGTTTATTAGTACTGTTAACTGTCATCACTGGTATATTTCCATTCTCATTTGCTACTATGCTGTTACTAACAAGTAAACTGGGTTGCTTGGCTACATAGCCTGTCTTTAATCCATAATGTTCTAAAAATTTTGAAGAAAAAGTTGACCTTGCACCAACTGCCTTAGCTGTACAAAGACAGGTGATTTGTGGTGCTAGTTCTACTTGATTAACCAGATGTGTAAGACAACTAACATGTAAATCTTTAACCAGAGGTATATATTGGTCTTGCAATCTCAATTTTCTCATTCCCCAATAAGTGGTAATTTCATTTGCAAGAATCCAATCCAATTCCAGTTACATACTTCAATTCAATTCATCCAATACCAAGAAATTATGTCTTTGATAAATACCCTGTATATGAAACTCTAACTCAATGATTCCCTGAGGGCAAATGTCATTTCCTGTAACGCCAGAAATTCACGGTAGTTGGCTCTTATCTCCCCTCAACTTTGGCCTATTGTGCAAATTTTTCCAGAATTTTGTACTAATACATGATATTTGTGCCCCTGAATCAAGGAGGGCTCGAATCTTTTGCTTACCAATGTGTATTTGAATGCTATCTAAAGAAGCAATTCCAATATTTATATTAATTGTCTGTATCTTGGCAGACTTTTGTTGTTGTACTTTTCTTGGGTAATTAACATTGTTTATTACATTATTTGTTCTTGGGTTTTTCAAATTATCTCCCTTCTTCCTATTTTGTTTACATGGAATTTTCTTATTTGTTTGACCTTGACTTCCTAATTTTTTATTTCCTGGTTCAATTTTTAGTTCTTTGAAATGTTCTGACACATATACCTTAGTATTTGTCTGGATTTAAATCCACTATGTGTATTTCCTTAAGATTGTTATTTTTATTAGCAGCAGAATGGTCTTGAATGGCCTCGACATAAGTTTCTGCACACTTATTCTTGGGTAACCTGTATATGCTACTACTAATAGTAGGCATGGCTACTATCTGGAATTTTCTTTCCTCACTCACCTGTAAAATTTTCCTTATGGTTTTATACAACTCATAAAAACACTTATTTTTATCAGTGTAATCGCTCCATCGAGGACCTATGGCATGGATAACCTTGAGGCATGGTAGATAACTACACATGGTTACCACATTATCACTTACATGTAGATTTCCATGATGTTGTATGTGTTGTTGGAATTCCTTCATAAGAGTAGGCCCAGCACTACGAGCGATTGCCTTGGCAACACCTCCACCATGTGACAGCTGACTATTGGTAGCATTCACTATGGTGCCAGCATTTAGCTGAGTGATATCAGCTGGGTATACATCCACCTTTACCTAGCAGATAGTAGTCCCCAAAGACTGATCTCCTCTAGTTCCCAAAGATTTGTCTCCAGTGGTCCTTACCTGTCCCCATAGACTGACTCTGGTGATCCCCAAATACCTAGATGAGGATATGATGAATGGCAGATTGTGCCTTAATAAGGAATTTCCTCATGGTCCGCATGGCCTCTTGCGATGAAAAAGGGTGCCAAATGTCAGTTGGGAGAGTATCATACCTAGCTAGGACTAGAGCTAATGATAAGGACATAGCCACGTGCCTAAATAGATTAAGAATGGGCAGTAGATGGTCTAATTAGTCAAAAAGGAGGTTTGTATACAGAATTCAAGCCACATAAAGATGAGGATTCTGGAATAATCCGCACCTAATAAAAGCCTGTAGCAGACTGGAAATGAGGATTTGCCTGCAAAGCCACTCTTAGTAAAAATACTCTAGTACTATCAAAAACTGCATTTTTAAGGTCATATAGCACTGCGTGGTACTCTGGGCAGGGGTCTGTTTCCATTAGAAATGAGGATTCTGGGAGAATTGGGCCAGGGAAAGGCCAAGAATATAGAAAACAAGCTTTCTTCGTGAATCCGAGTCAGCTAAAAAATAGTTGTCGGTCTCATTTGGGTATTCATTATACAATTGAACTTACCCTCAAAACATATCCTTGTTCTATTAGAGGCCATTGGATCCATATCAGAACCACGTGCTACCATAAAAACCAAGACGGCGGTCACCAGTAGACAGAATAGATGGCGGAAACACATATCACCTAATTACACACGCTGCACATTCTCCTTCAAGATGGAAAAAAATAACTGACTGCAGCCCCACCACACCTTTGTAAAATATTGTATAGTGTCTATGGTCAAGGAATATGAGCACCATTCACAGAAGAAAAACGAATTTTAGAATTCAAAATGGTCAACTGGACTAAAAAGCCACGCATAATGATACAGCAACTGAAATGGGTGGATGTGAGAGAGACCTTCAGAGTTCACTGGGGCCGTATTAAATATTATAATTGTAGACAACGAAGGAGATCACACAATTCTAGCCCTTGAATACCACACTTTATCACCCATAAGTTTTCTGGTATGATAGAAGCTGACAACTTATGCCTGGTGTAAGCAGTCTCTCAAAAGCACAGCATTACTATAAATAATTGGCCAGCTTGAATTTACATAAAGCCACAAACACAGAAAGTGACATTAAACACCAGAAAATACGCACATCAATTAAAAATCATAAAAATTCCTTTCCTCGCCATATTGAACCCACGAAATGATGTTTGACCTGCAAAACGCCTTTAAATGTACGTTAAAATGATTAAAAATCGATAAGATGTACCCAAACTATGATTTGAGCCACCTCAAAATTTTTTCAAATTTTGTTGAAAATTTGTTGGTTTTCATGCATGTTTATTGCACTATTGGTTAAGTTTATTACACTACTGGTTATTACACTACTGGTTGATTTTTATTGCACTACGGGTCGATTATTACACTACTGGTTAAGTTTTGTTACACAACTGGTTGATTATTACACTATTGGTTGATTATTACACTACTGGTTGTTGCAGGGTGTAAACCAGATTATCCTGACAAGTCCTGGGGACTGATCAAATATTCCAGCTGCATCATCAAGGCCCGCCTTAATGATGAAAGTTGAATATTAGACAGTCGGGATTATAGATAAAAAGTCCCTGAAGACTTCTTTGAGGTGTATTAATAAATACATAAAATATGCATGTAATAGTGGTGATGTAACTTCGTATTTAACCCTTTGAGGCTTTAATTATCCTGATGTTCAAACATCACTGGGAATTCAGTTTCTTCAACGTTTTTCAAAATATGACAGGTATTAAGGAATCCAATTGATATGAATTTGAGAGTGAAATAATATTTCATCCGCAAAGAATTGAAAAGAAACATTAATTAAAATAAAAAAGAACATAAACAAGAAATTGTCAATAAAATTCAATCAAACATTAATAAAGACTCCAAATGCTATTGGAATCTTATTTCAGACCTACAGGCTAAATCAGTAAAGGATTTTTCCAATAACATTGATGCTAACACGTGGGTCAACCACTTCAAGAAATTACTTAATCCTAGAAATGGTTCTAATGATGACCACAGTATTTCATTACCCCAACTGCATGAGGAACTACCCATATTCAATGAATTATCATTTGAAAAACAAGAGGATGAAAATCAGAAAGCTACAAATAAATTGTCAAACAAGAGCAGTGGTTTTGATTCTATAGCAAATGAGATGCTCAAATGTAATTCTTCTATTATAAAACATCTTTCAAAGAAAATGTTTAACCTACTTCTGACCTCTGGAATATTCCCAGACATATGGCGCTCATCAATAATGAAACTTATCTACAAAAGCGATAATATTCATGCCCCAGCCAATTACAGAGGCATTTCTATTATTAGCTGTGTAGGAAAATTGTTTGGAGCAGTGCTTAATAACAGGCTAGTTAATTTTAGATCAGTTGCCAAGTCAATTAATCAAATTGGGTTTGAAAAGGGTCACCGACCTTCAGATCATGTAGTTACTTTAAAATCTCTTATTGATAAGTATGTAATGAAAAAGAAAAATGTAAAAGCTCATCCCTTTTTTGTGTGTTTTATTGATCTCAAAAAAAAAACGTTTGATAGTATTTGGTATGAGGGATTATGACACAAAATGTATGAAAACAACATAAGTCAGAAATTCTTGCAGCTTGTAAAAAATATGTATGCCAGTGCTGGGGCAGAAATTAAATTAGAAAATGGTTTAACAGAATTTATACCCTTTACATCAGGTGTCCATCAAGGCTGCAATCTCAGTGCTTCTTTGTTTAACTTATATGTTGATGATATTCCAGACATTTTCAATAACACGCATAAATTTGATTCATCCACTCGCTTCAATAAACATATCAATTATCTTCTTTATTCTGATGATATGGTTCTGATTAGTAAAGCCTCAAGGGGACTTCAAAACTGTCTAGATTCATTTGAGAAATATTGTGCCCAATGGAAACTTTGTATAAACCCAAATAAATCAAAGGTAATGAAAATTAGTAAAGGTGGCCAAGTGAGTTCTGAATCATTCATAATTAATGGTTCAAAATTGAATGTGTTCAGGAATATAATTATCTTGGTGTAACCATTTCATCATGTGGCAATTTCTCCAAAGCAATAATAAACTTGAAAAATAAAGCAAATAGGGCAGTTTTTGTCTTGAAACGGTGTATTTTTAACAACAATTTGCCTATAAAAGTGAGTTTAGATTTATTTGAGAAAACAATTGTCCCCATTCTAACATATGGTTGTGAAGTTTGGGGTGCTTACTGTAATAATACTGTTGATCATCTAAATAAATCATCCCTTACCAATCATCATAACAAAGATATATTTGAGAAGACAGCTATAAAGTTTTATAAAAAATATTCATGGGGTTCACTCAAAAGCCAGCAATTTAGCTGTACAGGGTGAGCTGGGAAAATTTCCGCTTTCGTTCAGTATTTTCAAACAAATTACTCTCTACTTTTTCAGGTTCAATACAATACCCCGTGAAAGTCTCCCCTACCAATCATATTTATCAAGCCACGAGTCTATGCAGAAAGGGCAAACTAGCTGGCTACTTGCAATTAAAAATATTTTAATCAGATGTGGTCATGAAGAAACCTGGTACAACCAACATCCCAACTGTCCCCAAAAGGAAGAAAATGATATTCTTAAAATTTTTCAAGAATGCTTTACCAGCCAATGAAAATATCAAATTAAAAATTCTCAAAATTTGGGAAGAACATATGCAATGATAAAAGATGACTTTGAATTCGAAAACTACTTGTCACACATGAAATTTCAAAACCGATGAACTCTAACAAGACTCAGAGTCAGTGCTCACTCTCTATTGAAACTGGCCATCATAAAAGGCCGAGACCTACAGTAAAAGATAAATGGACTTGTGATCATTGCACCTCCAACAAAGAAGACGGGGAACACCTAATATTACATTGTAGTAAATACTCAACACTCAGGAAAAACTCTTTCAACTCACTGACTGAATTTATCACTTCTCTTGATTGTCTTTCCAATGATGACTTGATGAGAACATTGTTATCATGCAAAGATGCTGATATCTGTAGAGTGGTTGAAAGATTTTTGTTATCTGTAAACCAATGTAGAGGGTTTATATGACTGAAATCTTTCAGCTTTCACACTCTTAAATAATATAAGTCCACAATATCCTCAGTTAAATAAACCAATAATGAAAGGGTCTGATCACTGCCACCAAACTTTTTTACATTAATATAGATACAATTATCTGAATCTGAAAATATGTTCTATATTAAATCACTATATCAACTTTTCATGATACACACACCATCACCACCTCATTTTTAGCTTAACTTGACAAAGTCAAGATAAGCTATTGCCATCATGTGTGCGGAAGTCTGTTTTGGGAATGATCTGTCAACCGTGATGGCTGCCCAAGCCCGAAACCCAAAAACTTTTAGCACAGTCTGCAGGTCATGTTTAATATGGAGGGATTTCATTGTAACTTGGTAGGATGACTCCTTATGATGTCTAGATGAGAATGTCCCCATTTAGGCTTGATCTGCCAACCGTGACGACTGCCCGAGCCCAAAACATGAAAACCTTTAGCACAGTCTACAGGTCATATTTATTGAAGAATTTCATTGTAACTTGGTGGGTTGACTTCATATAATGTCTAGATGAGGAAATCCCCTTTTGGACGTGATTGGGCAACTGTGATGGCTAAAGGGGCCCAAAGCCCGAAAACCTTTAGCACAGTCTACAGGTCATATTTATGAAGGGATTTCATTGTATCTTGGTAGGATGACTCCAAATAATGTCTAGATGAGAATGTCCCATTTTGATCGTGACCATTAAGGCTTGATGGGTGCCCGAGCCCAAAAACCTTTAGCACAGGCAAAAGGTCATATTTATGGAAGGATGTCATTGTAACCTGTTAGGTTGACTCCATATAATGCCTAGATGATGACATCCCCTTTTGGTCATGATTGGTTAACTGTGATGGCTACAGGTGCCCGAAGCCTGAAAATCTTGAGCACAGTCTACAGATCATATTTATGAAGGGATTTCATTGTAACTTCGTGGGATCACTCCAGGTGAAGCACAGATGAGATTGTTCCCTTTGGTTGCGATCATTCAACCATGATGGCTGCCCGAGCCTGAAGCCCGAAAACCTTTAGCACAGTCTACAGGTCATATTTATAAAGGGATTTCATTGTAACTTGGTAGGTTGACTTCATATAATGTCTAGATGAGCACGTTCTATTTTGGACACGATTGGGCAATTGTGACGGCTACAGGGGACCGAAGCCAGAAAACATTTAGAACAGTCTACAGGTCATATTTGTGTAGGGATTTCATTGTAGCTTGGTAGGATGACTCCAAATAATGTCTAGATGAGAACATCCCGTTTTGGTCGCGATCATTCAGCCTTTATGGCTGCCCGAGCCCAAAGACCTTTAGCATAGTCTACAGGTCTTATTTATGGAAGGATTTCATTGTAACTTGTTAGGTTGACTCCGTATAATGCCTAGATGATGACATCCCCTTTTGGTCGTGATTGGTCAACTGTGATAGCTACAGGTGCCCGAAGCCCGAAAATCTTGAGCACAATCTACAGGTCATATTTATGAAGGGATTTTATTGTAACTTCGTAGGATCACTCCAGATGATGCCCAGATGGGACTGTCCCCTTTTGGTTGCGATCATTCAACCATTATGGCTGCCCTAGCCCGAATACCTTTAGCACAGTCTACAGATCATATTTATGAAGGGATTTCATTGTAACTTGGTAGGTTTGACTTCATATAATGTCTAGATGAGAACGTCCCCTTTTGGACATGATTGGGCAAGTGTGACAGCTACAGGGCCCAAAGCCCGAAAACCTTTAGAACAGTCTACAGGTCATAATTATGAAGCGATTTCATTGTAGCTTGGTAGGATGACTCCAAATAATGTCTAGATGAAAACGTCCCCTTTTGGTCGCGATCATTCAGCCTTGATGGCTGCCCGAGCCCCAAAACCTTTAGCATAGTCTATAGGTCGTATTGATGGAAGGATTTCATTGTAACTTGTTAAGTTGACTCCATATAACGACTAGATGATGACATCCCATTTTGGTCGTGATTGGTGAACTGTGATGGCTGCATGTGCCCGAAGCCCAAAAATCTTGAGCACAGTCTACAGACCATATTTATGAAGGGATTTCATTGTAACTTCGTAGGATCACTCAAGATGATGCCCAGATGTGGAAGTCCTCTTTTGGTTGCAATCATTCAACCATGATGGCTGCCCAAGCCCAAAACCAGAAAACCCTTAGCACAGTCTTCAGTTCATATTTATGAAGGGATTTCATTGTAACTTGGTAGGTTGACTTCATATAATGTCTAGATGAGAACAGCCCCTTTAGGACACCATTGGGCAACTGTGACGGCTACAGGGGGGGGGGGGGGCTGAAGCCCGAAAACCTTTAGCACAGTGTACAGGTGATATTTATGAAGAGATTTCATTGTACCTTGGTAGGATGACTCCAAATAATGTCTAGATGAGAACGACCCCTTTTGGTCGCGATCATTCAGCCTTGATGGCTGCCAGAGCCCAAAGCCTTTAGCATAGTCTGTAGGTAATATTAATGGAAGGATTTCATTGTGTCCTGTTAGTTTGACTCCATACAATGCCTCGATGATGACATCCCCTTTTGGTCATGATCGGTCAACTGTGACGGCTTCAGGGGACCGAAGCCCGAAAACCTTGAGGACAGTCTACAGGCCATATTTATGAATGGATTTGTAACTTCGTAGGATCACTCCAGTTGATGCCCAGATGAGAATGTCCCCTTTTGGTTGCGATCATTCAACCATGATAGCTGCCCGAGCCCAAAACAAAACCCAAAACCTTTAGCACAGTCTACAGGTCATATTTATGAAGGGATTTCATTGTAACTTGGTAGGTTGCCTTCATATAATGTCTAGATGAGAACGTCCCCTTTAGACGCAATTGGGAAACTGACGGCTACAGGGGCCCAAAGCCCGAAGCCCGAAAACCTTTAGCACAGTCTACAGGCCATATTTATGAAGAGATTTCAATGTAACTTGATAGGATGACTCGTTTTGGTATAGTTTCACTGTTTCTTGGTAACTTTCGTTGATATACGTTAACTGTGAGGGCCACATACATTAACTGTGAGGTCATATTAACCCACCCCTCAGCTCTTTAGTACAGTGTACACCTCATATTATTTTTATCAAAAACATAGCATACAGGGAACGGAAATGAACATATTCCCAATTATCACAATTCTTGTCTTATTTCATAATTCTTTCATAAACATTGAACATTATCTTTTTCATCAAACACAACACACAAGTTAAGCTACAGTGTCACTGACACTTTCATTTTTATCTCATATTTCAGGAATATCATCTGTCATCACTTCATCCTTAATCACTTAATGACTATCCTGGACATCAATTTGTATACATGTACCTACTATGATGTAGCTGAAGGTAACAACTATTATTAATTGTTTTTAATTGAAAGCCTTTTCCACCCGTAACAACTTTTTGCTCATCATATATCTAACAACTGTTTATTTATATATTACCTTTTTACCCAATTCATTCGATTTTTCCCCCATTAGTGTCGGGTTTCCCAAAAGAGAAAAAAACCAATAACAGTAACACATGTATACTAATCTGCATACTATATGCAGCAACATTACCTCCATAATAACCTAATTTATCTTGTAATGTGGACTTATTATCTGAAGTTCACCTCCATGCCATCTAACTCTAATAATCACTCATCATACATACAACCATCCATTTATTATCATCAAAGTTTTACCATCATCATGAATACAATTAATTAAATTGTATATGTATTGTCACAGTTATATGTACAGCAAAATCTAACTCTATTGTTCATTACGTGCTGGAAATAAAAGTTCAATGTTCAAAATGCGACGTCAAACGTCGGAAAGAACAAATAAGACATTTTTCACATTGGTGATTTTCTGGTTGAGGGTTAGGTTATTTTTTGTGGTCTAAATTTGTTATTCAAAACTTGTTTTATTATAAATTATTGGAGAGTGTCCACAGGCACTCTCCAATAATTTGCAATAGAACAAATTTATATATACAAATTATTATTTGTGTTTGAATGAAAATGAAATATAGGCTAAGCAAGGAAAGTGTTGGCTTTTACTCTGGTATTCTCATTTTTTAACAGTGGCTTCTAGCACTCAACCAGTTAAGAAGTCTTGACAGCAGGATTATATTAGTACTTTAAGCTGCGATAACATTTGGTTCAACGGTTGCCACTGAGCACTATTCGGGAGAAAATAGAAAGTGATGTTAAAACTTTAAAAAGTCGAAAAATAATGACAAAACAAATTACTACAAAGTATCAACGCGTTGTTTGATTTCTTTCGTCATAAGCCGTACAAAAGTATCAACGCGCCATTTGATTTCGTATGGCATACGTCGTCCAAAAGTATCAAAGGGTTCATTAACTCGCAGCGGAGCCACCCCCTAAACCCCCTTAGCGACGCCCCTGATAAACTGTTTTGTCTGTGAGTGAAATAAAGCTACTTACGAATTTTACCGTTCAAGTAGACTCATTTCTGTGATGTTTCTGCTGCTTGCAAATTTCTCCCTTCCTTCCTTCGACTTCAAGTCGTCCATTGAGTGCAACAAGGCGCTGTCTGCAAATGCTAAAGCATTGCAAACGTCGCCTAGTTGCACTCAAGGGACGAAGCATCAATTTATCTCATTCTGCTCCCTTTGTCATTTACGTCTCCTCTCGTATGAAACATAAACTTACTGCAATCAGTTGTCATTTACACTTGGAAATAAAAGAAACCAAAGGCATCTTCTGAAGGAGGATATAGGTTTCGAAGTACGAATTGATCACACCGTTTCACATATGTCTAAGGTAACCAAGGACGTCGCGAAGATGTCCAATTGAGGGTGGAAATCTGATTTAATCCAACTCTTCTGGCTCAAGGTATGCCCTGTTACATCTGATTATGTCACAACTAATAATGGTACAACCGATAATGTTATAAAATAATTTTATAAAATTGGTAATGTTACAACCAATCGATAATGTTACATTGTTGTCCAAAATGTTCTAACCGATAGTGTTATAAAAAACAACCGATAATGTTATAATTTTCTTTAACCGGTAGTGTTACACAATTTAACGGACAATATCACAGCGTCACAATTTACTTTTGTATTGTGGGCAGTAACGGTCGAAGACCCCGTGTCTTAGTCTTAGCACATATCGGGTTCTTGGGACAAAAGTTTGAAAACAGGTGTCAAAGGAAGCAAATTCATTCACTTTAAGAAACAAAGAAGTCAACATATGCACGAAGTAAAAAGTGGGTGCATATTACGTATGAAGCTGTACGCGTCAAAACTGTTCCGTTAGAATGAAGTTGTTCATATATATTTTACTTCCGGATTAACAAATTACGCTTCACAACGAATAACTGGATTATGTTACATACGCAATCACATACAGAGGGACTACTTCGAATTTCCCTAGGCTGTCTGAAGTATGAAATTCCTGTTTGACGTTCGATCGATGGTGCTTTCTGAAATTAAGAAGTAGGGGTACGTCCCGCGTCGGCCATAGCAGCGCCTTGAGCGCCCGTTCTGAACGATAGACAACCCGGGACGCGTCGATGGGAGAGAGTGAGCCCCCCCCCCCACCTCTCACAACAGTAGAGAGGAGTGGGGGTCCACCCACTGGAAAATTCTGAAAATTTCCTTCTCCTTGCTCTTGAAAAGAAGTGGCCATTGCAGGGGCGGACTGGGCCAAGAAAAGTTACTGGGGAATGCAACAAGGGGGCCCCATACTCGGGGAAAATTTTGATTTTGCGAACTGAACGAACGCGGATTCCTTGCATCTGAGCGATCAGTAGCAGTCCACGGAGAAGACATTTCGGTGGCATTTTCCTATCATCTTCATCGATCATTCGCCAAAAATGGTTCTACCGGGGGGAGGGGAGGACTCATCGGGAAGATCATAGTTCGGCCCAATTGGAGAAAATGTTGATTTTTGAAATTGGAGGAACGCTGTTTCCTTTCATATAAGCGATCAATGGCTGGCTAGATTGCTGATATATCGAAATATCCTCCAAGCGTACTGCCGATGGCAGTCAACATAGAGAACGTTTCGATATACCAGCAATCTGTGTAATCAGATCCATTTCGCGAAATGTCACGTACCAACAGCTGCAGGGCTGCATCAATGTTGAGGGGTCCAGGGGAACCCAATAGAAGGGGGCCCACCGGCAAGTTTCCCGGTGGACCATACGACCAGTCCGCCTCTGGGCCATTGTTATCTGTGCGCGGCTATGCACTACATATAGCTAAACTGGGTTAAGTGAGGCTAGCAAGATGATCGAGTTCTCGCTGTGTTGAATATTCGTGAAGATTAAGCCATCTCGGGTCTTGAAATTGCAGGGGAACGGTGTACCCCCTCAGAGAAAAGTAGAGGAACGGCGTCCCCCGCGTTCCCCCGCGTTCTCCCGGGAAAACATCACTGCGTTCGATATAACTTCAACCACTTGCCCCCCCCCCCCTGCCTCATAAACAGAACAGTCAATGAGAAAGTGTTTCTTCTCGTTCAACATTTCCCACTGAGCATGCGCGTCATAATCTATCACCTAAGGGTATGGGGAAGGGGCGCACGTGGCTTCCTTTCTCTTTAGAGTGATTATGACTCCTAATCCCCAATTTCGTGCAATTACTTCTTGCTTCATGGGATTTTGTGTGAATTAGGAAAGGTTCCACAATGTAGTCACTCTTAAATGTACGATAGGTTCGGAGTTTGTATTTACCTTTTCGTTTATTATCGTTATAAATTCCATCATGAAATATATTTAAATGTTTTTCCACTAAAGTGTTTGACCGTGTTGCCTAAATTAGTGATTTCTTGTACTTTTGGTAATTCATAATTGTTCAGCACTTCTGAAATTGAAATCCGAATAGGATTTTTATTCTAAATAAGCATGGTGAAGAAGCATATTTGATACCAGAGTTTTGCAGTTTGGCAATCGTAAATGGAGACCTCCCAAGTTCAGCCTCACAGCATGATTAGATGCACATGCCCTCGAATGGAATCTTATCAAGTTTGCATAATGGGCTTTGTACGCCCCAGAGCTCACTGCCATATTGTATACCGGTTTTATGTATTTATCAAACAGTTGAGAGAGGGTTTCTACCGATGAAAGATGTTTTTCTGTGAAAGAATTTATCAGGCGATGTAGCACTTTATTGCCCTTGATACATAAAGCTTTTTGGGCTTCAGTTAGTTACAGTAACTGCCACTCGGAAGTTTTCTGAAGTCGACCCCAGCGAAGATCAATCTCGTGATTTCGGTACCGAATCGCTTAGCTCTAATTGTTCTGCCACCTTAGCAACTGAGCTAACGGCAATCTCTAAATAGATTGGAATTAACCAAACCAGTATCTGTAGAGAGGGGGGGGGGGGGGGGGGGGTAAATGGCGGAACACAACGTGCTCTTTTAAGGGGTCGTCCAACAAAGCGTTTGGAAATTTTTTTGAAATTTTCACCAATGCCCAAAATACTGATAAAAGAAGTAAATAAAGGCATATTATATCTCAAAATATTGACTAGAGTACAGGAAATTGAATATATTCACTTTTTGTACGAAAAAATATGAGTTTGACGATAGACAAGCTTCCAGTGGCATCAGTAACGAATTGAAAAAATCACGAATAGATCCGTAATTCCAACGACAGGGTTTCAAATAAATGACTTCGAACTCGAAACTTGGAGAAGGCACATTTACTATTTCATCCGTGATGTGTTACAAACAACTACACAAATTAACGAAAAAGAAATAAACTTCCATTTGGAATACCATGAGGAAAAATTGTCACATGACAGTTTGTAACCAAAAAAGGAAAATCGTGAACTTGGGCAAAATATTGTTTTCAGAGCTCCAAACATTGCAGAAACGGTCACACTCTTCTCAAATCTGCAAGGCGATGGAATTGAAAACGTTCAATACATTCACGGGGGAAAGTTGCATTGACAATGCCATTAATGTGATATATAAAGTCGAAATTGCAGAACAACTTTTCTATTTCCTCGCCCAGGGATGATATGATATAATATTTTATTCAACATTACAGCATTCTCACAAACAGCATGAACGTAAATAATACATTAAACGAGCTGTTAGACAATATTGGAATGGAGAGTAGAAAATAAAAACATAAAGTCATATACATTATGGATGTGACGTGGTATGTTGTTTAGGGAAGCCACAGCCAGATTGGCCGTCTTTCTGGCATCTCCATGTTTTTTTGTTGGCTACTATTTCGGGGAGCAAATTTTCAGCTGCAGGCACAATCCTGTTCAACTATTAAAGTGAGTATAGAAAATTTAGACCCAAGTTTGTGTCATGGGCAAATGCAGTAATTCCCTATTGGGTCGTGGTGGATGAGATATCGGAGTTCAGATGAATTATTGCACCAACAGACAAACCAAGATTGGCCATTCGCGAACACGTTGCCATCGAGCCAAGACCTCAGGGACTCGTACACCAATCAATACACAGAACACACCATCAAATGCCAACACAATATTAAAAAAGATATTGTATTGACATTCGCCAATGTACCCTGTATACTGATTAAACCACGAGTCCCTGTGTCCAAAACGAGCACATGTCTAATAGGTATTATACAATTGGAAACCACTTCAAGGAGTCAGTTGGTTTAGCTGGGTAGAGCCTAAAGTTTTGCCTGGTGGATTAGATAGATTCACCTTTGACAGAGGCCGCAGTCTTCACTCAATGAACTACAAATATGGACTAGTTTGACAGATGCCGTAATCGTCAGCAAATGATTTGGACTTGTTTTACGGCATAATGGTCAAGAAATTGGGAGCTATTTCTCTGCAGTCTACCGTTTGAAATGGTTTATAGATTTGAGCTATTTCGTGTACAATCCGGACACAGTCTGTTCGCACATGTCGGCGTGAGGGAATAGTTTTCAATAAATTGTTTCGTAAGTGTACTTTTGAACAAGGATTTGGGGGTTAACGTTTTGAGATTGCTTTCTATTCCATTCCAAATTTTCGGGAAATTATGCTCGGGGAGGTAAGCCGAAAATGGTGTTCTGGCCTCAGCCTCTCGTATTTGTCCAGTCTGTCTTGTATGCATACCATGGGGGTATGTATATTAAACATGTTTCCAAGTGGAGGAAGATTTTTCTTTTGCCAGTCATACATAAATAATAGGACGTTTAGTTTATAAATATCTTGGAATTTCAGTATTCCATTTTTTCTGAATAAAGGATCTGTGTAGCTGTTGAATTTCTTGCGATTAATTGTACGCATGGCGCGTTTCGGTAATTGGGCTAGTTTGCTGGTGGCGGGTGCATTGCCCCAGATTTGGATTGCGTACAATAGGTGACTAGGGACAAGTGCGTAGTATAGTGTTTTAAGAGCGTCTTTCGGGAGGATGGTTTTTTTTTACCTTATTTAAGCAATATATTGTACCAGAGATTTTTTTGAGCATGCATTCGATGTATGAGTTATAAATTTTAAGTTTTCATCAAGGTGTACCCCTGAGAATTTAACCGTTTTTTCAGACTTAGTATTTCCAACTACTGACATTTCGTTATCGTTAAGATATAATTTTATATGACTGGCATTAAATCGGTTGTTTTGTGGATGTAGTACAATAATTTTAGACTTTTAAAGATTTATCTGTAGCTTATTGCAACAACACCAATCAAATACTTTTGCCAGTTCAGCATTTACTTTGGATTGTAGCACTTGTATATCTTGGCCAGACCTAAGCAGCGTGGTGTCATCCGCAAAGGATAGTAGATTTAATGATGTGTAGTGACAAATGTCGTTCAACATAGATAATGAATAAAATAGTACCAAGTACTGATTCTTGTGGTACTCCACAACTGATACTTACCTGTTGAGAATGATGTGAGTAGTATTGCACAAATTGTCTTCTGCTGGAAAGGTAGCTACGAAACCAATTGTCACAAATTCCCCGGATCCCATAAAATTCCATGTTCTTAAGTAGAGTTTCATGGTTGCTTGTGTCGAAGGTCGATAAACAAGACTAAGGTAAAGTCTTTTGAGGATTTGTCGTTGCTTTCGTCGATACAGTTAAGGAGATGTATGATCGGGTGAATAGTTGAGTGCTTTTTACGGAATCCGTATTGATGTTTATAAAAGGCATTCAATTCTGTTAGGATGCTTGTTAATCTCGTGCACATGATGCGTTCAAGTAGCCTGGAGAAGGCGGATAAGATACTTATTGGTCTATAGTTACCAAACTCTTGAGCATTACCTCCTTTCAAGATTGGGACAACCTTGGCTATTTTCATTTTAGCGGGAACTATACCACTCATGAATGATTGGTTAAATATGTGGCAATGGGGTTGTGCGACTTCGAATATCGTTTCTTTCAGGATTTGTTGTTGAGGTCAGTGCTAGTTTTCCCCACGATTTTATTAGTTGTAGGAATATTTTTTTGCTCTGTGGTTGGAGCAATAAAGAAGTTATTTGGATAATTCCCTTTTAGGAATTTTGTGAAGTCAGTATCAGTGTGTGGTACACCTTCGGCGACGTATTTACCAGTACTTGCGAAATACGTATTAAATCTGAATGGTATCTGTCCGGGATCTGTTGTCTCTTCTTCATCTGAGAGAAAGGTTCGAGATAAAGAATGTGACCTTTGGGACCTATTAATAACGTTTCGTAATATTTGCCAAGTCTTCTTCAAGTCTTGTTGATTTTTCCGCAAGATATCAGTATAGTACAATGCCTTGCTTTGTCGCTTAACTTTATTGAAGATTGTATTGAATGTTTTATAATCTTGGACATTGTTTTCCGTGTTTGTTTTTAATTTTCTTATGTAGAGCTTGTTTTTTGGAGAGTTGATTGCAGAAGCCCAGATGTCACCCAAGGATTAAGTTTGATAATTTTGTTGTGCTTAATTATAATTCTTTTCGGGGGAAATTCTTCATCAAAAGCATGTAGGTAGATTTTCATGAAATATTCGCATGCTGCATTTGAACAAGGTGTTTGAGGACTCTCTCAAAGTTGCAGTTTTGGAACAGGTTCTTAAATTTCAAACCATTTTGTCGACTAAATGATCTTCTAAATGAAGGTGTGTTTGCTTTAGGGATATCCGACTCATTTGCGACTTCTTCTATATACAATGTTGCTAGGTGACCGGAGACGTCTGTGATAATAATTCCAGCATGGTAATTTGGTGGAACCTTATTGGAGTGTATGTGATCCATTTTCGTTGCCGAATGTTCAGTGATTCTTGTGGGCCGAGTTATGACCGGCAAGTACCCTTCACCGAAGGGATGCCACTTTTAGAAATGAATGACTACGCCTCTGTTTCGTAATATTATAATTTGGTCGTTGTCGATACGTACAGTATAAAACTGCATAAATAGGTTTCAAAACAAAAATATATCAACACAGAATATGGGAATAGTCATAAATGTGTTTGTACGAAGATATCATGTGACTGAAGGACGAACTGTAGTTATCACAATCTTCCTGTTCCCTTTTCCATGTTTGTCTGCTACTCAAAAGATTTCGAAATAAGAGAACAACAACGCCTTTAGCTGTTCATTTGCAGTGAAATTTGGTAACACCGTAACATTAACTTTCTTTCTCCGCAGTTATATTCAGTTTTAAATTGATCTACACCAATCTTATCGCTTAAGCTTACTAATGTGAAATCGGTACCAACGAAATCGGACGTCAACACGGTATCCGCAACATCAACTTTCTCTTGTGGTTAGCACCATTAGATTAAATGAGGTCCGAAACACCTATGAAATTACAGGTAAATGAAGTCATTAACCGGAATAATCGTGGTTTTGTTCACGCCTTTCATTTGCTGCCTCTCAAATTGGATTCAATCAACAAATAAGCTATTATTGTTGTAAAACCGGCCTGTTCTGATACGGAGTAAGATAGTTTCAAAACAAATTATGCAACGTAAAACATAGAATGAAGAATCACACACTCTCTAAACCAAATGAGTTGGTCAGTACAATTTGTTTAACCCTTTACCTAACATGAAAAGCAGACGACACTTGCAAAAAAATTCTTGAATAACTAATTTTTTTCATTTTTTGTCTCAAAAACATAGGTTATGACCCCTCGTTGAAACGAGCTCGTTCCAACGAGGGGGTCATAACCTATGTTTTTGAGACAAAAAGTGAACAAATAATGACAATTAATTGGCGATTTTTGAGAAATAGCGCTGACCGGTGTTGGCCGTTACGCTGGGTAAAGGGTTCATGTAGGACTGTTAATATTGATGGTTGTTCCAATTTGTGTTGCCATAGTTCACTTTATTTGAACATGTAAATGGCAGTTGTCATAACTAAATACCAGAAATGACCCACATGATAGATAAAGACTACCTATCAGTGACAATACATATTCGATATAACGATAGATAGTGGTGGACTGGGTACACATGATGTGGGGCTGTACGCGACCATTCAGCCAGCCGATCTTGGAGACACATCCGGAAAGGAGAATGAACTATATGCATTCCAGCTCTCTGGCATGGAAAACCCGGGTATAGAAGAAAAATATTCCAGCTGTTTCAGCGCCGACTTCTCCCGCTTAAATTTATTGAGCTTGGCGATTTGGATTTGGGAGGTGCAACCTCATGGAAAAATGATAAACTCCTATTGAGAAGCAATAGGCGGTGGGCTGTATACAGGAACCCTGTCGCAGATGCAGGTGGTGGGAACTTGACTTCAAGATCGCTCAACCTTACCTTCAACTTACGCGTGAGCACAGACTGCATAAGCTCAAAAACAGTGCAACAATGTTAGCTTCTTATATTCCATTCGGTAGGAAGCCCAGTCACATTCATAAGACTAAGGCCGAGTATACGGTGGGCACTAAAGACAAAAACAGGTTTGCTGCAACTGCAGCCGCAGTTTGATGCTGCTATTAATGTTGTTGGATTCACAACAATTGTTGATTTACTCCTCACCGTCTGACTTCGTTCCTGTGCTATAAGAACTGAGCTTAAAGTGGAGTCGACGGCATATAATTTGTTGATATTTGTACAGGCATAGATACCGTTAGGACGTGAAAGAATGACTGGCGTAGTAAAAACAGAGAAGGCAGAGAAGCATCATGGCCTTTTTTCTAAGGGTTACCAGACCTGTTATCGTTGTCATTCAGTTCCTAACTATACTGAGTCAAAAAAGAAAGTATAATAGAAACAAATGTGAAAGAATAGCATAAAGGATGACATATAATAGTTCTAATATTGCATGTTTGTGGACGAGAAGTCGTGCAAAAAGTTTAATGACATGTTGTTGTTGTCCACCCAACTGTATACAATTTTGCTACGGATTTCAAAATAGCACGTGCTACCCGAGAATGTCAAATTGAATGGGTGACTGACTGATGGTAGGGCAAGAGTGTATCGGTTTTCTGATGCTTGCGTGCGGGAATGCGACCGTTTCGGCGGGGGTGGTGTAATGGTTTGGGCAGGAATGTCCTTGCACCGTCGAACGCAGTTGATCTTCATCGATGGTAATCTGAATGGACAGCGATATAGGGACGAAATTCTTAACGCAGTTGTTGTCCCGTTGTTCAACGCTAACGTCGGATTGCGGTTATTCCAGCAAGACAATGCCCGATGTCACGTGTCGCGTATCTACCGTGACTTTCTTGAGGGGCAGAACATCGAACTTCATCCCTGGCCCCACTTTCACCAGATTTGTCGCCAATCTAGCATCTTTGGGATCAAATCAATTGGACCGTCGGGTACGACTTCGTGATCTTCAGACGTTAGGCGATTTACGTACTGTTCTAAGACAGGAGTGGAACGCAGAGAGACTTATCAGGTTCATGCGCCGTCGATGTCTGCATGTGTGAACGTTTCATTTCACCCCATGTCTGAATTACGACGTCCTGATGTGACGCTGGCAACAGTAAGAACATGAAATTATGCAAATTCATACAGCTAGATTCGAAATATGAATTCACAAAAAATTGTTTGGGATTAAAGTCGATAATACTAAAAAAAATGCTCCTCAAAGTTTATTATACTTTCTTTTTTGACTCAGTATATAACCTAAAGGCGATTTTCTGAAATCAGATGATATTCTGTAAGTTGATTCTATATAGTGTTGCCGTGAATACAGGACTTGGTAGCAAAAAGAATAGCCCATGACATGTTCCTCGATCTATATTCTTTTGCTGAAATTTCCGGAGAAAGATGATATTTCTCATCTTTTTTAGGAATAATGACGGAGACTTTCATGCAGTGAAAGTGCCTTTCCAAGTCTATCATCCCCCCCCCCCCCCATTCTACATACTTGGACACAAGACTCCGCCTCTTTATTTTATCAATGGAACTCCCCAAGATAAAATGATAGAACAGCTTGTCTAATTCTTTAACAGTGTTTGACGTGAGGTTGTATATGGATAAATAGTCAGTGGTTTATTTGGGGAACTAAAAAAGTCTTTATTTTTGTAATTGTGCCCAGTGATTTTATTCGTCTTTTGCTCCATAAGTTAATAACTTGTTTAATTTCTCATTGTAGTCTGATTCAAGTCGATCAACTACTGTCATATAAAACTCAACACTTAAAAGTAGGTACTTTCAGACGACTTCTAAGTCGGGGTACCCAGGGGGAGTGGGAGACTTCGGATTTGCCTTTGATTGCATCTATCCAACCTCATTTAGTTTTCTTACGGTTAATTTTTAGACCAGATATCATTGCGAAATTTAGGACCATCATAGCCGTTCAAATTGATGCTGTCGACCCGTCCAGTATTACACACACATCGTCTGCATATTGAGCGCGTTCAAGTGCTTTGTCTGCTATCTTGATACCTGTTATGTCAATATTTTTTTTAATACGAAGAGCTAGTACTTCAGCGCCTAAGACAAACAAGTACAGCGATGAAGGGCCCCCAGCTTACAACCACGTTCTAGATGTACTGGGTCCGACATGAAACCGGACTGTAACACGGAGGAGGGTGCGTCATAAAAAATGTATTTATCCATCTCTGGAGCGAATTCCAAATGTTAATAAGAGTTTTCGATATAAAATTCCATTGTATCGTATCAAAAGCCTTTCAAAATCAATTGAAAGCAAATTTACAGGAGTGTTTTCGGATTCTGTGCAATCGGTTATATCTTTCACTAAATGTATATTTTCTACTATGCACCTGCCTTTGAGAAATCCTGTTTGGTAGTAGTAACTAGGTTTAGGGAGAAGGGATTTTAATCCTTTACATAACATGAAAATCAGACGACACTAAGTCTTGCAAAGAAAATTATTGAATAACTATTTTTTTTTAATTTTAAGCGTCAAAAACATAGGAGCTCAACGAGCCCCTTCCAATGAGGTGCCATAAGCTATGTTTTTGGGGTAAAAAATGAACAAATAATGAAAATTGAATGGTAATTTTTGTAAATAGCGCTGGCAGTTTTGGCCGTTACGATGGGTAAAGGGTTAAGCGATTTGCTAATGCAGTTGTTGTAATTTTGTGAGGGATGGTCAGAAGTGTGGGCGTACGTTGAATGGTTAGTGAAGTTTTGTCTTTATCCTCTTTAGAAATACATTTCAATATGCCGTGATGTTGAGTAACTGACATTTTTCATTTTCACGTACATAATTAACTGAATTTAAAACGTGTGATTTTAAATCGGACGAAGTTTTTTATAAACTTCAACTGTAATCCCATCAAGTGCTTCATTATTTTTATGTGTACCCATACTATGTATGGTACACATAATACCGGCATCCGGGGTGGCCATCCGTCGTTCGTCCATCCTTTGTCCGTCCGTCTGTCCGTTCGGCATCCGTATCCATTTCTTTGGCATTCAATAACTTGAAAAATATTGCTTGGATTGTCAAGTTACTTTATATTTGTGTTCAGGTTACTGATGTGCCGAGCTGTATAGTTTTTTTTATGTAAATCTGATAATTTGATCCTGAGATATTAACCCTTTATCCTTCAAATTGAAAATTCCTCCAATCCCTTTGGCATTCGATAACTTGAAAAATATTGCTTAGATTATCTAGTTACTTTACATTTGTGTTCAGGTTACTGATTTGCCGAGCTGTATAGTTTTTGGTGTAAATCTGTTATTTTGATCCTGAGATATAACCCTTTTATCCTTCAAATTGAAAATTCCTCCAATCCCTTTGGCATTCGATAACTTGAAAAATATTGCTTGGATTGTCAAGTTACTTTATATTTGTGTTCAGGTTACTGATTTGCCGAGCTGTATAGTTTTTGGTGTAAATCTGTTATTTTGATCCTGAGATATTAACCCTTTATCCTTCAAATTGAAAATTCCTCCGATCCCTTTGGCATTCGATAACTTGAAAAATATTGCTTGGATTGTCAAGTTACTTTATATTTGTGTTCAGGTTACTGATGTGCTGAGCTGTATAGGTTTGGGTGTAAATCTGATAATTTGATCTTGAGATATTAACCTTTTATCCTTCAAATTGAAAATTCCTCCAATCCCTTTGGCATGAGATAACTCAAAGGTATCAATCCGTTTGTCATGTTACTTCATATATGTATTCAGGTTACTGATGTGCCAAGCTGTATAGTTTTTGGTGTAAATCTGATAATTTAATCCTGCGATATTATCCCTTTATCCTTCAAATTGAGAACTCCTCCAATCCATTTCTTCGGTATGCGATAACTCAATAAATATTAATCCGATTATCAGGTTACTTTATATATGTATTCAGATTACTGATGTGCTGTGCTGTATAGTTTTTAGCTCACCGAAGGGAGCTTAACTTATCACTTGCCGTCCATCGTTCGTCGTCCGTCGTCGTCCGTCGTCGTGAACATTTTTCAAACGACTTCTTTCAAACCACTGGTCCGATTTTCACGAAACTTCATGCGGATGTTCATGGCAATTCATGTTTGGGGCATACATTACTATATGTCAATTCATGTTTGGGGCTCTGTATGGGGCATAACTCTGATAGCACCGTATGAATTATAGAAAAATTATTGAAAAATCTTCTTCTCCAGAACCAGTGGGCGGAATCTTTTCGTACTTGGTATGCAGCATCTTGGTATGGGTCTAATTCAAGTTTGTTCAAATCGAGTCCCATAATCAATATTGGGGCTCACTATGGGGGCGTGAATTTTTACTTAGTGCAATTTAAGAAAAATTCTTTAAAAATCTTCTTCTCCAGAACCAATGGGCAGAATCTTTTGATATTTGGTATGCACCATTTTGTGGGGTGAATCTGATTCAAGTTTGTTCAAACCGGCCCCCTGGATTCACATTTGGGCTCAGTATAGAAGCCCGAATTCGAACCTTGTGCATTTCAGGCAAATTTCTTAAAAAATCTTCTCCTCCAGATCCAGCTGGCAGAATCTTTCGATATTTGGTATGCAACATTGTGGGGTGGATCTCATTCAGGTTTGTTCAAGTCGGCCCCCTGGGTTCATATTTCGGCTCAGTTTTGGAATCCCAATTTGAACTTAGTGCATTTCAGGCAAATTTCTTTAAAAATCTTCTTCTCAAGATTCAGCAACCAGAATCTTTTGATATTGGGTATGTAGCATGCTTAGGGGGTGAGATTCAAGTTTGTTCCAGCCAAGACCCTGGGTTCATATTTGAGCTCACTGTGGTAGCCCGAATTATAACTTAGTTCAAAATCAGGAATTTCCTTTAAAAATCTTCTTCTTCAGATTCAGCAGTCGGAATGTTTTGATATTTGGTATGCGGCATCCTTAGGGGGGGGGGGGGGGGGGAGATTCAAGTTTGTTCAAGCTTTGTCCCTAGGTCCATATTTGGGCTCACTGTGGGAGCCCGAATGATAACTTAGTTCAAAATGAGGAATTTTCTTTAAAAATCTTCTTCTTCAGATCCAGCAGTCGGAATGTTTTGATATTTGGTATGCAGCATCCATAGACGGTGAGATTCAAGTTTGGCCAAGCCATATCCCTAGGTCCATATTTGGGCTCACTGCGGGAGCTTGAATTGTAACTTAGTTCGAAATTAGGAATTTTCTTAAAAAATCTTCTTCTTCAGATCCAGCAGTCGGAATGTTTTGATATGTTGTGTGTAGCATCCTTAGGGGGTGAGATTCAAGTTTGTTAAAGCCAAGTCCCTGGGTCCATATTTGGGCTCCCTGTGGGAGCCCGAATTATAACTTAGTCAATATGAGGAATTTTTCTTTAAAAATCTTCTTCTTCAGATTCAGCAGTCGAAATGTTTTGATATTTGGCATGCAGCATCCTTAGGGGGTGAGATTCAAGTTTGTTCAAGCCAAGTCCCTGGGTTCATATTTGGGCTCACTGTGGGAGCCCGAATGATAACTTAGTTCAAAATGAGGAATTTTCTTCAAAAATCTTCTTCTTCAGATCCAGCAGATGAATGCTTTTGATATTTGGTATGCAGCATCCTTGGGGAGTAAGATTCAAGTTTGTTCAAGCCATGTCCCTAGTTCCATAAAATTTGTCTCTCATGACTTTATTCCTATGTAGTGTTTATGAACCATATCTAACTGAATGTGAACCCAAATACTTATTTGAACCACTTTGGCCGGTGAGCGACTAAGGCCCCTTAGGGCCTCTTGTTATGTAAATCTAATAATTAGATCTGGATATATTAACCCTTTATCCATCAAACTAGGTACTCCTCCAAGCCATTTCTATATGTACCCATACCATGTATGGTGTACATAATGTCGGCATCCAGGGTGGCCCTCCGTCATACAGCTTTCTACTAGTTGCGCGTATGGGTACACATCTGACGATTTAATCGGCCTATTTTTCATTCCTCTGGGGGTGTTTGTTATTTCTGTACTATGGACTTTCTAGACAATATACTTATAGTGTTTTTATACCTGGTTTATTCAACGAGTTGAAATATAGTTAATATTTTCGAGGCTCTGCCGAGAAAATATTAACTATATTTCAACGAGTTGTACAAACCAGATATAAAAAAAACACTATATGTATATTGTTTTTATCTGATAACAAACAGCAGTTCCACTCGTTGAGGCCTATATTCATTTTTATGCTGATTCCCACGGGCCTCCGTAGAAAACGAACCAAAGCAAACTGGAAGAAACAAATGGAGTTGCGCCTCTTACACCACAAAATCGATGTTTGCGATTGATTCACACTTTCTAGGATTTCCCACTACGCTGAAACAAAATTAATGTTAACTATTTTATGAACAACGACAAAATGATGTTTCAATACAGTTAATATTTTCTTGAAAAAGTTCCGATCCGATTTTCCTCCATGGTTTACGCAGGAGTGAGAATATCACAAATAAAGTAAGACTTTTCAATGACCTCATTAGAAGATTCCACAAATTGCATCAAATACAAAATCACAAAGTTAACATGTTACATTTGCGTGAAATCAGTGAAAAGTGGATTGTTCAGTAACTTTTTCATTCGGAATCGGACAATATTGCAATGACTCTCTGGAATTACGTTTTCTTGGTGATGGCGTTGTTGGGTTTTCTGTGAACGGGTAAGTGTTGGCCTATATGTTCATATTTTGTTTAAGGGGACGTCCAACCTAACTTTGGTCAAATTTCATGTAATTTTCTTTCAAGTCTAAAAAAGGCCCAAAATGAATAACCCCAATAAATTATATACCAAAATGCTTGGAATGAAACATAGAACATGTGGAAACTGAAATTTGCCATGGAACTGCTGCCATGTGTAAATAGCACCACCTGAAAGTCTGCTATGGCATAAGTAAGAGAACAAAATTTTTACAATAAAATACCTCAAAATAAAATAACAGCTGTATTCTATAAACATTTAAGTACATACTCGAAGAAATCTTTTCCTAATTCATGAAAGTAATGAAGATTGAGACCAAATTTTATAAGTGGAGTGCTCACTGATTGAAGGCAGACATTTTCTTTTGTTTATGTTTTGATTTGGGGAGTTCAACAAAGGTCAACTTGAAGGAGTCCAGCAGAAGAAGTATGGAAGGACAAAAGAGTGTCTCCCAATATCAAGATGTATGTGTTACTGTAATGGTTTGGAAAGAAAATATGATATTCTCCTATGTAGAATGCACTGCAAAGTCATACATTGTAGTTGAATAAATATATTTACAAACCCCTTGCACTGTAACCCCTTTTATCCCATGCATCAATTTGATAGTGATTAAATTGTTAAATTTGTCTGGTTTATCAATAAGTATATTAGCTTTGTTTAACTCTTGGACACCAATACACTCATGATATCTGTTGAAGAAGAAATAAGGGTAACTGTAACCTGTCACTGCAATAAACCATCTAATGTACTTAAAAGTACATTGTTATTCAAAAAACATCAAATCAACCTTACATAACCATTATTGCATGTACTTTCCCCAAGGAGGCTTACTGACATATTGAGATCAGAAGGGCACATCCAGAGGGTCTCACATATTTTTTTCAAGAACGCAGTACACAAAGCAATCCCCAAAAGATGACAAGTGAGCTCCATTTGACACAGAAATTTTTTTTTTTTTGGGGGGGGGGGGGGGGGGGGACTCTCTTCCTTCTATGACTCTACCTCCGGCACTCAAGGCATATGCCTTTTTTCTCAAATTTTAACTCTTTTTTCTTTTTGAAGATCCTGGCCACACATGTTCCAAACACTATCAGACAGGTAAACCTCCAAATAAGTGTATCTGCAAAAATCATGTTACATTGCAAAACATTCTTTTTATAGAGTTTTAGTTCTGGACCTTTCATGCTTCTTACTTCCAACTATAACACTTAATTTATCGATTCATGGGTGAATAGAAAAGTCCTGCCATAATCAACATTTTGAGTTCCATAAGCCTTCAAAACAGCTCCAATAAAAGTGTCAAACATCAGATTGGTGGCTTTATACAGAATATTCATTAGGTTGTTGCTTGATAAGTAATAGGAACAAAATCTTCACAAGAAAATTCTGCAGCAATACAATTGAGGGTATTAGCAGGCACTCTGCAACAAATTGTAACAAATCAACTAGTTATAAACAAAATTTTTTAACTCAAAAGAGTGAAAAAGTACCACAACTCTGAAAAAATGTGGGAAGAAACACATGCTACAGCAGCTACACAGGCATTGTTTCTCCATGACGCTCGATCACAAAACCAAATATCCTTCAAATTGGAGTAGCAATGGTTGAGATACAAGGGGGAATGTTGGTACATGCAATGATGAATGGGTAAGACTAAGATTAAGAGGACAGGGGGTCACCACTGCACGGCCCTAGATGCACCTTTGATTTTCCAACTACCACTAAGTTCCAGCCTGGGGCATAATAATCGCAACACACCCAACTTATCAGTTCATAATTTCAGTTAAATAAAAGAAATTATCAATTTGAATTAAATAATAGATGATGTAAAAATATTTGGCTTCCTTCGCCTTCTCGTACTATTTAATTACCACAAACAATATCAGTTTGATGCCGACAAATGAAACTGAACGCATGTGGTTTGATTAAAAAGTAACTCGGCATGAATAATGAAGAAATTGCGAATATTTCGTGTATTTCATTTATTTAAAAGCCAATTGCAGCTAATATTGACCGTGTATTCGATAATTCGTTTCGGTTTTGACCACACGGCCACGCTGACACTCCGTGACAGCGGTTATGTTTATTGTGATATGCAAATTGGGGGATGGTTTCCGGTGAAGGAGATTTGTCACATTTGTCAGTGTAAAACGATAAAAAAAAACCACTGATAGACGCTTGTATTACTATGGTTGGTTGGAAGAAAAAACTAAATTCTCAGCATCGTCCAAGCGCACCTTATTTAAAAGCACGAATGCATCATTTTCAACCCATCTTCAATCGTTCCTTTGCAGACATCAAACATACCCGTCTTCAAATTCCATGGTTACTAGGACGTAAATAACTTCGCAGCGACAGGGGGAAATTAACACACTCAATATAGTTCCAGGTCACTTGGAATATACTTCGTGAAAAAGTGATTTCTGAAGCATTCTGCTTACTTTGTTATGAATATTGCCTTATTTTATGTGTATCGTCCCGATTTTATACACTCGGTTATTTTTTTTACAAGTGGTTCATGTTGTCTTTCTAGTGCGCAATAATTCAGATTTTTTGTCAACAAAAAAGTTCAGACGGCCTGTAAACACGAGAGGGAATTTCGAACCATATTTTGCAGTTATGACATTAACAGCTCAAGTACTTGCTGTCACCTGTTTGCAAATACGCTCATACATTGTCTCGAACAAATAAAGGGCGTGATCACGTCCTTGCATTCTTACGATTGCCCAAATTGAGTATTTCTGCAAGAACCACATCGTAAATTGACGTAATCACATGACCGGAAAAACATCGTTGAAACATGGCCACATCCGGAACATCAAAAATTTGTGTTGATGTTATTACATTCAAACGTCAAAACCCACCAGAGTGTGTGTCAAAAAAATGCTTTCTCCGAGTCTGTAGTATGTTATCATTATATTGAGGACAAGGCTTTCGAATTACCGATTATTTTGTGGTTTTACCGGTTCGTTACTTATGCCATTTGCAAATTAATCTTCTTCAAAATCATAAAATTCACTTTTTTTCCTGAAAAAAAATATATGTACCTTTTCTATGCACTTTACTCATTATTTTGATATATAATTTGCCTTTCCTTACTTCTCTTATCTGTTTCTGAGGCATTGGGAAAAATGTCAAAAAATTGACCAAAGTTAGGTTGGACGACCCCTTAATGTTGCTCCATAGAATTGTTGAACATTGTTCGTTGACCTCGTCATTTCTTCGGGATTTTCAGTTTTTAAGGGTACTGCTGCTGCTGGGGGTGGTGCAGTTACGACACTTTGTCTGCTGAATCGGAGATATTATTGCCAAAGCAATCGAACTTCAAGCTGAAGGGCACGTTGGTTTTCTACCGTGTTCAGAAAGTATGTTGTTCAGGTAGCAGACGTACTTGTAATTAGGGCAGTACTTTGATCGTGGACGTAGACGTAACTATAAATAGCGCACTACACATTAATGGCATTCTAGTAAATTCTACATACGATTTTGATCGAAGTAGGTTGCAATTATTTCTTTATTTTACCATCTTTATTTTACCAAAATCATAAAGAAAATTTACATGTTTACACTGAAAGCAAACATGTCATATTATTTTAATAAAATATCATTTGCTCCTTAGAATTCAAACCTGCATTATGAAGTTTATGAATGAATCAAAATAGAATCGAGCGAGGTCAAATGTCGTTCGTCTAAATTATAATTATATACAACACCCGTTGTATATACTTCAAGTATATACAACGGGTGTTATCCTGTATGGTTATCAGATAAATACTATTATATATATGCTATTATATATGACTATACATTGTTACTATGCACAGGTAGCCATCGACGCCTGATGATTCAGCTTCAGTCAATATAGTCACTTCTGATTTGTCGATTAATTGGTTCAGATTATAGTCCTCTAAATTTGAACTCCTGTACAGATGTTAGTTCATTTAAAATTACTTTCTGTTCTGTTAAGTATGTACCATCGGCTGACTTGATTTTGAATATTGTGTCGTTTTGATAATTTCGTTTTTCTTGTTCGTAAAAATACTTAGTTGGCTTTTCCCCATTTTCAACCCACCCAGCTGTTGTTGATCTCACAATTGTTCCGTTTAACCTACTTTGTTCCGTTTAACCTAATTTGTTCCCTTAACAGTAGGTAATAATTGCCGATATACTATCACTTGTACATGTACATGTACAACATACGTTCACGATGCGTTCACCAATGTGGAATTCAGTGTTAAATCACACGCTTGTTCACAAAAACTTTACATGATCTTGAATCCCCCCCCCCCCCCCCTGTACAGTCGTGACTCCTAGATCGCGCTTTTAACGTTCAAATACTCGTGGTGAACGCGTGTTTTTTAAAAAAAGGGTGAAATCGTACATCTTCAGTTGTATCTTGTACGTAATTTTCGTCGACGTTCGAATCGCAGATCAGACCACCGATCCATCGTCGGCGAACGCGAGCGAAGGCAAAAGATTCTGGCTCATCATCAAAAAACAGTTTTGGGAACTCTAAATCAGCGATTCAGAACCCGCAATTGCGTTGGCACAGATGATTTAGAATCGGCAATTGTTTTGAGGCGGTGGTGAGGTTTTTTTGTTCAAAAAGAGTCGATTGTGAATATAGTCTGTATTATAGACATTGATGTTTTCTGTTGATGGGATGGATAAAAATTGAGTCATCAGCGATTCAGAACCCGCAATTGCATTGGTACAGATGATTTAGAATCGGCAATTGTTTTCAGGCGGTGGGTTTTTGATTGATATAAATATAGGGGAGAAAAAAAAATATATAAATAAATAGTTATTTAGAAAAATAAATATATCAAATCGAATAGATAATAAAAAAAATACGTAAATCATGAGCGATTCTCAGACTATTAGAGCGAGGTTTCTTTTAAACATGCTGATGAGAGCATACGCAATCTGCGTGAACGAAGAACTACGTCCCATCTTGTTAGAACGATGCGTCGGATGTCGGGATCATCTAGACTTTGATCACGAGGATCATTCGTGTCTGACGATGGAAAGGGAAGATATGGTCATCATGTATTTCGAACCAGCGTTCGAACGCGTTAAATTCAACGATGTGATCACGTTTTGGAAGAGATTAGTCTTCTGTAAGAATCGAGACAGGCCCACAGATTCGGAAGAACTGAAATTGGCGCGTAGAAGTTTGACTTTAGAAGACAAGAGATGCATCAAGAAATTATTGCTGAACGAAGCATACGTCTAAGTTTTGTTTTTCGTTGATATAAAAATAAGGGAGAGTAGAAAATAAAAAAAAAAAAAAAATAAATACACACATAAATTTTTTTATCTAATATTAGAAAGAAAAAACACAAAAAAAAAAATGAGAACCAGAAATAATTTGTATCTGACGTTAGTGGACAACGAGGACGAGAAGCCGAACGGCGTCTTGCCGATGGCGCCATCGCTAGAAGAAAGAGAAAGAGGAGAGAGGTATCGCATTGATCAAATCAATAGAATCCAAGAGTATCTAACTCGAGAGAGAGATTCTCGTCATTCCCTCAAGAAGAAGTATTCACGTTTCGTGAAATTCGTCAACGCGATCGACACGACACTCATCACGATTTCCATGGGTTTACACGTGGCCGGCATCGGATTGTTGTCGACCGCTGTCGTCATTCCGATCGTGTTGACCGTGGAAGGAGTGGCTCTAGCCGCCGGATTGTTTAGCACGGTCGGAAACTTTTTGAGTAGGAAATTATATCTGAAGGCTAGGAAACATGACAAGATTCGCGTCTTGGCCGACTCCAAGATAGACACGATATCCGAAATGATCTCTATGGCGTTGAAAGACGGTAGGATATCGGACGGAGAATACTTCGCGATATTGAGCGAGAAAACGAAATACGTTGCCATGAAAGAAGCCGTGAGAATCAAGACTCGTCAGATCATCAAGGAAGAGATGAAGGATTCTCTCATGGAAAAGGGGAGGAAAGAGGCTAGGGAGGAATTCAGTAAGATGATAGAACTCAAGAGCAGCGATTGAAAAAAAAAATATATATATATATAAGAACAGAATTTAAAAAAAAAAATATTAAATTTATATATAAAATAAAAAAAAACGAAATTAATTTAAATAACTCTTTAAAAAAATGTATTGCGTAAAGTGTAAGAGAGTTACCGAGACGAGTAATTCTAGAGAAGTGCGAACTAAAAACGACAGATGGATGCTTCGCGGAATTTGCGACGTGTGTGGTTCTATAAAGACTAGATTCATCAAAAAAAAAGAACGCAAGCAAAGGTAAAGGCGTCGTGAATAAAATGATCAACAATCTACCTTTCGAAATGCATCTGCCCGGTCACAGTTTCACGGGACCGGGAACGAAATTGAACAAGAGACTCAATGCCGATCTGACTCCCAAATCTTGGAGCAAACCCGTGAATAGGGTGGATGCGGCCGCGTACGATCACGATCTGTGCTACGCCAGACATCCCGACAACAAGACTCGCAATGACGTCTGCGACAAAAACATGTTGGGGAGATTGAGAGGCATATCGAATCCGACCAGGAGAGACAAGATGGAACGTTCGCTGGTCGGCAATCTGATCGGTGCGAAACGTCGATTCGGATGGGGCGTTCAAAAAAAAAAGTGCATCTGAAAAGAAGAAGAAGAAACGATTATTGACGAGCGAATTGGCCGAGGAGTTACACAAACCCATAATGCGTAAATTTCGAAAGAGAAGGGTGTTCGTGAAGGGTCTGGACGACATTTGGTCTGCCGACTTGGTCGACATGAGATCGTTTTCGAGGTGGAACAAGGGGGTCAAATATCTATTGACGGTCATCGACGTGTTTTCCAAATATGGTTGGATCAGAGCTTTGAAGAATAAATCGGGACCTTGCGTCGCCGAGGCTCTGAAGAGCGTGTTCGACTCGTCTTCTCGAAAACCGAGTAAATTGTGGGTGGACAAGGGAAAGGAATTCTACAACAAGGACTTTCGTCGATTGGTAGACCTCTACTCGATCAAAAACGAAGAGAAAGCCAGCGTGGTGGAACGTTGGAATCGAACGATGAAGGAGAAGATGCACAGATACTTCATGGCGAATTCGACCAAGAAATACATATATGCTCTGAACGGTCTGGTGAAAGATTACAACAACACCTGACACAGATCGATCAAGATGACTCCCGCAGAAGCTAAAAACGAAAAACGGGTCTACGCGAATCTATATCCCGAGAGATCTAAGATCGGGAAGAAGTCTAGAACGCCGAAATTTGCGGCCGGTGATCGAGTGAGAATCTACGCTTATAAGAAGCACTTCGAAAAGGGTTATACTCCTCGATGGACCTCGGAAATCTTCGTGATCATCAAAATATTTCACACCGATCCGGTGACTTACGAAATGAAAGCTTTTGATGGAGAAGAGATCATCGGAAAGTGTTACGAACAACAATTACAGAAGACAAAGTTTTGATGAAGAACACCAATTTTTTTTTTATTTACTCTCTTTGACATTTTCTTGTTTACACACATATATATAAGAGAGAAAAAAAAATAAATAATAATAAAAAATAATTAAAAACTATTTTTTTAGATAAAGAAAAGCAAGTGAATTAATAAACAACAAAAAAAACAAAACTAAAAATCCTTTAAAATGACAAATATACTAGATATAGCACAAAGCATAGTGAAAGATGAAAGTATTCAAGAATATGAGGTTCACGAATATGAACCGGTAACCGGAACGAGTTTGAACAATGCGGGAGAGATAAGAATCAACGTCGAAACTCAAGATCTATTCGTACATCCTAGCAAGAGTTACATAGTGGTGCAGGGACGTCTCACCAAGGAAGATGGGAGCGACTACGCCGACGACGACACGGTCACTCTAGCCAATAATGGCATCATGCATCTATTCAGTAACATAAAATACATGCTATCCGGACAAGAGGTAGAATCTGTTTTTCATCCCAGTCAGGCCACCACGATGTTCGGACTCTTGATGTATCCTGATGATTTTTTGAAATCCAGAGGACTTAATCAGTTGTGGGTGAAAGACACCGTAGGTCCTGCTAACGCAGGCGCCGCCGCGATATTCAACTACGTCGTCAAGACGTCCAGACCTAAAGGAACGTTTTCGTTCAGGATACCTTTGAAACACATCTTCGGATTCATGGACGATTACAACAAGGTCATGTACGGATTCAAACACAATCTGACGTTGATTCGAAAAGGAAACGACGACGCAATAGTGAGACTCACTGCGACCGATGCGGGTAAGATAACTCTACACAAGATATCGTGGTTCGTTCCGCACGTGGAGTCTTCGATGGATGAGAAAACGCATCTCTACGAGATCATACAATCCAAGAGTAAATTACCCGTGGGATTTAGAATGAGACAGTGCGACACGGCTAGCATTCCTCACTCCACGAATCACTTCGATTGGAGATTGATGGTGAAATCCGCTTCCGAGAGACCGCGTTTCATCGTGGTCACGTTTCAGACCGATAGGGACGGGTCTCAGGAAAAGAATGCATCGCTGTTCGATCACTGCCATTTGAGAAACATGCAAGTGTTTCTGAACGCCATGAGATATCCGGCAATCGATTACAACGCGTCGTTCGACAAGAACGATTTCTGCAAACTTTATGGCGATGCTGCTGATTTTAGAAAGAAGTATCACGGTCTAGATGAATTGATGAGCAATCCCAACATATCTCCCGGCGAATACAAGTCGATGTATCCCATGTTCGTGTTCGACGTCAGTAAACAGAGTGAACGACTCAAGAGTAGCATGTTAGACATTCAGATCAAGATGCAATTCGATAGGAACGTACTGAGAAAAACCGAAGCCATCACCCTGGTCCTGTCGGATAGAGAATTACAATTCAAATCGGACGGAAATAAGATGTCGATCATTCGATGAGAGATGAGTGTGTGAAAAAAAAATTAATAAACGTTAAAAATGCGGATGTAAGATTAATTAAAAAAAACTAAAATCTCGAAAACAAAATGGATGTTTTTGACACGAAAACAACAAATCATCTGTTCACTTCAGATTACTACGACGTTAAAATAAAATACTTGGAAAAATGGCTTCAAATTGAATATGAAGAACGTAACACAAAAAAAGGATGGAATAGTTGTGATTTTAACGAATATCATTTAAAAGAAAAAGAAGAGTTTGATCTCATAAGATCTAACGAAGAAATTATAAAAAATACAATTTTAAAATGTCGCAAATGTAAGAAACGTCAAATAAAAATCGAATCTCAACAAACTAGATCTGGTGATGAACCAACAACCGTATTCGCAAAGTGTATAAATTGTAATCATAAATGGATAGAAAATTAAAAAAAAAAAAAAACTAATGAGATATAGAGAACATCTCTCTATATCTCATTAGTTTTTTTTGTGTTTTAATAATCACACATTATTTTTTGTTTTTAATTCGTTATTTTCCATGCGTTCACTGTTTGTTCAAAGGATCTAGTTCGATCAGTAGACTCACCACGGAAGTGGCGGCTTCGGGATTATTGGTTTTCGTGACGAAATTAATCCTGTCTCCGGCATTCACTTTGAGAGGCGTGCCGAACGTGCTAACATTCCCGTGTTAATTCTCAGTCTTTTCGACGCTGTATCTCTTATCGCTCTCCACACCATCCACCATGAGATTGACGACTGCTCTGTTATTCAAATCCGAGGAAGCCAGACTCATTCGAAGGATTTCACCTCCCAATGGCATGGGATATCCCACCTGACCGTGTTTCGATCCACTACTTCCATTTCCGAAAGACCATTCGGCTTTTCCCTCATCTAAGGTGCCAGCCTCTTTGGCCCACACGGTGATCAATTGTCTGGCATATTTGACTTTCTCCACCACCGAAATCAGGGTGCAGGCGTCCGTCATGTGCACGGGTTCCGGTAGATTCGTGAGCGCGTGTCCACACATGTCTAGTTTACCTTCCATGATGTCGCCCTTTCTCCAGACTGAGTTGTCGTCCATGTACTTCCTGCTGACAGTGCTGGAATCGAATTCGGGATCGTGATCGAGACCGAATAAATTGTGACCGTTCATGTTGATGCCACCCTCCATGGTTCCGCCAGATTCTTTGTTCAGGTAGAGATCGTCCACTTGCGATTCTAAGTATTCTTGCGATTGTATTATGGAAGAATCCACGTAGCCCTTGTTGACCGCGGTTGAGTCCGCATCCGTGTTGTCGATCTTCAACAGATTCAATATCTTGTGGAATCCCGCATTCAGATCCGATTTCATTTCACGTCTGTCAGACTTTCTCTGTTCTAGATCTACGTAGTGTTTGGTCGCCACGTCCTTGGGATTCGTGGGAGCGGCCACGTTCGTTATCTTGTAAGAATTGGCGTTAAATTTCGAGTGCATCGTTTTCGTAACGTATTTTTTTCTCAGGTGTTCGCTGAATCTCACGTGAGAGTCGTCCGCGTATCTCTTGGTCGCGGCATCGGTGGGATCTACGGGATTCGTGACGTTCACCAAACATTTGGATTTCAGATCGAGATCGTCGGTCATGGTTTTATCCACGTAATTATCCAGCAGGATTCGTTCGAAATCGGCGTTCCCCCTGTCAACGTATTTTTTAGTCGCAGCATCTGCGAGATCTATTGGCTCAGGAAGATTGTAGAGCTTCTTATCGTTCATGTTCAAAGGTTCTTTTCGAGGTTCGTATCTCCGAACGTAATGCTCATCCAAGTTGGCAACATCGTAACCATCGTCGACTTCGAACGTCTTCCTCTTCTTTCTCGGGTTGACTTTTTCGTCGTCACTTCTACCAAATTCATTGACTGGCATGTTGTTGTGGAATTTTTTTTTTTGTTTTTTAGAAAAAATATGTTCAAACGCAGTTTATTAAAAATGAACTATGTTATTTTATTTTTCGTTTTTTTATTCGATTAAAATTTTTTTAAAATAATTTTTTATCTTTATATATACTATAAAAAAAAATCTCTCTCTAATGTAAGTCATTGAGAATGTCTTGAAATTCATCTCCTTCAGACCATCTCTTGAGAACGTAGAGAAACAGGTGACCGCAAAACACTTGATCTGGTGATTGCACTTGTTCCGTGTTGTAACGAACCATCGATTTGTTGAAATAGTTCTTTATTTCTTTTGGCAGCGTGATTCCGTAGCTGTCGAAATACTAATTCTTCTTCTTCCCGTTCTTGAACCACGCCACCCAGTGAGTGCCTTCACCCGATGAATCGTCTAGATTTAAAATTCCGCATTCCGATTGTCGAGGTCTTCTCTTCGGCAAGGCATCTCTGGAAAACACACCTAGAAAATCTTCAATTTTCAAATCTTTTGCCGCATTCAACAGATCGATGTTGGATAGGGGTTCGTTGGGTAAGACGACACCTTCTACGGATATCTTTATTTTCTTATTCATAAATAAGTATATATTTTTTTTTATTTATTTTATTATAATTCACTAAAAATGACGTTATTTTTTTTCTATTTTTTTCTTTTTCTTTTTAAACTAACTTTCTCGTTGTCACTATCCATTTCTATAATTTTGCATTCATCTAATTCTTCTTGATTTTCTGGAATTCCATCATCCACAATTGTATCTGGAATCTTATCATCCGCAAGCGCATCTAGAATCCAATCATCTCCATTCATATCGTCTAAAATTAGATCCAAAGTCCAATGTCCGAGTGCCAAAGTGCTTATTTTATCGTCTAACATGAATCTCTTGTCGTCGTCGGCCATCAGCGAAATCTTGTTGACTATTTCGGTATACAAGTCGTGATTTTCGCTTCGAATCGATTTCATAGTCTTATACACCGGACCACTTCCTAACAGACAATCTTTATACTCTTGGAAAGAGATGTTTTTCTTCACCACGACGCACGATTTAACTCCTTTGCACTTCTTGATCTCTTCATCATCTTCTAGACGATAAGCATAGAGTTTGGGTCTCAAGCCCACGAATTCGACGATCTGTTTACCGCCGCTCTCATCCTTAAATTTACCCAACACCTTCTTGTTGTTGTTCGATTGAATGTTGGACGGGTGATCGACGGGATAATTGCTCATGTTGAACCAATCGGCCACGTCCGGAGATATGTCTTGGTAGACGTCTTTCATCTCTATCTCATAAACTAAACTGTCCATGTCAGTGAACAGTAGTTTGGCTTTGTCACCAAATTTTCGTTTGACGTAATCGTAGTGAAACTCATACATCAATCGCTTGCTGACATCTAAGATGATCGGTCCGAGATAATACGGTTTGTCGAACTTCAGGTGCGTCTTTTGCATGTGAACGGCCACTAGATTTTCACCGAATATGGTTCGGTGTTTGTAATTGGGTTTCGGCACTAATTTCTTAGCTCTTTTCTCAGACGTGACGAGTCGAACGTCAGTTCTCTTCCTGATGTTTTCCATCGATTTGCCGTACACGCAGTTGTTCATGAGTTTGAAGAAATCTTTTTCGAAATCGTTCTCGGCTCGAGTTCTGAGATTTGTGTTGAGATCGATGTATTTTTTCATCCAAGGCTCTTCGTCGAATCGAATGATGCGATGTATGTCGACTAATTTCATCCCGTAATCGACGTACTGCTTCATATTCTCGCTGTAGACGACGTAGTTACGTTTGTTAAATAAATTGGGAATGAGTTTTTCCTCATCTCCTTCGTTTGGTTCCATTCATTCGGGAGCCAGCGGATAATCGTTGTGTGGACCATGTAATTCTTCCGGATAGTTCAAATCAACTTCTAATATGCAAGGATAGTCTCTCCATTTTTGCATCTCTTCCGGTTCCTTCACCCATTCGAAATTTCCAATCCGTAAAGGATTACTCATAGCCTAACCGTACAGATTATTGGCGTCCCAATACTGTCTGTATTTAGTCGACCGTTTCGAATCGAAACCTTCTTTCATGTAGGGATTGTTAGCTTCAGAATGTCTGTGAGAGATCATCGAGATGCCACCTCTCACAGCCCTTTCGAACATGAGCAACATGTCCACATCGGATAATAATTCCAATTGGACTTCAGTGGTCTTCAACAGAGCATCCCATGCCAGACTGGGTGCGGTGAAATACCAAGCGGGATCCAGATCGTAATTTCGAAGACAGACGTCTCAAAAATTTTCGAACACGCCTGCTAAGAGCAGAACGTCGGTCTTCAGATAGAGATCGTGATAATCTCTCATGGTTTTCATATCGAATGATTTCCACACGTTTTTGGCGTGTTTGTAATTCTCGTCGGAAATGTCAGATTCGTATAATTTCAAATAAAAATCTTCTTTCGAAGGTAGTGCAGTGTCTTCGAATCTCTTTAGATCGTTCATGTAATCCTAAGGATAGACTCCTTTCCTCAACATGACGTCTACTCATTCTCCGAAATGTTCGCTCATGATTTTAAATTTATCCTTGCTCATGTTATCGACTAATTTTTCCAGAGCGGTCGACATGAATTTAAAAGTGTCGATGAAACGTATGCCTCTACGAATGGATTTCGTTTTTTCTTTCAACGTATTTCCGTCGATTACTCTTTTCTTCTCCACGAGCTTCCATTTCATGAAGGAAATGTATCTTTCTTCGCTGTTCGCGATGCAATTTAATTCTTCGTGTGAGGTGCCGAGATTTTTCACGAACAGATGACTGTCGTAACCCGAGAGATTGTGAAACATCACCGGATAGAAAGCGGCATCTCAATATTTTAAATTACACTTGTTGTGAGCCGGACCGCGATACAGACCCGTGTAATGATCGTGGTCTCTGACCTTCTTATTTTCCTCCGAATTCTCGTCGAATGATTGTCTGCATATGTGACATTCGGTGGCTCTGTTATTTTCGTCCTGCTGCTCTCGCGTGATGATCATTTTTGCCGGAGTTTTGAATTTGTCGTATAACATTTGAATTTTCGATTCTAACTCTTCCACGAACCTTTGTGCCACGTCATCATCTTCGTGCTGTTTCGTGTAGGTGAAGGGACCCATGTCGTGTTGCGAGTCGAAAGCGCATTTCACGTAAATGCAATAGCCTGAAGGTATGTGTTTTTGATATCTTTCGACGTAACTTTGAAGAGCGTTGGGTTGACAGGAACTCATTTTCATGGTGAAACATTCGAAATCGGCGTACACGACGAATGGTACTTTTAACCTTCTATTGTGATTTTCAAACTTCACGATGGTGTTGGGTTTGGGCATTTCAACGGCGACACCTTGATTTTCGTTGCAATATTCCTGATGTTTCGCCAACAAGTCTTCGCTGTGAAACACGTTCATGCAATTGTAACATAAAGATATCTTATGTCCATGTTTATTATTTTGTTTCGACAGTAATCGTGTCAGATGTTTAACCCAACAATAATGACGATTGTCACCATTCGAAATCAATAATAAAATAATCGTCTTTTCTCTTCCGCGATACGAAGTCTGTCTGAGAGGATAGATCGTTCGTTTTTCGTCGTTGTATCCAAAGGACGTTCACCGCTACGGTGGGATTTTGAACCTCGAAACGTTCGATGTGTTTTAACTCTGTTGGAAAAGTCACTCCGGTCCAATCAAGATTTTTAGAAGTTTCCTCGTAACGAGAAACTCTATCGGAGTTTATTTTGACAGGGTATAAAGCGGAGGTGACTGCCCATTTAAAACACTGATCATCTTTATTTCTCACATTGACCACGGCGTGTTTCTTAGTCAAGAAATACGGTAATTCCAAGTAGGAAGATCCTTTCAACGGTTCGTTTTTAGTTATGTGAATTTCGAGTTTCAACACCTCACCGAACGTCCATTTACTACCTTCATGTTGATAATTCGCGAGAGACATCAACATCTTGTCTTTCATCTTTTCGAAAACGTCCGATAGATCTGAACCTCGTAATACGGGTTCGACGTTAGATCTGAAATATGCATTTTTCACGATGCTCTCGCCAGACTTCACGTCGATTTTATTCATTATGCAATGGAGTATCATCTTAATTTTTAATCCCACGTTCATGTATTCGCGAAACAAATCCAATACTTCTTTCTTCACCCGTTCCATGAACAATTTCGGATCGACTTTCTTCAATGAGGGAATCACGTCGAAAGTTTTAAAAATGCCTTCGATCGCACTCTCCCATTTTACAGGTTTCGATTGGAATAGTTCCGCAACGAGTCGTGTTACATATTCTTCTCCTTTCCCTTCGTCGATTGCTCGTTGAATTTCACTCGATATATCTCATTTGCCTTGAATCTGAAGTGCATCACTCGTTTTTGTTTTTCTTTTCTTTTCTTTGGAAACTTGATGTTCTTCAACAGCTTTTCGTTTAGTCGTCTTCTTATTTTTCACAATCGAAACATTTTCAGTTTTTTTCGACGTCTGCATTTCGATTCTTTTTACTTTCTTCTCATTTTTCACAACCGATGCATCTTTTGACGTCGTTGCTATTGACATTTCGCTTGCCTTTCTAGCGTTTCGCAAATATTCTTGTATGACTTCAATTTTTTTTGATTTAGTTCTATGCTTTCTAGAATCTGAAATTTGTAATAGTTTACAAATCTCGTTTAACTGAGGTATGGTTTTCTCATTTAAATTTACCATTGTTTTATCTGTTTGTTTCATTTGTAAGAATATTTTTTTTTTTTGAATTTTGTATTGAATAATTTGTTTAAAAAGTGTTGCTTTTTTACTCTTTATATATAATAGAAAAAAAAAAAAAGTTAAATTTTAAATTCAATTTTTTTAATACAAAATTTAAAATAAACATTATTTGTAAGAATTCATAAAAAAATAAATAATCGATCATGACAACAACACCTAAAAGATGCGAATTGAAATTGAAACGAGATGAAAGGTATGAGAAATCCAGTTTTAATATCTATACATTATTCGCCTATAAAAAAAGCTCAAAAGAGTAAAGATGAACATTCACACCATTTTCGTATGTGGAAAAATGACGAATGTCAACTTGCTAATAACGGACTTGGAAATATAAACAATAGAGAGATTGAAATTAAAAAATTTAACTTTTTATATATATAAAGAGAAAAAAAAACTTTTACTAAAAAAAATTTTACATTAAAGAAAATTAAAAAAACAACTTTTTTATATATATAAAGAGCAAAAAAAAATAACAAACTTTTTTTAACAAATTATTATTTAAATACAAAATTTAAAATATACATTATTTGCAAGAATTCATAAAAACAAAAAAACAAATAATCAATCATGAAGACAACAACACCTAAAAGATGCGAATTGAAATTGAAACGAGTCGAAACGTATAAGAAATTCGGTCATAAAATCTATAGATTACAACAACACGATCCCATCGAATTGAACGATGTCGAGACAAAGGGCTTAGAGCACAAATACGAGAAATATAAGATGCCTCTGAAATTGAACGAAGCCGCGCTTGATTTGATTTACTAGTACCAAAGCGATCTGCAGAACATCGTCATCACCGAAGATAGAGAATTCGACAAGGACGATTTGTCGTTGCCCTATGGAAATTACATATTTCCAAACATCTCATTTGAACTCGTGAAGAAATTGGGTGGTGAGAGCGAGTTGACCGATGTAAAAAAACTCAAAAGACACGTTTTCGAAAAAGGAGAAGACACGAGCGTCAACATGCTAATAATGGACTTGGAACTATAAACAATAGAGTGATTGATTTTTAGCAAAGAAAAAATGAAAAAAAAAGTAATGAGATCATCTTTAGATCTCATTTACTTTTTTTGTTTTTTTTGTTTTCCTTCTTCTTCACTATCATCATGATATATTATAATAACGTTTCCTTTTCTCTCAAATTTCAGCGTCGATTCTTCTTCTTTTTCTTTTTTTCTTTTTCTTTGTGATGTGATACGTTCATGGTAACATTTTTGTTTATCCGAATCATAATTATGAACGAATATTGTGCATCTCTTGGTAACACTAGCATCATTACCATTCACTTCAGAAGGTAGTGGTGACCGTGGAAAGCATCGTCTGATTCCCAACCGTATTATCCTGCGCTTTATCTATCTCTTTCCTTAGATATCCATCATTAGCGTCTAACCATTTTTTTATTTCTTCGCTCTCTGTCTCGCGATGTTCGTCATTATCGTCAAATTCATCCAGGTGATAAATTTGTTTCTCCACCTTTTCACCCATTTTAAATATATTATTTTATACTTTCTATGATTTTATATATTTTATATAATTTTATATTTATAATAACATATTCAAAATCGGTATGTTCTTAAATGGCGAATTCTCACCGAGCAACAAACCCTTGCCGTATCGCTTGACGTTCCGTCCACTCTTCAGATAGAGACCGTTTCCTCTCAGAGAGTTGCCACCTCTAACGGGTTCTAGATACAATCCTTTACCGCTGTCGTCCATGTGGATGCGACACACGGCTCCTCCCTTCTTCAAAAACAGTCCGCTGCCACCCATTAATTTCTCAACTGCCGAACTAGCGAGTCCCGTGAGAGCTCCCACGCTGAGAGTCTTTCCAAGAAAGGGTAGCGCCTTTGCGTCGAAGGGTAATGCTTTTGCGGCTATTCCTGCCAATAGCGGTAGGAAACCGCCTTTCATTCTCAAATTGTATCTCAATTGAGCGGGACTCAATCTCACCGCCAACCCTCTTCCATCGCGAATCGCTTTCTCCATCCTTTTGATTTGACGTCTGGTCCAGGCGATCAAATCCTGTCTGCCTCTCGTCAGATCTTCGTGAGTGAATTTGAATCTCACCGCCTCGCCTCGAGTTGTTAACGCTCTCTTAAGTTTCTTCCTCTGTCCTGCGGATATGTTCACGTTTTTAACCACGTATTGTGTCATAATTCTGTTTGTTTTTTTTTAAATATATTTACTTCAATTGTTTCTTGTTTAATAATTATATTAAAATAATTTTGTAAAAATTAATATTACTGTTTATTTTATTTTTGTTATCTATATATATAATATATTTTTTTTTTTTTTGCTTTTATATTTCTCTTATGTGAAATCGTATCGTCACTCTCTCTCCGCGAAGATCTAATTTTTCACCATTTTGATCCGTCAACGTGGTTTTGAGACTATACAACGTGTCTAAAATCACTGGTAGATAAACTAAATTTCGAGGTCGCTCCACGATCTTATAACCCGGCGACACGTTTGGAAAGAAGGAATAGATCGTCGGCTGAGCACCACCATTCATGTAGCTTCCAGCAATCACGTCCACGTTCACCAGAATGCTATTGACAGCGAGAATGTCGACCGTATTTTCAGATGCTGCGTGGCCTCGATACATCTTTCGATCGAATCCCAACATCTTGCCTATAGAATCGTCCGTGTTGAAATCCACACGAAAATTATCTTCCAAATCCAACATCGTCTGTAAGGTATTAGGATTGGGAGCGAGTCTGATCTTGTTGCTTCCCTTTCCATCCATCTTCAATCGCATCTGAATGTAATGGTTCAAATCGTCTATGTCGTAACTCCCTTTGGGAATTCGAATCTCCAACCAATCCACTCCGTCGGAATACTTGAACGAGTTATTCTTTTCGGTGATTTTGGGAAAGGAATAATAAGTCTCCAGATTCACCAACGCCATCTCGTAACTTTTCTCTCTATTCAATTCGATGGAAGGTTCGAATTTCATAGCGAATCGAGTCGAATTGCCACTCACCACGATTTGAATGGATTGTTTCGCAACCGTATTCTCGGCTATCCGTTCTAACAATTCTCCATGTTCGAACATTATATTTTAATTTTATTTTTTTTTTTATTCAAAACTAATTATTTGAAGATTTATTATTTTTCTAATTTTTATTTTCACGCTCTATCTTATTATTATTACCATCGGGATATAAAACTTGTCGAATCCACACCGATATTTTCCGCTATTAAATTCCCTCGTCAAATCGATCACAATGAAATTGTAAAGTCCACCATCCCAAACCCTCTTGCAGAATCTCCTGAATTCGGCAGCGCTCATGTCGTTTGCGACGTGATTGCCGTAGATGTGATTGAGATTCTTGAGATCTTGGCGAAAGAGACATAGAAAATTAGCGTTCTCCCTTATTGTCTGTCTGGGCAATCGAAAATAATTCTGCGACAGGTAGAAACAGTCCACGTTGCTGTGTCGACCCCTAATGTAATACGATTTGCATCGGTTCTGTCTCTCCAAAAGCCGATCGTCGAAAATCATGAGATTCTTATCTTCCGATTTCAGTTCTCTAGGATCTGGAACGTCGCTAGCGTTCTCATAAAATCGACACTCGACGTTCGAACATGCATTTCTCTTCATCAGCTCCGTCGCCACGCCATCCAAAATGGTCGAGAGCGGAGCTCCACACTTGTCGAAATCCTCCCTACTGTCAAAGATTCTGGCTATGACGTCCTTGGGCAATCTGCGATCCATGCACTCTCGAAGCAATCTGTATTCGAGTTGAAACAAGCTCTTGCCAAACACGAACAATCTGTCGTAATCCAACCAGTCGGGTCGGGACAACAGATTCATCAACAGATTAGTCTTTCCACAATTCGATTTTCCCACTATCAAACCTCTTATGCTCTTGGGAAAGTACTCGTTATTCGACCTCTTGGTCGCGGCGCCGTTCCAAGACATATCTTTAATGTTCATCTTTTGTTTTATTTTTTTTTTTTTTGTCTGTTATTTTAGATTCTTTTCAAACACAAATTTTTTATGTTTTTCAAACTCTGTTTTTTAATGTTATTATTATTATTATTTATTTATATCACACTGTCACGAGTTCTCTTCAATCCGGATCCACTCGTCATTTTGGCTAAATCTTGTATGGGCACCATGCCATCCTTTAAATCTTTCCAATCTTTCAGCATTCGCTCTAACGCAGCTCGCTTTGCCGGCGGACTGATCAACTTGCCGATCAACGCATCAGCTGCCCTCTTGCCAGCCACAGAAGCTATCCTACCACTGGCTTCGGAAGCGGCTTTCTTACCAGCATCCAAAGCCGTCTTCTTACCGACCTCAAATGCGGTCGATGCGACTTTTCTACCCGCATTGCTCGTGAACGCTCGCATTATAGAATCGATGATGCCAGAACCGCCTTGAACGTAAGTCCTGACGTATCCCCTGTTCTTTATCACCAACATATTTTTATGATATATTTTGTGTTTTTTTCACTGGTAAATCGTTTTGTCGTTTTTAAATACTTTTATTATTCTAGTGTAAGAATTTACTGTTTTATTTTTGTTTGTTTGTTTGTTTGTTTGTTTGTTTGTTTGTTTCTCTCTCTCTACTTATTATTATATACACATCAATCCTTCAATTCGTTCATCAGCCTTTTATACTGGTTTTTATTCAAAACCTTCTGTCTCAACAATTCGTCAGATATAGCAACTATCTGATTATCTAATCCCGTGTTACCAGCCCGTCTGCTCCCCATCAACAAACTCAATCTCTCACACAGAGCGTTGGAATCGCTCAGAAGAAAAGTTGTTTTCACCACTTTGCCGGTCACCGATTCGAGGAACTTCTTGTTCATCTCCCATATGGGTTTCACTATTTTCGTCCACTTGTAACCTCTTTTGGCTTTGGGTCTCGTCTCTCTGGCATCGTTATTTCTCTTCATGGCGTGGGTCTGGACTAGAATGTCGCCGTAATTGTCGAAATCCTGTTCCGTGAAATCTCCGGGCTTATCGTAAAGGAGCAATCTCCGCAGACCATCGGTTACTTTATATTTATTCGAACCCACGATCAATTCATCATCGTCCATTTCCACTTCCGTATCACCTACAAAAGTTCTCCCCTGAGAATCCTTATAAATTCCATACGACTGATCTCTCTTACCGCCATCATCACTGGACGATGCGACGCTACTAGTGGTGATAGTCGAAGCCGTATCATCAGACTCGCTCATATCTGTTTGAATTCCCGTGAGAACATAATCCGGTGTAGATTGAACGGAATACCGATTTCCAAAACTAGGAGGCAACGAACCCATTCTCAAAGAACTATCCTTTATGGGTCTCAATTCTTCGACTATCTCCTTCCTGCTTCGCTCTTGACCCTCCATCACGGGTTTAAATATTTTTGTGGCTTCGCATCTGAGTTCCATCTCACCGAGACGTCTGCTCCTATCAGCTGACTGAATCGCCTTCTTAGCACGTAAATACCTGGCTAAAATTCGATCTCGGCATCTAGGATCCATCTGGAAAAACATCTTTCGTTTTAATTGTTTTTATTTATTTTTCAAAATTAAATGTTTAATTATATTTTTTTTTATATTTTATGTTTTAAGTATTAAAATCTCTTTCCGTCTTAATATAATATCTGAAAAATATTCACATCTCAAACTCGCTGTGTTAATTGGAAGTTTAAAAAAATACGTTTAAACAGTACATGGCAAACCGGTTTCTGATTTAACGCATTTTTTGACAGTAGTGTTTACATTTTGTCAAAAGATCTTCATTCATTCACACATCAATTCATCGAGTGTCGAATTAAGAGAGAATCCTTTTTTTGATGACTGTTAAACAGTTTCAACACACAATGGAAAACAGATTTTAACAAATCTCTCTCCGATTGCTATCATGAATATATTAAAAATTTTACCACTCAAAACCTAATTGAGCGGAAAATACGTTTTAAACATTCCGATAAGTGTTTTTTGACTTTTTTCAACGAACGCTTAACAGTCAACCTCTCAATCAAGGCAAAACACAAATTATCTATTACAGATCAACTCCCTTCGAAAAAAAAAAAAAAAACCAAAACTCAATTTTTATCCATCCCATCAACAGAAAACATCAATGTCTATAATACAGACTATATTCACAATCGACTCTTTTTGAACAAAAAAACCTCATTCACTCATTACGATAACGTGTGTTAGTTGTTTACTTCAGGAAGACGTGACTGGGTTTGCAAATTTCCAACACACAGACACTCTTCGTTCAGATCGAGTTTTATTACGAGAATCGAGCGATCCGATCGCTCGATCAGCTGAGTGTTTTTTTTTGGAGAATTTCTCATAGTGGAGGAATTCTCAAAAAAACCCAAAACTCAATTTTTATCCATCCCATCAACAGAAAACATCAATGTCTATAATACAGACTATATTCACAATCGACTCTTTTTGAACAAAAAAACCTCATTCACTCATTACGATAACGTGTGTTAGTTGTTTACTTCAGGAAGACGTGACTGGGTTTGCAAATTTCCAACACACACCGACGACAACGACACTCTTCGTTCAGATCGAGTTTTATTACGAGAATCGAGCGATCCGATCGCTCGATCAGCTGAGTGGTTTTTTTTTGAGAATTTCTCATAGTGGAGGAATTCTAAAAAAAACCCCCAAAACTCAATTTTTATCCATCCCATCAACAGAAAACATCAATGTCTATAATACAGACTATATTCACAATCGACTCTTTTTGAACAAAAAAACCTCACCACCGCCTCAAAACAATTGCCGATTCTAAATCATCTGTACCAACGCAATTGCGGGTTCTGAATCGCTGATTTAGAGTTCCCAAAACTGTTTTTTGATGATGAGTCAGAATCTTTTGCCTTCGCTCGCGTTCGCCGACGATGGATCAGTGGTCTGATCTGCGATTCGAACGTCGACGAAAATTACGTACAAGATACAACTGAAGATGTACGATTTCACCCTTTTTTTGAAAACGCGCGTTCACCACGAGTATTTGAACGTTAAAAGCGCGATCTAGGAGTCACGACTGTACAGGAGGGGGATTCAAGATCATGTACAGTTTTTGTGAACAAGCGTGTGATTTAACACTGAATTCCACGTTGGTGAACGCATCGTAAACGTATGTTGTACACGTACATGTACAAGTGATAGTATATCGGCAATTATTACCTACTCTTAACCTACTTGTGTTCCGTTTAACCTACTTCAGCCCTGAGTTGTGACGTAGGAGATTATTGGATATTTGTTACTGTTGATATTTTATGAGCTCTGAAACAAGTAGGACTCACAGTTAGGCGGAGTATTCCGGAGAGTATTAGATAGATAGGCACAGCGATATTGCTGCCTTTCGGTGCGTAGTGGTTCATTAGAGCATTGGGCTGTAAACCAAAAGGTCGACTGTTTGATTCTGACCTGCGCCATCTGCGCTGTCTAATTGGGCAATATACCTAATCTAGATTACCCATGTCGGGACACTGTGTACTAACGGTCGACGGTTTGATTCTGACCTGCGTTGTCTAATTAGGCAATACACTTAATCTAGATTACCCGTATGGGGGCACTGTGTACTAACGTCGATGGCGCACTTCTCTTCAACCGCTGCTAAATTTCCGCTTATCGAAGGTTCTCTCTGAGTACTCGGGCTCCCCCCCACCCCACACGTTAACATGTCCGACACGATGTGACAGGCCTGGCATTTTCAGGAAAGCGATTTATTCGCTCACCTACAGCTCGCCTTAAAAAATTAATTAGGATGAAAACTAGCCCTCCTGGACTTAGAGATTACCATAACCGCCTATTCCTAAAACCCACAACTTTTCAGAACTTTGCTATGTTAGTGGTCTCTGTAAGACTGCCACACTGCCCCCCCCCCCCCACACCACCGAGCATTGCCGAGGCTCCGAGGTGTGGTGGGGGGGGGGGGGGGCGCAGTGTAGCCGTCTTACAGAGACTATGGTGTGTTAACAGCACCAAATAAAATTTACAAAGCCCACTAGGCAGAATTCATTAATAGTAAAACTTCATTTTGCCACATTTAGCTTTTGTAAGCTGGAGGAGAGCTAATCGCCCCCGAGGCCATTCGAGGGGAGCGATTTTTAGCCCTCCTGCATTTTGTAAGAATGCCAGGCCTGATATGACCCGAGTTGTTCAAAGTGCCGTTAAACTCCAACAAACAAACAAACAAACAAACAAACAAACAAACAAACAAACAAACAAACAAACAAACAATTGATGCCTTAACCTGGATGCAACGTAGTCCAGCATTCATACGACGTGTGCATGCGTTTCAAAGTCTCCCGGACTAGATGCAATGTTATTTCATTCACCGTACATCAAGCTAATCAGAAACTACTTTATATGACACGTGCAAAATACATTTGAATGAAAAGTAGCATACCCTTTGCAAAATCACTCTCCTTGTGTATCTGTGGAGAGAATTTTAGCTTCCCCAACAGCGCATTTTTAAAAAAAATAGGTGCATTATTTTTTTCGCTGATGTGACATATGTTTGAACGCTTGTACTCATCTTAGCGATTTAGCAATCTTGTTTCCAGGTAGGCCAAATCGTCATATCGATCCCGTTGGTAATAATGGTAGACCGCAATTTTATCAAGATATTCAGTATCCAGTTTTGGACTGTCTGGAGAGAACTTCTGGGTACAGTTTCGTTGGAGACTTTGATATTGATGAATTGCTTGTCTCAAATCTTGAAGGCAGCAGAAATATTTCCAGACTGCTCAAGGTAAGTGTTAGAAATCTCTATTTCAGTCAAAATAAGGCGAGAAAAATAGAACACCTATATGTAAATTTCGTGATGCGGACCGCCGTTTAGTCCTGTCCAAAGCACGGCGGTCCAATACGATCCGGTACCCGGGTATGTGGTCCGTTTATTCAAACCCGACCGATCCAAATCAGTCCGCTGCAGTGTTTTCGTTTTTAACCAAAAAGGGTAGTTGACGCCTTCCGTATATGTAATCGATGGTGGAGGGTGACTGCAGGGTTTTGGGGAATATCAGACATATTTTCCCAGCAAAATGACTCGTACTGACATTGAGGACAAGAGGACGTCATTTGCAATGCTTTAGCATTGCAGATGGCGCCTTGTGACGCTGACGAGACGTTGTATTTTATCACTTATGCCTTAACTCATAATGGGCAGGCGTCTCATATGTGGGTCTTAGAGTGTGAGGGAAGTATGTTCCCAGAACCAATCTTCTGGTTATTTCACAGATAAGTTGGAAGGTAAAGTCTAAAAATGCACGCTGTGTCCCAAACTAGCGATAAGTTGAACACTACGATGCCCCCATGGACCGCCTCGCACTGCCCAGACCAGACCAGTCCAGCTTGTTTGTTTGTGAACTGGCGCAGCCTGGGTGGTCCGGTCCGGACCGCGGTCCAACCCAGGGCCGGTACAGGCCGGTATTTGGCGGTTTGACCTGCAACACTATGCAAATTTGTTAAAATGAGATGTAGGGAAGCTAAAATTGTGACGAGAGATGGCTAAGGCGAATTATTTTGTATTGTCTTACTTTCTTCATGGGAATGGGTTTCCATAACACCATGCATACTAATGAAAATATCTCAGATTACAAGGAAGGATGTTCGCTACGCACCAGGCCCCAGATAGGAATAGCCGGGAAGTAGAAACTTGTTGAATGCAGTTGACTTCAGCGGCATGAGTAGTAGGAGAGGGGTGGATCGGCCCCCATTGGAGGAGGGAATGGGGAAGGCGGAGGTAGCGTTATAGTCACGTGACCCAGTTACGTCATGTTTGGTAATAATGGAAGCCCGCGTGAGCGGCCATCTTGTGACGTTGTACCCACGGTGATAGGTGGTCTTAGTACGCATGCGCAGCGCGTCTTGTTAGGATGACAGGTGTTTCCGTCGTCCAGTTTGTACACACAACACATTTTTTTTAACATTCTAATTTCTTTTATTTACATAACAATGAATCAGTTTCTTCATGGTACATTCTTCTTTGTGGAAACACCCTTCTATGGTATATAGATTGTCAGGTATTCATAAACAGTCTTTCTGCAGATTGGACATCTTCTCAATGGTTTGTAACAGTCTTTGTACAGCCACAAATGATTACATGGTCGCGGAGCGACATTGGCTTCAGCTAATAAGCACACACTACATTTCATCTTCTGTGAATCTGCTATTTTTGGAACTTCTTCTTCTTGAACTTCTTCGGCGTCCATGAATTCTGCTGGTAAATTATGAATGTAATAACATCCTGGGGCATATTTCTGTGTTCTTGTATGACATCATCTTCATTTTCCCAGAAACGCCCAATAATGCCACAGTGAAAACATTCAGTTCTATCTTCGCTACCAAGATAAAAGAATCCGCCTCTTGCTAATTCCTTCGGTGTTTTTGTACATTCATTTGGTAACATGAAGACGAAAGTCTTGAGATGAGTTTCCTCCAATGCATACTTGATGTGTTTCGGTGATCCCAGTACTGGTCCGGTTTTCCTTTGAACTACTATACTAGCGGAAAAAGAAACGCAAGTTTTTTTTTATCTGTGGTTACTGGTAAATATTTCAAATGTGTTACAGATGATTATTTCATTGTTTGGATTTTGATGTTATTTCGTCATTTCTGATTTAATTTTGACGAGTTTTGTTGTCTTAACACAGACGGCATCTCCACTGTTCGCTTTCCTGTTTCGATTTGCTGGCACCGCGTGGAGCGCGCCTTTTCATATCTTCCTGCCGGGTGGCTTCGACCCACTCACCACTTCGTTCAAAGCACTCACACCAGCCGCCTAGAATCTCCCAATAGCCGCTTTTGTCGCATTTGTCCCTTCGATGGCATCCCCAGCAATTGCTGCTTCTTTTTCGCAAGTTGTCTCCCCACGGTAAATGGCTGTAGTTTTCAGTAGGGGTAACATACCGTTCTTCAGTCCTCCCATTTTATCACCCAAACGATAACCTCTCTGTATCTGCGCTCCAGAAAAAGCTAGTAGACCGTACCCAGCTTGTTTTGTGTAATAGTCTTCGTACAATTTGGCGTTACAACACTTGTTTAAGTGAAATGAAGGGATCTATGGTTTCGGAATGAAATGTCACTGTTACCTTCCCAATCACGAATGGTACTTTGCATCCTGTGTCGTCCCTTGTGTACGCCCGAATGGTGCTGAATTTTCTTCACGCCACTGGTACATAATACACATTCTCAAATGTTTTGGAGATGATGCTGCCATATTTTCCTCGAAGGGGTACGATGCGAAGAAGTGGTACTCTTGTTTCTCCCACAACCTGCACACGAACCAAGTCATAGTAAACATAGAGCGAATAGAATCCTTGGTTCACATCTGCAACTCACGAAGCTTGGTAAGCACCCGACCTGAATACACAGTTGTTAAAACCCAAAATGTTTTAGAGAGTAGGACTCAATGTGACTACAGCTCTATCTCGTACCATGATCCGAACTTTACCAGTCACCCCATCTAATTCAAATTCTACCTTGTTGTGACGAGGCAATGTTAATTCTTTAACATCGTTGATACCTCGTTTCACATCAGCTGGTTCCGAATAATGATCTTCTTTCAGAGTGAGCCGATAATGTTTTTTTCGAAGTCCAGAATACAGCGAAGAAAGCTTCTTCCCAATGAATATTGAACCAAGTGTTTGGATACTGAATCTCTGCCAAACCCAACTCCCCTTCCTCAGAGAGATCCATTGGTTGTGATAACTGGGTGGTGTACGAAGTCGACGTGTTTTCGGGAAGCACGTTCATCAAACTGTCACTTGGTTGAGTCTGCGTTGTCGAGGGTAAGATTAACGACACTGGTGATGTTTATGATGTACAGTATGATTATTTGCGAAAAGTAAGTCTCACTCATGGAGACTCTCTTTTCCAAACAGAGGGCAAGATCCGTTCGATTCTTCCTCTTAAAGGCGAACTGATGCTAGCTGATCCACGGGGTAACCGAAGCAGGGTATCCTAACCACTTCATTAACAATTCTATGTTCTTACCTCGGCCACGTTTCATAAGTACGCGTCCGATTTTGTAAATATTTTTTTTTTGTGCGACTCGAAGCTCTTCAGTATAGAACGACCCTTTCAATATTTTCCCACCATCATCTTCTAAAACATATGTGACGGATGACCTTTCTTGATAGCTACCACTATGAATAACTCTTTGGTCCATTTGGGCAAATACCTCCTTTCAAAATGTTTCTTGCCTTTGCTGATTCTCACCCTGCCTCTGATTTGGAACTTTTGTTTTATGGGTTTTCTATAAATACTTTGCCAAACTTCCTCTTGATTTCCCAAGCTCACGGCAACGGGATCCATATCGACACTGCGATGATGAGTATGATTATAAGATCTCAACAACTTTTGAAGTGGAAAGGTCAGCTTGTCATTCTTGCTAAAATATTTCCACATCATAATGGCTTACCAATAACTGAGACTGAATATCTAGAATGGGGAACTAAAACGGAGGAGTAGCTTTATCAGGGGAAGGGTGCTCGAGGATTGCAGAAGAAACTGGTGAACTGGAATTTGGACCAAAAGCTCTTTAGACGGGTTATATAAAAAAGATGCGACGGATCGTTTTTCGGTGTCATTGTTGTTCAAAGTGAGATCCAAATCACTGGAGGTGGAGGGTGGGGGAATCGGGTAAGACGAGGAAAGGGCGTGGCAAATGTGTAACCTAGGAGAAACGGAGATCTTTGAAAATTTCATTTCAGAAAGCACCAGATATTTGCCCAGTAGCACAAGACTCCTTGGGAAACTAATGGAAAATGGGATGAAAACATCATCGATAAGATGATCATTTTTATAGTTGGGGAGATCGAGAGAGCACCAATGGGGGGATTTATGAAACAATTTTTAGTTTAAACAACATTTATATTTCAATGGCCAAAACAATCATGTTATATTTGCACATTATGCTAAAAAAGAAAGAAGCTTAAACAAAGCTAAATCTAACATAATAGTATACAAAATAACAAAGAAAACAACTTATATGGAAGGGATTCGACAGTAAGCTTGGAACTTTTGGGTGTCCCAAGTAAAATATTATTATGCCAGTAATTGTTATTGACCAATCAGCTTCAATATCTAGTGACCGTATATGAGACTGTGTATCATCGAGCTGACCGTATGTAGAGCTTATATAGGTCAGTTCCGACATTTTGTTTTTGACATCCAACGCTCGCTTCGATGTTTTTCCTAATTTCGCGTGGTCAACGAACAACAAATAATTTCGCGTGTGTGTCTGTTGAGCAGCGAACAACTATAATACGTTTCTTCCAGTCTTTGAGAAATTTCAATAAATAAATGTAAATAAATACAATAAATAAACCACTAAAACGACATGTGTAGAAGCCAACTGGCACTGTCTGAGACGAACTCAAGCGAGAATCCTTACACGAATAATCTGCGCTTCTCAGTCCATGCAAATATTTTCGAGTTACTTCCCCTGAACTGTAAATTGTATCGTCTGTTTTGTTTTGATTTGAATGATTGAACTTGAAGGTTGATCGATATCGAACATAAATTACACTTATGGTTGTGTCTCTTTCAAAGGACTGGCATAATAAATACGTCATGGAGCTTCAGGGGGCGGATATGGTGTGATATAAGGCTCAGCGAGATCAATATTAGGCTCAGCCTTCGGCCTCGCTTGATATTGATCTCACTTCGCCTTATATCACACCATGTCCGCCCCCTGAAAGCCCCATTACTTATAATAGATATGCACAAGTTCAACGGAGTTGTTGGGCTCATAGCTGCAAACTCGTTCATTTTTTTATACAAGCAGGAAACTTGGCATGCGTGTTTGTATCGAGATATTAATCATTTTTATCTGATTTGTCATCCGAAAAGATCAAAATGGCCGTCAAATCCAAGATGGCCGCCATTCTTGTTCCGAAAGATAAGAGATAAGATTACCACCATAAACATTCCATTTACTCAGTTATTAAATGGGGAAAGTATGTCAACTCTGAAGGCAATAAAACTCACTAACATCAAAAGTTTATAAAAAGTTAGAAAAAAAAAATAATTATACTCATTTTAATGCAATTATACCCCGAAAATCGGAAAATCATTTTTCGACAACAATAACATATAGCCCAGGTGATAATGTGATGTATCGTACTTTTTTTTTATGAGAGCATTAAATTTGGTGCGTAGGTACTTAGGGCCATGCAGGCCATTTCAAGATAACATCACAATCCTCTATATGATTACCTCGGCAACGGTTGCCAGGCAAATAGTTTGCCCATAGCAACCACAGCTTAGATCGATTATAATCATCATAATGATGTTATATTAGATTATAAGGGACCAAAAGCAGCCCATTTCGGAAGTTAGCGATATGGCCATGGCGCCAGGGTCTGGGTTGTTTTGTATTTCCATAGCGACGGTTGCTATGCAAGCGGTTATCCATAGCAACCATAGGATAAATGACTATATTCCCATCATTTTTGTAAAAAGTTCCCGAAATGAGCCCAAAAAGAGCAATTAATCAAAATGATATGAAGAAAAAATTCTCATATGGCCATATTCATGAGCATTCCCCTAGAAACTGTTGCTGAGAAACCCCCCTGGCCATAGCTACCATATATCAAATCAATCATAGGCCTATTACCCGTACCATGGGTAGGGCATACACATGTGTCCAGTCCAGGCACTTATGAGATGTTCGAACTATATCTGGTTTGAGGAGAAACTTTCACAACAGTTTTTTGAATTGCAGGGCATCACCCAATTTACCGGGAATAATTAAAGGATGAGAACTAGAAATGGCAGTTTTGGGATAAAATGCGAAGACTTGGAATGAAAGTGGTGGAAATTGGAATTCTCAAAGACACAACAGTAACCCTTTGACCCCTCGTTTCCTGGAACGGTATCGCCTTTGTGTACACTTACACTTACAGTGAGATGGGTCAGTCCAATATCAATATTCATGGAGGATAAAATGATAACTGTAGTCGCAGCCGTCTGGCTGCAGACTGCCGTTTTTTTGTCATCAATGCCCCGTGTATAGACCTCTAATAATAAGATAAGAATGGGACCAAATTATGCCTTGGACCGAAAAATCGTTCTTACGTTTTCAAAAGGTTAAATCCTCACCATGTGAGCCACTCTCGGTATTATTTAACGTATTGCTGAATAACTCATTTGTTTCCTTTGTTGTGGAAAAAAGCCAAATTGCACACGTGGGGCATCTTATATTCTTATAATCATCTTAATATCTTAAAATCGTCTTATATTCTTGGTTGTACAGAATTTAATTTTATTAAGAAGGAGATTTCATTGAAATGCAACACTTCTATCATCTTCCAAAATACACTAATCACATTTACTGAGACTGGAAAGATTCCCGCACTACCACCATTTGTTTCTGCCCAGGTCCTGTTCAACTAAGGCCCCACATGGTATCCTTCCCAGCAAATGTAGGCCCAAACGGATAGCGAACTGCTAATGTTTTGGTATTGGTTTCTAAGGTATTGCATTTTGTGTTCTTGCTAGTTTTATTTCTTTTCTCTCTCTCTTTTTATCATCTTCTCTATTTCTTCCTTCTTTTCCTTCAAGCCAAGTTTAAACAATCTCATGCATCGTCAGCTATAGGGTGGGGTGGGGGTGGGGTCAGATTCACACTGAACTGCTTATTCGTACCTAGTCAAAGTTGGTTCTGCTCTCGCCCCTTCTTCCATTCAATGGAGATTTTGTGTTTGTGCGCTTGTGATTAGTTGAGCGTGCGTGGTATTGTCTCAGATCTTCAGGGAAATAGCATCCATTTGACTGCCCGTGAGTTAACATGCCCCCGTGTCTGTCGGATGCTTGTGTGTTGGATGCGGTGTTTTGGTTCTGTGAGCGACACCTGGTGATTGCCTAGGGTTGCATAGCAAATTTCATTTTCCCCCATGATGACGATGTATGAGCCTGGCAACTCATCCTAACCATCTTCTTGTGTTAACATATTCACGAGCTGGGGAGACGACCTAAATAAGCTCAAAGCTTTCTGCGGAATCCCTCTTTCAAATGTATTTTCTATTTTGTTATGCTGTTCATATTGTATCATATTAAGTTATGTATAAGTATTCCACTCTGTATACACAAAACGTAATTTGTTCCAATAAATATTGTTTAAACTAAATACATAAAACTAATACACAAAAACGGTTACGTAAAAGTCGAAGTAGATGGTTTTTCACTGACACATTTTAACATAATGTTCTGCACCAGTTCTGGAATCGCTTATCGGGGTTTACATGCCGATTTGATGAGGAAAATTACCCTGGTCGATTGAGGGACCTCAGTTTGGTGGAGTGCTTTTCTACACCCTACCTCGGACGGAAAGCAGCACCAACGCCTACATTCACACGCCACGAACCTGGTGATTTTCAAATGCTACTGTAACGGCTTTAGTACCAACCGTGGACCGGAATTGTGCCTAAAATGAGAGTGAAAGTTTATTTATTGATTTATGTATTTATTGTGTTTACGGTCAAATGCAGCATCTATGACCTGACACTGAATAAATACACCTGAAAAAAAATCGTTTCGATTCTCAAATAAAGTTTAGCCTCGTATATTTAAAGGACAAATGAAGAAACTGTCCACTGCGATTTATGTTCGAGATATTTCCCATTTTTAGTAATAATCTGTAGAGAAATAAGCAATACTATCCCAAGCATACGGTTAAAGAGTATTAGCACCATTATAATTGTTTATATCAAACAGTTATAACAGTTTAGTTAAACTGTTTTAACTTCTTACTAAACAGTTCTAACAGTTTAATTATACTGTTAATAAAAGTTTAACAAAAGTATTATAGCAGTTTACTGAACAGTTATAACGGTTTAATTAAAATGTTATAACAGTTTAGTTAAACTATTATAATAATTTTACGTACTGTAAAACATAAACGTCAACCCGTGTGTTTCACATGTACCATGGTTCCGAGTGCAAACGACCTCATAAAAGCTTTAAGCTTATTGTTGAATCCACACTTATTATACCTTTTCTGGCCAGCAACATGATACGACATAACGTTATTAAATAGGATGGCTGTTCAGTAATCATGTGAGGTAGACCAATCAATATTTTCAACGTGCAGCCCAGAGGCTGCACGTTGAAAATATTGATTGGTACACCCCAAATAATGAATATGGACTCTTCAAATTGTTGCAATTGCACTGGCATGGAAGAAACCACCAGAGTTCAAAAGGTTAAACTAAAACTAACAGTTTAATAGCTTTATATTAAATTACGATGATTTTAATGAACGCATCGTAATTTAATATATTAAACTGTTGTAACAGTTTCTGTAAACTGTTATAACAGTTTAGTAAACTGCTATTACAGTTTAGTAAACTGTTATTACAGTTTAACTAATCTGTTACAACTCTTTACCTAATTTGTTATAGCAGTTCTGTAAACTGATATAACAGAAAAACTAAACCATTATAACAGTTTTGTAAAACTGTTATAACAGATTATATATTAAATTACAATGGTTCTAAAACGCTACTGTAACTTCTCTATATACAACAATAATAATAATAATTCTTTAGCCATTCGCTGGTTTGTCACGGTTCTCATATGAGAAGGACTTGATTACCCTGGGCACTCGAATGTTGCTCCTCTCCCCATTTTCCATCCCAAAATCCAGAAACTGTTTAATGGCATCCCGTACTTCTTCTTTCCCCTTTTCACTTATCAGCCTACTAACCCTCAGCATACTAACCCTAACTTACCAGCATACTTACCCTCTTCCTCAAATCTGCAGGGAAATGAAATGGTATCCACGTGTCTACATACCCCCGTTTCTGTCGGCTGCTTTTGTGTTGGGTGCGGTGTTTTGCTATCCACTTTTCGTTCATTTTCCCATCTCATTTCCTCACTATATTCCTGTGAATGGTGTTCTGTCAGACTGGTATTTGAACAGTCTTAGACAAGGTGCTTAAGCGTCTCCATTACTCCCAGTTTACACATTTGGCACTACTTGTCACCGTCTTTCCAAATTTTCCCTTAAGCTCCAGCGACCTCGAACTCAGTTTGAACAGTGGTGACCATGCAGGCATAAACCCCATTTCGAGTTTTTTCTCAATTTCTGAATGTACAGCTCAAAATATGCGAATATTTTCTGAGTCGGTTTTTGTTTCATTTCCTGATAAGATAATGCTAACATCTTTAGTAATGTGCCCTATACTTTGAAACATAATTTCTCTTTTGGTTTAATAGATTGAATAGAAAAGAAAGGAGTGCTCAGAGTCCTCATATTCGTGTTTACATAAACATTTCGGTTCATTGCGCAGAAATCGTTCATACATGTGACCATTCATACATCTTAATCTTACTTTGTAGTGCAATATCTAGCCTCTTCTCCCGCCCACATAATAATATACTGAGATGACTGGTCCTTCCTTTTAAGAATTCTTTTCAGTACCTGTAGAGATTCACAGGTTCTCATATTTATATCCATATCATTCCAGAGTCTTACAGCGGACGGCAAAAAAGAATCAGAATAAAGTTTAGTCCGACATTGTATTTTGAATAAGGTTATAATCGTCCATGAATCTTTCACTGAGTTGTTAACCCCGTGGTGTCCCCACTTTTAAGTCCGAGATCTCCATTGCGTAGTTCTCTATTAACTCCCTTACTTGGTCCATTCACCCTGCATTTTGCTATGCATTCCAAACATTCTGAATCATTAGAGACAGTCGGGGAGATTTACTAAATAGCTAAGATAACAGAGTTTCATTACGTTTATTCGGCCCTTGATTCTCATCCATACAAGCTCACTCCTGATTGCTTCTAGTGTTGCAGCACCAAAACTAAAGAAAGCATATGGTGTAAAATACCCTAAAAGTGTGCGCATCATCAATATATTCAATTTTTCACAGACATTTAAGGAATGGCCGTTTCTTTCTTTTTCTTGAGATATGAACCCCAAGAAACAAATTTTGTAGATGGGCATGGTAAGGAGTCGGCCCTTTATTCCGAAGACCATTACTTATAGATAGGTAAGCAGTAGTAATCGACGATTGCAAGACATCGGAAAATTCAACACTATCTAGAAAAACGTTTTTGTTAAGCAGTAACTATTTATCACAGAATTGCACCCACCAGAGATGGGCGGTATTTAAATTTTAGGTTTGGTATCGGTACCAGTATTTTTCTGACCACAAACCTCGATTTCGGTACGGCGTTCGGTACCTTCATCAAAAAAATAGCTTTAATTCGCCAAAAGTTTATATTTGACCCAATCCCTTTCTCAACACAACGAAATAAAATAAAATTTAAATATTTTTTGAAAATAATTACACTAATGTTAATAAAATCATACAAATTGGATGTTATAGGAACCGGCCTATTGAGCCGGTTCCAATGACATCCAAATTTGTATAATTTTATTCAGAAAATTTCAAGCTAGTTTGGCTGTATTAGTCTTATTCTGGCTACTTATTGGGCTATAAACTGGCCATGTTTGATCAGAATCAGCATAGGGGGCCATCTGGTGGTTCCTTCATATTTTGTTTGTTTGTGGCAGCTATTTTAAAGTACCGGGTTTTCGGTATATTCTTCCTTCCTTGGTTCGGTATTCTGGTATTATTACAACCTCTACTACCCACCTAAGATGTTTGAAGATGACACTTTGCTCTGTGGGACCAATGTGATTTGCAGCGATCCAGATGTAATGATCAGTGAAATTGTACCCACTAGTTTGGTAACGACAAACTCGATTTTATCTGTCAGGTTTTGAACACATATTGTTGCAGCTATGTAAAATTGTATCAACCAAAAACATATTTTATTTCTTTCTAGGTTCTAAACGATATGTACCCTAGCGCAGGAGGATTCACTTTTCTTCAAGAAATGTTCCCTCGCGAATGGACGCCCACTCATCCGACAAGCAGGCTGCTGTTCATGAAGTTCAGAAATCGAACACAAGCAGGGCGTTACGCTCCGAAATCGATGCACATGCCGAACAAGATACGCTACAGGACCGTACATGGGCTGAACGGGAAACGTGGATACGAAGTGTGAATATTCTTTGCTTTTTAAACTAATTTTAGAATCATTGTACATGCCCTAAATACGCCAAGGTTCGTGAATTGTCAATCATCTTGATAATTCTAGCTATTTTTCAGCCAACATATCTTTTGTGTTTGCGATGGAGCCTAAGTTTTATATTTTTCCTACTTTGGTGTTGATACTGCAAAAAGGGGCCACAGAACTCATGGCTTTCAAACCAGGGCCCTACGAATCTCAAATTTCTGGTTGAATCGAATCAGGCCAAAGATTTCGGATAGAACTGAATCTCGAATTGACCCTCATGGCACTTCAAATTGTAAATATTATATCAACGGTTCTGTAACCTACTAATGCTCGATTAATTTGAAGATAGTGTTCATTGCTCTGTATGGCATTAAACCATGGTCCAGATCTGGTCTCCATGACCTTTCTGAACAAGCTGCAGATGCGGTGGGTACTGTTCTTATTTAACGCCTGTCATGAACCGTGATTATGCTTCCGGCAAAATTAGTTAAACACCAGCGGCACACAGCCTTGGCGCGGCGTTTAGGTGCCGTAACGGGCCACAATTACTGTTGCCGTAATGTTACAGCAACGTAGTTTGTAACTGTTGGTGCCATCTCAACGTTGCGTCAAAGATGTGTGTTACAGGGGATCGACAATGTGTCCAAGGGCACAACTGTAGTTGATTAATCCAGTTAACTGGTAGAGTGCTGGAAGCCTATATTTGGGCTTTATTATGAATTACAGATACTGCAAATTAGAGGCTTAGTGCGTTTCATATTGTCTTTGAAATGAACTTATTTATTCTGAAATTATTTACTTTGTTACAATTTATGGAAGAGTGTCCGTAGGCGCTCTCCCATAAATTGTAACAAAGCAAAAATATATGAACCAATTTTTGATGACCAAAAATAATTTAACCCTCTACCAGTAAACAAAGAAAAGACATACAGACTGTGCTCGAACTTGTTGTATTTGTTCCTTTGGAAACGCTTTGTGTTCAAGTTGTTTTTCCCTTCATCTTCATCATCTCATTTTCTCCCTCTTTTTGCTCTTCTCTCTCCTGTTCTTTCTTCCTTTTCTCTTGTCTATATGTTAAGGTTTAAACAATGTTACTTGCTGCGTACCAACAAATCTTTCAATTATAGAAGTACATTGTTTATTTAGGGAGATATATAAGCCCATTATCTTAATAATATTACATACTTTCGTATTCTGCATAACGTGCAGTTACTTTGATTTTGTGGATGAACTTACATTGCGGATATGTATAATATCAGTCATGCTGAACCCATATTGTTTAAACTAAATATTATATTGCACCTTTTTACAACCGTAAATATAGCAAGTCTCCAACCGAGTATTGTACTAAGAATGAAAAACTAACCAAAGAATAAAGCGCGAACCGGAAAAATTCTGGAGCACACGGAATGTTTTCGCAAATTTCCAAGTTATCAGCCTTTTTTCAAATCAATATTTTTGGCTCAGAAAAGTACTTTTACTAACAGGAGACATAGAGGCTAATCCCATAGAAGGGGTAGGCCATTGAGCGCACTATTCACTATATTTAACACCATAATTCCATTGACACCCGAGGAAGGCGATTGGGCGCACTTTTGATTTAACAGTGTTATTCCCACAAGCAACCATAAAAAATCAGTGTTAATTCCCATATTTGAACGCGCCCGAGTGCCCCTATGGTTGTTGACCATAAAAAGCAATAAAACCCAAACAAATCATTTTTTTCGAACAACGGGTCAAGCACTTCCAGCATGTCCGTGCCTTCGCCTATTTATTCGAATATGTTAGCGAATTAATTATTCAATCTTTACATGTGATATGTCACTGAAAGCTTGTAAGCCGTAGTTTAAGATGATATCTTACGGAAAACAATCGTTTTCAGAAATAAAAAAATATGGGCTCTTATCTGTCAAAATAAACATAAATCCATATTTGTCACAGACATTTCAGCTATCGTTGTTTTTTTCTGAGACATCCGTGATACGTGTTGGATATTTATAATCTCGAGGTGACGTGAAACAGTCGCTCCATAAGTTTAAATGCACATTACATGATTTTATTTAAAAAATACAAGTGATAAAAAGACAGATTAAATTTTAGTATTGGCAAAGTATGCTAAATTTCCACACTTAATTACAGCTTATCAAGATGAACAAGCAGTGAGAATGGTTATTTATTAATTAGTTTCATCCCTGAACTCCTGATTCATTGAAATTAATAATAATAATTCTTTGGCCTTCTGCTGATTTTGTCGCGGCCCTCTAACGAGGAGACCTACATTACCCAGTCTCCCGCCGGGCTATTCTTCCCCCACGCTCCTTCCCAATCTCCCTGCATTCAGTCAAAAAGTGGTTCATAATTCCTACCATTGGCGCTTTCTCGATCTCCCTAACTATAAAATTGACCCTTTCTCTCACGTCATTCCCCATCCACTTATCCTTCACGTTTTCAGCCCATTTTCCATCAGTATTTTAAGGAGTCGTGTTCTACAACGCAAATATTTGGGGAATTCTAAAATGAAATGTTCTAGGGTCTCCGTTACTCCTAAGTTACACGTTTAGTACACGCTTTCCTCGCCTTTCCCCATTCTCCCCTCAACTCCAATAACTTCGATCTCACTTTGAGGAACAAAGACCCTCTTCCAATGAGATCCATCTAAGTACTCCTCAAAAGCTGCGCCAACTATTTTGTACAACCCCTCTAAAGGGCTCTTGGTCCTAATTCCAGCTCACCAGTTTCTATTGGAATCCACGAGCATCCTTCCCCGATAAGGCTACTCCCCTGCTTCAGTCCCTTTCCAGATCTTCAGTTTCTATGGAGTAATTCACCATTAGCTCTGTGCTTTCCTTAACCACCCTGTCTGAATGTTAGAGTTGCATACATGGATAAATGTAAATGTAAATGTAATACAAAGATGTATTTTTACTTAATACAAATCTGCTAAGTGCATTGTAAGGCGATGGCATAGCCGGAATGGCTGTCTTCCTGTCATTGCCTGATAGCAGGGATCACATCTGTTCCATATGTTATACTTGGTAATCCCACCTTCTCCCAAATATCCAACGAAGTTAAGAACTGATATTTGTCATCCTTGAATAGCACAAGTTGAACGTGGACCCATCACTTATACAAAACTATGAAAGGGTGGTGTATTCACAACATGTATGTCAGTTGATTAACCCTTTACCCAACGCAGATGATATCAAAATTTATTATTTTAAATATAATTTTTGTAAATTTTTCAAAATATTTCAACAAAACCATAGCATGTGACCCCATTGAGCTCGTTCCAATGAGGGGTCCTCATGATATGGTTTTATTGAAATGTTTGGAAAAATTGAATTTTTTCAACTGCTCAAATTGCATATTACGCAGGCGGATGCGTGCGATTCGTTAGGTAAAGTGTTAAAATCTGTTAACGAGTACACATCATCATGGTATCTTTCATTCGTTTTTTGGAAAAACACTTTGTCAACAGACAAATCCATTTGCACGAGAAAAATACCGGAGAAAGGGTTTGAAAATTTTTAAAATGGTTTACATTAGCAAGTAGAATCCTACTTAATAAGAAAATTAAATGTCCAAACAACCTTATCATTTTCTGAGTCAAAAAAGAAAATTTAATAGAAACAAATGTGAAAAAATAGCATAAAGGATGAACTATAATAGTTCTAATGTTCCATGTTTGTGGACAAGAAGTCGTGCAAAGAGTTTAGTGACATGTTATTGTCCACCCAACCGTATACAATTTTGCTACGAATTTCAAAATAGCACGTGCTACCCGAGAATGTGAAATTGAATGGGTGACCGACGATTTTCTTTGCGTTATGTTGTGCTAGAGAGCCTGAGTTATTGAGAAAATACGCTAGTTTTTGTCTTCTGACATTTTAAAAAATGACAAGATTAACCGAAAATCAGAGGTTGCGTGCCATTGGTATGCACGAGGCTGGGATACCTCCAGATTAGCTCGCTGCTCCGATTAGTTCGGAGTCACTGTGGCCACTATTTACCGTCTCATTGGAAGATATAGAACCACTGGATCTACTGCCGACCGCGTTCAGGTCGACCAAGAGTTACGACTCCTGTACAAGACTGACACATCAGGACGTCTCACTCGCGGGATAGCTTCCTTCCGGCGACGTGAACAGCAGCAATTACTCCTGGTAAAACTAACAATAGAATCATTGCACAAATTGTCCGCAACAGACACTCGTGAGATTGTTAAAAGGTACAGTGCTAAGTATCTCCGCTCCCCTGTATTTACTATTCCAGCTTTCATTCAGTTCCTGCAAGTTCCCTGATAGTTGGAAGTAAGCAACTGTTATACCTTTGTATAAAAAGGATGACTAGACCCATCAGATAAATCTAACTATAGACCGATTTCACTCTTGCCATGTCATGGTAAAGTACTGGAAAAAGTTGCTCTAAAATATATCTTTTCTTACTTCCAAGAAAATGATCTCCTCTATCAATATCAGTCTGGTTTCATTCCTGGCCATAGCACAACATATCATCTAATAGAACTTTATCCTGCTCTGTGCGATTCTCTGGGTAACAGACTTCAGACCTGATCTGTATTTTGCGATATTTCGAAAGCATTTGAAAGAGTTTGGCATCAGGGACTGATCTTTAAACTTAAAGAATATGGGGTGGTGGTGCCATTGAATGTTCTAGGAGAGGAACTTATATAAGTTTAATAACTTGTGTTCCAATCCTTTTGTCAGTTTTCAATCTAATGACAATAAAATATTTTTAAACTAGCAGACACTCACTCGCTGAACACGGCATCCGAAGTAGGCGTCCATACCACGGACCAATCCTTACCCAACGTCATCGTACCGTCAGAATGGAATGGGTGCGTCACCGTGTTCGCTGGACTCAGCAGCGTTGGAGCACAGTTCTTTTTAGTGATGGGTCACAATTTTGTCTACTGCGCGCTGGTGGTTGGGCAAGAGTGTATCGCCGACGAAGATAGCGGTTTTCTGATGCTTGCGTGCGGGAATGCGACCGTTTCGGCGGGGGTAGTGTGATGGTTTGGGCAGGAATTTCCTTGCACCATCGAACGCAGTTGATCTTCATCGATGGTAATCTGAATGGACAGCGATATAGGGACGAAATTCTTAGCGCTGTTGTTGTCCCGTTGTTCAATGCTAACGTCGGATTGCAGTTATTCCAGCAAGACAATGCCCGGTGTCACGTGGCGCGTATCTTTCGTGACTTTCTTGAGGAGCATAGCATAGAACTTCTTCCCTGGCCCCACTTTCACCAGATTTGTCGCCAATCGAGCATCTTTGGGATCAAATGGACCGTCGGGTACGACTTCGTGATCTTCAGACGTTAGGCGCTTTACGTATATGTTCTAAGGCAGGAGTGGAACGCAGTAACACAGGGTGACATCAAGAGACTTATCAGGTCCACGCGCCGTCGATGTCTTTCCATCCAAGAGGCAAACGGTAGACATACAGGCTATTGACTGCATGTGTGAACTGTTCATCTCACCCAATGTCTGAATTGCGACGTCCTTGCGTGACGCTGGCAACAGTAAGAACATGAAATTATGCAAAGCTAGGCTCGAAATATGAATTTGCAATAATTTGTTTGGGATTAAAGTTGATAATACTAAATAAATTGCTCATTAAAGTTTATCATACTTTCTTGTTTGACGAAGTATATATAGAACATACCCAAAGTAGCTTGGTGTACGAAATGTTCACCACGAGTTGTGATGTGATGTTAACCGCAAGCCTTTGGCGCGCGGTTAACACCACTTCACCACTTTACCGACAATCGACTGAAATTGGCTCACAATTTTTACATGAAAATTATGCGACACTTCAATTCGAGGGTAAAAATGACATAATATAACCATTGCTGTCGTTGCATCATTTTCGCGCTACTTCTCCTCAGTAACATGATTATCCTTGGTCGACATTTCTGCGCCACCATGTTCACTGGTGCAGAACTCGCATATTTCCGCTACTACTAACTGCATGTGGTGAGGCTCTATTAAAATGGTCATTCGAGGCCTAACATTATTTATGTTTATACCTCACTTGAGGAATCTATGACCATATCATTAACCCTTTACCTAACGAATCGTCCGCATCCGCCGCGTAATTTGCAAATTCAGCAGTTGAAAGAAATAAATTTTTCAAAATATTTCCACAAAACCATATCGTGTGACCCTTCACTGGAACGAGCTCATCGAGCTCGTTCCAATGAGGGGGTCATATGATATGGTTTTGTGGAAATTTTTTTAATTTTTAAGAAATAGTAATTAAAATAATAAATTTTGATATCGTCTGCGTTGTGTAAAGGGTTAATGTGTTATCATTAATAAGTGAAAGCAGAAAGTGTGAGTTTCTATTTAAATAATGAGAAGATTCCAAAAAGAAGAATTTTAGAGACATTTCACACAAAAACTAATTTTCAAATAGTTTGCGAGAGTCCCCTTTCAACTTCGTAGGCACACACGTGAGATAATCATGAACTCTTTTTTAAAAAACCAAAGAATTCATTGAATGACCTTACAGTAAGTTCTGATATTTGTAAGGATGAAGCTTACATACAGAAAGAAACGGTTAAGCCCCGCCAAATATAATGAATGATAACATGCCACTGTTCATTGAAAGTCACTTGCTGTTAGTATGTTTGCTTATATTGATGATCCAACAAATGAACGTTTGTGATTGAATGTGTCCCACAAGCAGGGTGCCGGAAATCACGTGCACAATGCAACCCAAGAATTTTCTAAAATACAGTTTATGCATGACTCAGAATTGGATATTTATAGTGCCTATTTTTCAGTGTTCAAGCACTATCTGTCACCGCGACATGAAAAAGGATGATCTAAGCACAAAGATTGCAACTTATTGGTATGCACTACACCGGCATGTCCTTTAAAGCAATCAGTCGTCAACTCGACATCCATTACACAGTCACTGGTCGTTTGCAGAGCGAGCATATACAAACCAATGAGGCGAAGGGCCGTCTACTGTTAGAACGACCCCCGTAACATCATAACGTAAAACAGGGTACTTCAAAGGCTGGTGCGATGACAGCCATTCACCTCAAGTACTGTTCTGAAGGGCCCGTCGCTACCACATTGACGAATCGGCATGAGAATGGTAGGAATGACCTTAGAAAAAAGCCATGTTGAGCTCCAAAAAACTATCGGACGTCCTCTACTAAGAGATCATCACCAAGGAATACGTTTGTTGGCTTGGCGTTTAGCATTTTTTATTCAGAGCATTGCATTGACGACCATTTCTTGGTCAACCATGAATCCTGATCTGAATCCAACAGAGCAGATTTGGAACATTCTATGGCATCGAACTCAACCGTACGAACCTCAAGTACAAACTATGTGAGAACTGAAATCAGCTTGCATCAGGAATGACGACAGTTACCTCGGCAATAGATACGACGATTGACTTGAGGATGCGACGCAGGATAGAAGCTGTTATCCGAGCACATGGGGGCTGCAGCAGATATTGAACTGTAACACTGGCTTATGTTCTCCAGAGGTTGCAAAATTAATGATATTTTTATCCATTTATAGCCAAATAATGTTGCCTTGTTGACTCCGTTCCAAACTAAAACAGGTATCGTATTGAGCTCTTGCAGTTACATTTTTGGTTCATCAATGCTGTCATCGAAATGATAATGAAGACTATGATTTTCGTGTGTTCTTGTAGACTGAATATGTTCTTTCAAGATGGCAATAAGTTTTTGAAGCTTACTTTGCGAGTGCTTCGCTGCTATCTAGCAATACATTTACCATCGTAAAATATCCAGGGGTGCTCAACTTTTTTCTTTGTGTACATGTATGTGTTCGAGTGTGATTTTCGAATGGACATATTCATACAACTGCAGCGTGGTCGCAAGTCTTTGAGTACGTGTACATGAATATGTGTCATGTATTAACACTGCACGGGAATTCCATTTATGATCTGAACACCCACAGATAACCGCTAAGATGAGTGTGTTGATATACACCTTTATGTTTGTGATTTCAACGAGCTCAGGTTAAAATGTGCGTTCGTTTAATCTAGGATGTACTATAATCAAGGATCATATCTGGCCATGTATACGGAGAGCAGTAACTCAGTGGTTAACTGGTTGAGTGCTGGAAGCCCATATTTGGGCTTTACTTTCAAGTGCACGTATTGCAACTCAAAGGCATCAACACTCTGTGAATGTCCTTCATTTTATCTTTGAAGATGAATTATTTAGTCTGTAGGAAATTTCCTTGTAATAATTTATGGGAGAGTGCCTACAGGCACTCTCCCATACATTGTTACAAGGCAAAGACTTGTGAACAAATTTTAATGACTAAACATAATTCAGCCTTCTACCAGTTAAAGTATCTGACTTCATATCGGGAAGTCCACGTTCGATCACGACCAGGGGCAACTGCTTTGTGTCCTTGGACAAGACACTTAATCCCGATTGTCCATGTGTGGGCACGCTGGCGCTGTGTAAATAAATAAATAAATAAATAAATAAATAAATAAATAAATAAATAAATAAATAAATAAATAAATAAATAAATAAATATGGTCATGTGAATAGGGTATTAGTTACCATTTGGCCAAAGAACACCACGTTATATCGGTTTGGTTTGACTTTTTTACTTCACCCATTTTCCAACCCGACGGCTAGTTGAATTAGGCGGAACAGATCGAACCATGACCAGACAATGGCATCAGTGGTGGTCAAAGGGAGTGGGGGTGTGCCAACGGTCTCGTCGCCACCTCTTGGGGGGGGGGGGGGGTTGTGCTGGAAAATGAGTCAAAATGTATGAATAAAGCCATGAAATCCAGATGTCTATATGAAACCAGCCACCCAATATACGATGCATAAAGCTAGTGCGGCACCCATGAGGTTGGCCCTGGGTGGCAGTCTATGCTTGTCAGCCACTGAGTTGCTTACATACCCGAAAATAAAGACTACCGGGTAGTCGTACAATTGATCATATCCGATTATTACATGGGGCGTGCCGGGCAGGACGTCACCAACCGCAGGAATGTAGGATCTGGGGAGAGACACAGGCGGCATGACACACCTTTTCCAGAAAGAGACGAGAGAGAGAGAGAGAGAGAGAGAGAGAGAGAGAGAGAGAGAGAGAGAGAGAGAGAGAGAGCGAGAGGCCAACATTATTTTCGCCAACCATTCATGACAATCTTTCTGGAAATTAGAAGGAAGGGAGTGTGCACAGACTCTTTACCCTTTGAAGATGTGACCAACGATTCCTTCTATTGATTTGTTTTCGCAAATCTCTTAAGTTGATGGAGTTGAAAACGGATTCCCACTGTTCTGATCGGTTGAGTGCTGCTTTGTTAACGCTATCTTCTGAAAGCCATGCTTATGGGTTTTGTTGCCTGGATGGTACATAAAAGTGTTATGCGCCTATTGTGCTTACATGCAATCTCCAATCTCTTATCACCATTCGGCTCGTTTTCGATGTGATACACCTACTCATGGTGCGTTCACAAAACGAGTCTTCTGGCGATAAAAGATTCTGTACAAACACAATGTAAAACTGATTTTCATTCAGGAATCATTCAAATCTGCCATTTATTAAACCGGTAGAAATAACTTTGGATGTCCCTGCTTCATCAGTTATATTGCTATTTCAATCAGCATTTTTACAACAATGTTATTTTGTTTTCAGAATAATAGTTCCACCCGAGATAGCAACGATGCATCACCACCGATATTGTACACATCAGCTGAGGTGTCAAGTGCCTCCAAATAAGACAACTATAGACAACGTGTTGATGCCATTTGAACATCAGTGGGAGGTGAGCGTTGATGCCGTCCCTTCCTATCTATGGGCGTTGTGACAGTCACCACGGAAAACGCAACATTCTAGCCATGCTGGTTAACGAACTATTTCAAAGTCACTTTCTCATTTTAGATCCAGGTAATCCTTTTTTCACCAGTGGGTATTGGTGATGGAAACGGGTTCAACATGGTGTAGCTGGAATTTGCTACTCCATAGAGTACAACGGCAGACAGGTCGATGAGAGGTTTTCCTGATGGGCCATTGCTCCGAACGGGCCGTTCCAAAGACAAGTTTTGAGACTGTTGTCTAATTCATATCTTGTTTTTGTCCAGCATCTTCGAGTTGCGCGAAGACACAAAATACAATCTGACGCACCGTGAAGATTACCGGACACTATCTGGGGAGGGTGGGGTGGGATGAATGAGTGAGTAAGTAAACCTTATTTGTCCCTACTGTGATGGCTGAAGACCTGACTGACAAAATATTCTAACTGCATCATCATACCATGCCTGCGTCGAAGACATATCTTAATGCTATAGTTGGAATGTAGTTGTCATGACGGTGAGGTTTCCCAATTTCTTATTTAACCCTTTACCCAACGCAGACAATATCAAATTTATTATTTTAAATATCATTTTTTTCAATTTTTAAAAATTTTTCAAGAAATTTCAACAAAACCATATCATGTTACCCCTCATTGGAATGAGCTCGATGAGCTCGTTCCAAAGAGGGGGGGGGGGGGGGGGTCACATGATATGGTTTTACTGAAATCTTCTGAAAAATAATGTTTTTTTCAGCTTCTGAATTTGCATATTACGCGGGCGGTTGTGGCCGATTCGTTCGGTAAAGGGTTAATTAGCACGTATCATACTCCAAATTGGTCATGCCCAGCCTCGCACACTCCGAAGGGCTACCACAGACCCCTAATTGTTCGACCGAATGAGTGTGTGACATAAGTCCAAGTATCAAACCTCAGAGGACGCGGTGGCTCAGTTGGTAGAGGTGCAGGCTGCAAGCCGAGAGGTCCTCGGTTCGAATCCCACCTGCGGCAACCGCGTTGTGTCTTTGGGCAAGACACTTCACCCCCATTGCCCACGCTGGGGCACAGTGACGTTGTGTACTAAGGCGTACTGCCCGTCGATGGTGCACCTGTCTTCAACCAATGCTAACCCTGCATGTGTGGAGTTGGTATGTTAGGGAGCTGACAGTTGCTCGCCGTTGCTCGGTGGTTCTCTCCGGGTACTCCGGCTTCCTCCACCCGTAAAACTGTCACGGTCATGGTTAGCCATTATGCAGAAATATGTGACCTTAAACTCCAATAAATAAATAAATAAATAAATAAATAATCAAACCTCATCTCTTATAGTACCTGGTTACCAGCAAGAACGAATCGACATCTTAGCCAAGAATCGTGACGAAAATGTCCGCACGGGAAAAATATTGTTCGAGGAAGTCACCCCCTTACACCACCTTATTCTTGCCCCGAAGTACAATCATTTTCAAAGGCCAGTGATTAACAATTGAAGTTGGGAGGTGCCGGCGGGCTATTTGGGCTGGTGTAGGTTGTCCCGGGTAATTGAGAACTTCATCCAAGATGCTAAGAGAAGATTCAGTACCCAATGAGATTTCATGGGTCGAGAGAAAAGAGCACACTGGGTGGTGCTGAGACCAGGCGATGATGGTGGGAAGCTGGGCTACAAAATGGTATCTCATGGGTCTAGTTCATGTATACATGAATTGTACGTGGGAGGAAGAACTGGGAGGTTTTGATTTTTCAGATTCGGTTTCGGTTCGATTTCAGGAAAAAACCTCGATTAACCCTTTCAACACTGGTGGCATCTTCAATGCCAGTTAAATGGCAGAAATTGGAAGAGTCCATATCCGTTATTTCGGGGTAGAGCAATTAATATTTTCAACGTGCAGCCTGAAGGCTGCACGTTGAAAATATTAATTGTTCTGCCACACACGTTCACTTAGTAGCCATCCTTCGTAATGAAATTATGACGTATCGTTTTCCTGGACCGGAAAAGCTTCAGGTTAACCTGTAGAAAATCTGCAATAGTTAAAAAGACACTCCTCACCAGAAATACCCTCTCTGTAAGTATCTCCACTGAGAAAAAAACCCCGAAATCAGAGTAAAAAATTAATATAGTTCATCTAACTACTTTGTGTTCTCATTGTCACAGTTTCTCCGTTTTTGACTCGTCTGGTGGACGTGTCAATAATGGAGAAAATCTCATTGCCACAGTTTCTCCCTTTTTGAGGGAGAAAATGTGACAATGAGTCAATAAGGGAGAAAGTCAATAAGGGAGAAATGTGACAATGAGAATATGACGTATTCGCCCCTTATCCAGATAGATTAGGTGATGAGGGTTCATAGTTGTCACTTGTCTGATCAGTTTATGCACAAAACCGTCCGGTCGGTTTTCGCTGGGTTTTGCGATTCGGTTTTCCGACTTGCGGCAAAAAGTGGAAAACCGAGGTCTGTTCAACTAATTCATTTCAATGATGTCAAGCCACAGTGTTGGGAAACACGACCTCTTCGCATTTATAAACACACGCTACACATGAAAGATAGAAGTGGGTTTTCTTGTATTAAGCCAAAAAAAAATAACATGTATTTCCTGGCTACCTGGGAAGAAGCTGAACTTGGAATTCTGACCAGACTTGAGGAGCCCTACTTAAGTTGATCAGAGCAGCAGTAAGATCAAATTATTTTAACCGTCTGCACGCTGCTGCTGAAGTATCAAAATTTCAAGCTTAAATTTTTCCCTTTCCATACAATGCAACTAGGAATTTAGCTAATTCATTCTTATTTGACAAGGCGCACTGAGCTCCGTCAAATTTAATTGAATTGGTTAAATTCCTAGTTATATTCTCGGGAAACTTTGCTTTATGCAATGTCTATTTTTACATCAGTATGATGAGGGTTAACTGCCCACATGACAAATAGACTGTCACTTTTGATAGCATGGAATGCGTTAACAGTGGCATAAGCCCGTATAACTCATGACCGAAGCATGGACCGGTCTACATTTTCTCCAGTATTTATTCCCTTTTGACACCTCTGGACCAACAATTAAATTAATAACCTGACAAAAGACTAGCAGAGCACAAAATATTTGTTTTACCTTGGTACAGACGGGCGTTTGGATTGGCCTAATTTGGTCACATCGCCAAGTCAGCTGCAGTTCAACCCCACAGAAGAAACGTTTTTACAATAAATGTCTGAAATTCTGCCATTTTCTGGTTTTCTTCGAACTGTATTAATGCCTCAGAATATCTATTACCGGTAACGCAATGGGGACTTACTCCAATTCGGATCACTGTATACAGCAATAGATTAGGTGTACCAACATGCAGTCTCTGCGTAAAATCGAAATTAAATTAAATGTGCAGTGGTAGTTCGTCCCCTGAGTTCCAATGTGTTCTTCTAAGTGCCAGTAGGCACACAGAACACATTGGAAATCAGTGGACGGGTTGTTTGTTGGCAAGTCTCATATAGGCAGCCGTGACTTTCCGAGAAACAACTGCAAAGGCACATGATTTAGACTGTCATTGAGTAGCAAAACAATATCCGAGGATGGCAATAGAAGCTGGTGAGCTGGAATTAGGACCAAGACCCCTTTAGGCGGGTTATATAAAAGAAGCGTCAGCATTTAAGAAGTATCTAGATGGATCGTTGCGGGGGTGGGGGGTGGGGGGTGGGGGGTGGTGTTCAATTGGAAGAGTCCATTTTCATTATTTGGCGGTAGACCAATTAATATTTTCAACGTGCAGCCTTGAGGGTACATGTTAAAATATTGATTGGTCTATCCCACACATTCACTTAGCAGTCATTCTACTTAATGGAATTATATCATGTTGGTAGGCCGGAAAAGCTGCCTCTCGGGACCAAAGGGTTAAACACGATAACGAAGTTATTCAAACGGGTTACTATCTTGTTTAAACAGTTTTCTATCTTATTTAAAGAAGATACCTAGGCTGTTTCTACAAGATACTGTCTTTTTAAACCAGATTCTAACTGAATAACACGTGATCCTTCTATTCTGCCGAAAGCAACTAAAGAAGGAGTAACGTTGCTTTGATATTTTAGCTCGCTTCAAATACTGTACAAATCGGGGTCAAGTGATAGATGGGAATAACACAAGAAAGCCTATAGACCATTGTTCACGCTGTCGGGTGCTAATTTAGCCAATTGCAGTAAAACTTTATTTTTGGCACCAAATAATCTATGTTGGCTAAAATTTTGCCACCAAAAAGTTCCTTTCTCTTGTGAGGGAACGAAAGCCACTTCTGCAGTGAAAAGCGCGATCGATGACGAAGGGAAAAAAAATCCTAGTACCTGGAAATCGTCAGCTAACAATAAAGGCGGAAACAATACCCGATTTCCGGCTAGAAACACGCTAAACCCAGTGATTTTGTCAATAAGGTGTAAGAAATTGTGTTTGGACAAACATTCAACGTTAATTGTCAGTGGGTGATAATGGGGTATTGTTTTCTTCAATAAAACATTGTCGTTTATCAACGTTACAGAAGGCAGCATTTAATAAGATAAATACCTCATATAAATATACCTCATATCGTCGCGAGTGACTCCCGACAATTTGAAGTATTTGTCTAATTACATGCTGCCTTTTGCTAAGACTCGCGACTTGATAAACCCAGAGATTAATAGTAATTAGTTGATTAATCTCTTATTATCAAAGTACCAGAACAGGTGTGCGTACCGACAACATTCAGCCTGACCATCAACTGAAATAATGGCACAGATATAACTGAGGTGACCAGCCTTTTTGCCAACTGAGAACTGAGTCAGAAGCTTCGAGTTTTGTCGGATTTCTCCGTGATCACTTGTCCGTTCACTCTTGAGAAAATTGCCAGTTCAATTTTCAAACCTCGATCAATTTATTTGGATCAAACGGTGAAAAAACACTCCACCCCTCCCATTAGATCTTTGACACCAAATACTTTGTTGAGCACTAAAATATCCAAAATGACTAAAAATTTGACACCAGACCCTTTTGGACCAGTATGAATACTGCTGCAGGCATGAGCACGTGTTTTTTGAATAATTCTTGTTTGTTGGGGAATACGGTTTGCAATAATCTCTGAGGTAAGACCTTATATGCACTCGCGTGGAAAGCTACATGTGGTCGCACCTGCCCATTGTTCACTCATCCAATGTGCGGATATTCACAGTAGGCTTAGTCTGACCATTCGGAAGGTGGTGCCGCATTTTAATTGCAATATGGTCGTCTCAACATACAGTACATGGAGAGTGGATTGTAACTAAATCACCCGCGGAGTGCAGTTATCACCCAAGCTATAACTTTCAAATTTTGTACCTATCGACAAAAAACACAAGCAATGTTTCAGCCAATGGACCTCCGGGTTTAACCCGGAGGTCCATTGTCTGAAACTTTGCTTGTGCTGGTTACGCTTTGCAACTAATTTGCAATTATTGCCTGGGTGGAATCTCCACTCTGCGAGTAATTTAGTGATAATACACCCTCCAGGTACTGTACATAACGTAGGGTAAAAGAAAAGCCATGCACACTTGTATAGCCCACCAATAATGGGTAAAACGGTTTTTCCCACAATATTTTGGCCCATCAAAAAGGCGGGCACAAATGTGTTTTATGGCCAAGGGCAAATTTCATGACAATAACAACTCGGCCGATTCGTCTCTTTTAAATCTTACTAGGAAATCTACAACTGACGAGTGGAAAAAACTCAAGACAACAAACTTTTCTTTCATATTGTTTAATAACTGTGGTTCGATAAAATAAAATTAATGTTACAACATAATCAACAATAATAAAAGAGAAAGCAAAAATGCAAGAGGAATGTTAAAATTATAAAGTGTTTTATCGCATTTGAACAAATTCCATCAGTCATACTCGATTTGCGATCGGTCCGACGAAAATGGTCGGTGTGGTGTCGGGAACATGTTCTGCAGAGAAAACCCACAGCCGGTCTTTGAAATGAAGCCATCTGGTGACAGGCGTGCGTTATTTATACAATAACATGATTTTGTGGGGCGTTATGGTTCATTAACGACCCGGCAGGAATGATTAAAAGCCCAAGGGCTTTTAAGCATTCCAGTAGGGCCAGTAATGAACCATAACGCCCTACAAAATCATGTTATTACTATTATTACCACATGGACTGTTAATAAATATTCAAGGGCACTAGGTACATGTAGGTATTGCTTCATTGGATTTTCAAGGAGAGAAATAATGTACTACTGAACTCAACATAATTTAATGAATAAAAAACAATCACTTTCATCACAGCATTGAAGCCTTTTGGGCTAACTTAGTAAGGTCACTTCCCATAGTCAGATGACTGATCAGCTGACAATTGTCTTGTTCACATCGAAATTAGGCGAGACATAAGCCAAATTCAGGCGAAATTGACGAACAACTAACGATATATTATTTACAATGTATGTTACTTACCTGACGATGATCATCGGATAATTATACTCTCAAATGAAATGCTCTTTTCTCACGAAATAACGGAGAGCTGAAGGAAACGACTGAGAAACGATCAATTTAAACACGACCGCGTTCAAAATATATCAATATTTCTCGGAAGTGAAGGAGAGTTACTTCGGCGGTTTGATGCTCCGAAATGCTGAATGAACATTGACGTCACGGGGCCGCCGGGCCAATAATGAAAATCAATTTTATTATTGGCCCGCCGGCCCGGTGACGTCATTGGGAACAGGGCGAATACACAAAATGAACGCCCTCATTTTAGTGATAATAGCTTAAGGATTGGCCCTATGAAGTGGTAATAATTTATTGTTAATCTCTACGTCTGAAGTTAACACAAACGTTCTGACCTGTCTTTAATTATGATGGGAGATTATGACCTAAAAAAGAAAAAAAAAAAATCCGAGACGAGATCACGAGCATCGTTTTATTTTTTGCGGGTGATAATCTACCATAAGGCATTACACTAAGGTCAATATGTTTTTATTAAACTGAATGCCCATTAACCCTTTATCCAACGCACACGATGTCAACATCTGTTATCTTTTTTTAAAAAAAAAAATTCCAAAACATTTCTATAAAGCCATATCATGTGATTCATCATTGAAAAGAGCTCCAAAAGCTCGGTCCAGTGAGGAGTCACATAATATGGTTTCGTAGAAATATTTGGATTTCATTTCAGCTGCTCAGTTTGTAAATTACTTGGGCGGGTGTGGCCGATTCGTTGTTTTATTTGGGTTTTAACGACAGTTTGAACAACTGGGGTCACATCGTGTCAGGCAGTCTTACGAGTACAGGAACGGGAGTACCCGGAGAAAACCACCGATCAGCTGCGAGCAACTGCCAGACTCCCCAATGGCTTATAAACATAGCTGTTAGCCCTTCATTGAAACGGCCGCTTTCTAACTATTATACACAGAATTAACCTTGATCTTCGCGAATAGCAGGCTACACTTACCCCAAAAAATCCCCAAACAACTAAGCCATTTCCATTTTGAGTATGCAAAAATACAATTTAGAAATCCTCATTGGAACGACCTCAACGAGCTCGTTCTAATGAGGAGCCACGAGCTATGTTTTTGATGCAAAACTTGGAAAAATTTTTGTTGTTCAGGAGTTTCTTTACAAGTGTCGTCTGCTATTCGTGTCAGGTAGGTTTCACGATCTGTAGCGTTTTATTGACGTCAGCCGAACGTTGTATGTCTCTTGGAAGCCATCATTACAAAAATAAAAATCAGTGGATTGGTTTCAACTTTTCTTGTATTAATTTAGCCGAGCTCTAAATAATAGTTAGTCTCATAACACAGTAAGATACAAAATATATACAATTAACGATCGAGGCGTAAGCAAAACGTAAATAATTTGCTATTTCATTCAATATATTATAAAGCGTAAAAATACATCCGATTTTACAAAAGTTTGGAATACTGATTCAGTGGAATGTTTAAAAAAATATGATATAGAAGAATTTCTCTGTTACTGATGATAGTTCTTATTTCAATTCCAGTATTACATTTAATTCAAGGTCCAACACAAACATTTCCCCTTTCAGTCAAAGGACGAGAAGTGCCCCTTTTTAAACATATATAGGATATGGCCAATATGTTTCCCCTGAGCCGTTTTCTGTTCCAGAGCAAGTGGAATGTTTGTATTTGTCTAAAACAGAAAGTAAATGGAAAGCTTGGAAGACACGAGAAAAGGACTCCGCGCACTAAACGCTAGCAAGCGTTTCGGTGAGCTAATAAATAATGATTTTCATTTCCCATGGGAACACGCGGAGACATTCTTGTTTACTGTGATAAAAGAAACTTATTTATTGGTCAAATAGGGCCCGGTAACCGACGCCTGAGGCGGAACTTCTCCAAGGTGGGCAACAGGGCTACAAATGAGTGGCTAAACCTGACTTTACAGCTGTGTTGCGATGTAGCCATAGTGAACTTAACCACATGTGAATAAATAAATACTTTTTACCAAGATTGTAATTTCATCATAGTTTGATAGCCCTGACTTCAGCCTTGCTATAGACCAAAGATAATCAAGTTAACTGAGTCCGTTGTCCACTGAGAATCATATAATCAGCAAACATAAGTCTGGCAAAAGCGGTTTATTGCGCCAGAATTATGACCAGAACGTTTAATTTTCAGATTCGATATTGCTGTTAGAGTAGTTAACCTTTGGTGGTTGTTCTACAGCAACACTCAAAGAGAAGCATCGCACTTTGTCGAAACCACAAACTGAGAAGACAAATCGTTTTATTTTTGCATCGCAACGTTTACGTTACGTCTCTTAAGTTGAGGGCCTGACCCATTACTTAACCCTTTACCTAACGTAACGGCCAAAACCGGCCAGCGCTATTCTCAAAAATCGCCAATTAATTTTCATTATTTTTTTCATTTTTTGTCTCAAAAACATAGGTTATGACCCCTCGTTGGAACGAGCTCGTCGAGCTCGTTCTATCGAGGGGTCATAACCTATGTTTTTGAGACAAAAAATGAAAAAAATTAGTTATTCAAGAATTATTTTTGCAAGTGTCGTCTGCTTTTCAGGTTAGGTAAAGGGTTAACTTAACGACGAAAACGGTTCAGGGCTATTCACTAAAATCGCAATTTCTGTTTTATTATTTTTTTCTTCTTTTGCCCCGAAAACATAGCTTATGGCACTCATTGGAACGAACTTGTTGAGCTCGTTTCAATGAGGGGTCATAAGTTATGTTTATGGCAGATATATTAAAACATTTTATTTATTCAAGTAGATTTTTACAAGTGTCATCTCTTATTTTTGTTAGGTAAAGGCCTCAACTGGGTACCTATGTTGTTATGCAGTGCTGTTGTCACAAGAGTGGGCAGAGAATTTTGACCGGATCGCCACTGCGTCGTGATCTGATCGAATTTGTATCTCCTTTCCTTGTCACATCAGTGCAGGATCTTACATTTGGAAAACTGATTGCGGGAACATTGGACATCGGCGTCTTTTTCCGTTTGTTTTTTTCTTAATTGAGTCTTGACTTCGCAAACTTTTATTTTAGGAAATTTTGACCTACTAAAACTAAAAATGTGGCGACCAGATAGTGATCCGATCGAGACCGCTCTTGCGATCACAGAACGGTATCTAACCCCACTTCTCTTCAACTCCATGCCCTTTTTATACTTAACCAGCGGGCCAACCCGTCACAGGACAGTGTTGCCCCATCCACGCGACAAACAATTTCCAGTTGCATTGCATATTAAGGGAGATAATCAAAGCTTGAGTTCCAAGCCGTATTGAACGGTCTGAACGGCCACACATTCCCCATTTTTTAATAGATGATTGATACACACTAGATGCGATGGGAGATTTGGACGTGATTCAATAAATTGATAAGCAACAAATACTCTGTCTTTTTCAGGGACACCGTGGTTTGGGAGTGAGGATTTGACCTCCCCAACCCCAATAATTTTTTCCAGTTTTTTTTGTCTTGGTCAGAGTCTGAGATAGCGATTCGCCCTTGCTGGTAATCATGCATTTTGTTACAAGACTAGATGTGGTACTTGGACTCACACACACACAGTCGGTCATAAATATGCAGATCTGTAGTACCCAACTTGGGCTGTTGGAGACACAGCTTGCCCATTTCATAGTAACTGTGCGACACATGTTAATTGAATAAGAAGCTACGCCATGACTACTAAATGTGGAAAATGTATATTTATTTATCCACAAACAAATGTCCACGAAGTCTTTATTTTCTTAAAAATAATCCCGCCTGACTAAGGCATGCCTTGGTGATGTAGTTAGAATATTTTATCAGACGAGACTTAAGCCATTACAGACGGGACAATTAAAGTTTACACCCCACCCCCCATCTACCGACCATCTTTGGGAAGCCCCTGTATATTTTGCAGTTTCCACACACATTGCTATCTCACGTTTGGCCTTGTTGTAATGGCCCCCACAATAGCCAATTTCACTAGTCTTATATAGGACCCCCTGATCGTCAGAACAACACCTCTGAAGATCAGAATTTATGTCATGTTTCGCGCAGGACACAACTGTTCTGTACGGCCGGTGTCACTTCAGTGATATTATTGAATGGATTTACTTTATCGCTTCTAAGTACGAGTTTAACAGCCGGAAAACGGTCAACTCACGTGATAAAAGTAGTATGATACACCATAATATGCTCTATACCGCAGTATTTGGTGGCACTGTCGTGGTGTATTATGGTATTTCAGGGTTTCTGCAGGTTAGGACTGAGACAATTCAAGACAACTCAAAACCGTTTCCGACTGCTTTCAGCGTTTTACAAGGCGTCACAATAGCCAACTTCACTGGTCTTATCTAGGACCCTCTGACCGTTAACCTCTTCTCCCATTTCCGTTGAAGGGAAGTGCGAGGAGGGTGTAACGACCGGAGCTTTGTCGGCGTTTTTATGTCGTGAATATCCAAAACTTTTCAAGGCGTCTTGGCCAATTTTTCAGGACTTTAAAACCCTGAGTGGCCCTTAATCAATTTCAAAGCATTCATTGAACCCAAGGCGCCACAAGAACCCTATTATTCTCATAAGGCAAGGGAATGTGGAGACACACAGCACTCGACTTGACATGGTGTTACCAAAACTGCAAATATCTCTTGAGGCATCATATCCGTTTTTTCCTTTTCCACTGGAGTTGGATTCCAGGCTTTACGATTTCATATTTACATTATTTGATACTCTGGAAAAAGAATAGTTTACTTTGAACACAAAACCCACTTCAATGGGTGCTGTTGCAAGACTATTCGCCATCGTTCCCCGCCGCTCTCGTAGAATACATTTTTTTTCGTATGGAACAGATAGAAACGTCACTACAAAAAATTGTTGTTGGGTAAAGTTTGCATTCCTACTTCCTGGGTGGCATAACATTATCTAGGTAGTGTCCAATTAAATTGCCAGCCGGTTGGTAGCTTGCAACCACAATTACTTTGCCGCCAGACGTTGTTGACTTACCGACTCCTATTTCCTTGCTGCCTTTCCAAACTACCTGCGTGAAGTGGCCTGTAAGAAAGGAAAATTGGATAATGACAACAAAAAGATACCTATGATACAATGAGAAGTTTTTTTAAATATGTGTCTTCAGGTCATATTAATTGCACAGTATTTATCCATTTACCTAACCATGAGTAGGGGCATTGCCATGGGGAAGGGATTTGTAGATGGAACTTCTTACCCCATCCCCTATCATTCGCAAAATTTACAATTGGTGGAAATTCGAAGCCCTAAATTGTAGAAAGTTGGCGCTAGTGGAATTTTCCAAACTTGTCGAACAGTCTTGTGCTTTCCGGGGGCGAAGGTGGAGGATCTCAGGGACCGGGTAGATGGCAGGGTCAGGACCGGAACCAGTAGTGGTGGTCCATGTGGGGACCAATTATATCAGGGAGAGAAGGTCAGTAAGTTTGGTGGAGTCGTATAGAGGCTTAGTCGGCAAACTGCTAAGTAGGAATGCGAGGGTAGTCGTATCCGGGGTCCTTCCTGTCCTTGGAGGTGGGGACGAACGGAACTCAAGGATTTTGGCCCTAAATGAAGAGTTGGAGGACTACTGTGTTGATCTGGGAATACCCTTTATCGACCATTGGGACACGTTTTGGGGCAATGGGAGCATGTACGGGCGTGACGGGCTGCATCTTAGCAGGGTGGGGAAACGGGTATTGGGGGATAAAATTCTACGGGTAGCTGAGCCTTTTTGGAGAGGAACGGGGTGGGAGGTCAGAGGCAAGTATAACTAGAGTGGACATAGGTGGGGTTATCAAGAGTGAGGGGGGCAGAATAAGTTTACCAGGACTAGCGCCAGAAAACAATGGGCCCAGTAGGCGGAAGCCAATGAACCTCGGTACCCTGAAAGTGGGTTATTGCAACATCCAGGGTCTCCAGCGGAAAGTAAGTGAAATTGCTACATTGATCGAGGCAGAGGAGTTTGATGTCATGGGCTTAAGCGAGACGTGGGTAAGACACGAGGAACGGGTAGACCAAGTAAGCGGATGTGTGTGGATAGGTGTAAGGCGAACGGAGGGGCAGAAAAAGTGGGGAGGGGAAGGCATGTACATTAAAGAGGATTTAAAACCGTCGCTGATCACAGATCTGGAAGATATCATCACCTCGGCTGAGGTGTCAAAAGAAATTGGATGGGTAAAGATCAGTCTGAGAAACAAAAGTATTGCCCTTGGGATTGTGTACTGTGCGCTGGAGGGAAGTAAACCCGAGTGGAATGACTCGATAAACTCAACACTAAGGTCCAATATCACTGAACTAGAAAACAGGGGGCTCGGTATAATTCTGATGGGCGACTTTAATGGACACATATGTGATAAGGAAGAAGGCATAGAGGGTGGGGACAAGAAAGTCAACAGAAATGGAAGGAAGCTGTTGAACTTCACAAATGAGCTCGGTCTGAAGATTCTGAACAGGGACGCTAGATGTAAGGGGAAATGGACCTGGGAGAGAAACGACAGAAAATCAATAATCGATTACATTCTCACAGATATGACTTTATGGGGGGAGGTGATAGGGGTAGAAGTGGACGATGAGGGGAAAATGGGGTTGGATAGTGATCACAACTTGATTACAGTGACGATGAGGGCCAAAAACCTAGAGAAAAGCAAAGGAAGCTTCAAGGAGGTTTGGGAACTCAAAAAGGATGCCGACTGGGCGAAGTTCGAAGAAAAACTGAAACCAAAGCTTGCAGCCGTACAAAAGGGGGGCAGTGTCCAGAAGATGGCCGACGCTATATTTGCGAGACTAGTGGAGGCAGGGAAGGAAAGTGTAGGAAAGATTAGGGTGCCAACACGGGAACTTGGGTACAGAGTGAACGAAGAACTGAAAAGGGCCATAAAGGTTAGAAAAGCAAAATGTGCTGCATACAGGAGAAGTAGAAAACTTAAGGGGGTAGAAAGCAATGAGGACGTGGTAGCAAAGGAAGAATACCAACAAGCACGAAATAAAGTAAACAAGATTAAAGGCGACAACCGGAGAGTGCGAAATAGCAGTCTTATTAGGACGATAAGAACGACAGGGGGTGGGGGGGGGGGGGTGGTGGGGGCGAGTTTGAGCGTATTTTGGAAATGAGTGAACAAACGTAACAAAGGGAATAACCCACATAGCATTAAAGTAGAAGGCAGAGGTACAGAAGAGCGAGATCAAATCGCATTAGAACTAGTCAAGCACTGGGAAAGGGTAAACGATAAGCGATGGGGCATGGGGAACCCACCAGAGTGTCCGAACCAGGTCGAGGAAAATCTATCGAACTTCGTGTGCAGCGAAATCAAAACTGAGGAGGTGCGAAGGGTGATCTCGAAATTAAGGAATGGAAAAGCGGGAGGGGTGGACGAAATTCCTAACGAGTTTATCAAAAAAGGGGGAGAGGAACTCTGGGAAAGCCTAACTGCCCTATTCAATTTAGCCATAGAAAAACAAGAGGTCCCAAAGGAGTGGAGGGAAAGCAAAGTGACATTTATTCACAAAAAGGGGGAAAAAGACGTCTTGGATAACTATCGAGGGATCTCTGTCAGCAGCAACATTGGAAAAGTCTTTTGTAAAGTCCTGTATGGGAGATTAGAGGAGGTAATCGAAGAGAAGGGTTTTTTGGGAGAAATCTAGAATGGCTTCAGGAAGGGAAGGAGTCACTGACCATCTTTTCACGCTATCCCAAATAATAGAATCCGCGAAAGCAAAAAAGAAAAAGATATTCATGGCCTTTTTGGATGTTAAAAAGGCATATGATAGAGTATGGAGGGAGGGTATGTGGCGCAAGCTGGAGGCTCTGGGCTTGGGGGCGAGTTTGTTGGAATTATGAAAGCATTATATAAAGATGTACAGAGTGAACTTAGCCTGGGAAACATTACAACAAAACGTGTGCCCATGGAGATAGGCCTAAAACAGGGGTGTATCCTTTCGCCAATTCTTTTTGCATTGTACATCAAAGGTTTAGGAGATGAACTCCTGCATAGCGACGAGGGGGTTGCAGTTGGTGACTTGAAGATCCCAGGGCTATTTTTTGCAGACGATATGGTGCTAGTGTCAGAAAGCGAAGAGGGGCTAGCGAAGATGCTGGGAATTGTTGGGAAATATGGGAGCAAATGGAGTCTCGAACTTAATGAAAGCAAGAGCAAAGTTATACCCGTGGGCCGCAAAGTGGACCCCACTCGAAGGTGGAGAGTGGGGGAGTTCTGCATTCCGGAAGGTAGCAGTAGACTTCTTAGTGTAGGAGAGACTAGCGATTACGAGAATTTGGGGGTAAATATAAACATCACAGGAAGAGGCATCTACCGAAACCACACAAATAAATTGATTCTGAAGGGGAAGCGAATCCTTAACAAATGAAACATATAGGGAGAAACAGTTTCAATAAGGTATTCGTGGGGAAAACTGTTTGGGAAATGGTGGGTCTGCCAAGTATAACATACGGTACGGAAGTTGTACCCCTAAACAACACAGCCGTAAAGAGCTTGGAAATCCTGCAGAACGATGCAGGCCGATGGATAACAGGTTCGAGTAATGCCGCAGCGCTAGAAGCGATCAGTGGTGAGCTTGGGTGGATGAGAATCAAGGACAGGATAGACCTATTGAAACTCGGTCATCTTAATTATTTGGTAAATCTTCCCGATAGCCGATGGTGTAAAGTAATGTTCCTGAGAACTTTCAACTCAAATATCAAGACGGGGTGGATGATCCAAGTGAGGGAGCTAGTAGAAAACTACTCATTGGAGATCTCGGACCTTGACGTTGGGGCAAACCAGGGCAAAAAGATCGTCAGAGAAAGGGTCAGGGAGGATTGTAACCGTAATTGGCGAGAGGGGGTCAAATCAAAGAGATCTTTGGGTGGCCTGTGTGATAAAGAGAAGCCTGGTTTTGAAGAGTACCTTGATGGCACCTTTAGGGGGTCACTGTTGTTCAAGCTGAGGTCGCGGTCCTTGGAGCTGAGGGGAAAAATTGGGAAAAACAGTGAAAAGGAGTGCCAGATGTGTAACTTGGGCGTGGTGGAGACCCTGGAACACTTTCTTCTAGAATGCCCAAAGTATCAGTCTAAAAGAATGAGATTCACTGGGAGTATAATGGGGAAGTGGGATGGGAGAATGAAGGACATGTGGTTAGGGGGAGACTCAAAGGAGAGGGTTAATATGCTAATCGGCGAGATTGGGAAGAATGGGGCAAGGGATGTCATCAAGCAATTCGTGTCCGAGTGTTGGGAGGAGAAGAGAAGCATGGGAATAGGGAGGCAGTTGGGAGTCCAGGGGTAACCAGGGCCTTCTCGTCCGAGAACCGCGACAAATCAGCGGCTGGCCAAAGTGTTATTATTATTAAGTGGCCTGTAAGAAAGGAATTTTGGATAATGACAACACAAAAAGATACCTATGATACAATGAGAAGTTTTTTAAATATGTGTCTTCAGGTCATATTAATTGCACAGTATTTATCCATTTACCTAACCATGAGTAGGGGCATTGCCATGGGGAAGGGATTTGTAGATGGAACTTCATACCCCATCCCCTATCATTCGCAAAATTTACAATTGTTGGAAATTCGAAGCCCTAAATTGTAGAAAGTTGGCGCTAGTTGAATTTTCCAAAACTTGTCTAGATTTTGGCCAATATGGGGTTTTTAGTAGTGAAAGGCCTCCAAATATCGATTGAAGAGTAAAAATAATCCCCTCAAATATTGATTAGTAGCTGGAATTTCTGGCAATCAAGAGCCTCAGTTGGATAATTTACAGTCAAAGGGGATTGTACAAATGGAATTCTTCTGCATCTTAATCCTTTAGCTAACGAATCCGACGGATACGCCCAAAGAATTTACAAATTCAGGAGTTGAAAAACTCAAAATATTTCAATAAAAACCATATCATGTGTCCGCTCATTGGAACGATTTATGGTTTTGTTGAAATATTTTGAAAAATAAAAAAACAGTAATTAAAATAACAAAATTCGATACCGTGTGTGTTGGGTAAAGTTTAAACGGAATTTCTTTCTTGTTGGAAATTATGCAGGGGGTAGTCGGAATTTTTGTTTATGGGTGGTGCGGCTGGGAAATCTAGAGGTGGATACTCCCCCCCCCCCTCCCCATCCTAGACTCCTTAGCGACGTTCCTGACCATGAGCAACTTTTCCTAACCCCCATGGTACGCATGCGCGAATATCCGAATTGTGCGAAGCTCAAAATTCACAAGAGAAGTCTACGGAGAAAATAAATAAAGTTGAGATTTAACCCTTTACCCAACGTAACGACCAAAATGGGCCAGAGCTATTCTAAAAAAATCGCCAATTAATTTTCATTATTTTTTCATTTTTTGTCTCAAAAACATAGGCTATGACCCTCATTGGAACGAGCTCGTCGAGCTCGTTCCAATGTGGATCATAACCTATGTTTTTGAGACAAAATAATAAAAAAAAATATTTATTCAAGAATTTTGTTTGCAAGTGTCGTCTGCTTTTCATGTTAGGTAAAGGGTTAAAAAAGAAGATTATTTTTGGAATAGTGCGACATCAATTCATGAATAATATATGTTTTATATCGCTAATATGATGTTTTTGTACATCCGATTTCATTTCAGGTTTAGCACTTTTCTTTCCGTGGAACTCTCTGTAAAATGATACCCCCCCCCCCCCCCCCCCCCCCCCGGCTCAATGAATCATGTACAATGTTAAATTATTTTATTAGCGACCGGAGTAAAAACCTAGCCGGACATTGTTTCATATCCAGCAAAGACTGAACTAATAATACGCGTTTAGCTCAACTTTTGAGCTTTGATTGCAGTTTATATTTAAAATCGGATATTTATTGCTGCAAACAGGATAGCACGTAAATATCAAAACTATAAAATTCGCTATTCTCCGCTGGAATTCCAGCTAAATACGCGTTTAGCTTCTTACTTCCATTTCACTTTGAAAAGGGAGTTTTTTTTTTTATCTCTGCTGAGATTTCAGAGATGTGTGTTAGGCTGTCATCTTGACAATACATACGAATTAGAAGCATCAGCCAAATTTTTCAGCCGATGGATGACCGACTTGTACCAAGTAGTGATGTGGTGGAAATTTGCTTGTTTTTTCCAAAAAATGGTAATGATTGTTGGGAAGAACAAAACCGCATCCAATCAGATCCAACTGTGAATTAGCAGTACTTTATCACACAGTGCTATCGAGAGAAACCCTTCCTCCGTATGACACAGGATGGGGTTTCAAAACTTGAACATAGTTTAGACATGAGATTTATCCTGATATCATATAATATGAAGTTCGAGTGTACATTAGTACAGATCAAAACTTTTCATTACTAATATGGATAGCTTGTACGTTTCTGTGTTTTGTAGTATGATGGGGGGGGTGGGGGGGGGGGGGGGGGGGGGGGGGGGGGTAGTGGTGATCTTATCCAGTCTTTTCTTTCCCATGCTACGGTACGCACAATGCCATTTTTGCATCGACACACTTAGTGAGTGGAAAATCACAAATCTCACATCGACAAAAAGCCCCCCGTTCACTCTAAAAATCAGTTCGGTTAACCATTTACCTAACATGAAAAGCAGACGACACTTGCAAAAAAAATTCTTGACTAACTAATTTTTTTCATTTTTTTGTCTCAAAAAACATAGGTTATGACCCCTCGTTGGAACGAGCTCGAAGAGCTCGTTCCAACGAGGGGGTCATAACCTATGTTTTTGAGACAAAAAATGAAAATATTTTGAAAATTAATTGGCGATATTTGGGAATAGCGCTGGCCGGTTTTGGCCGTTTACATTGGGTAAAGAGTTAAAAAGTAACCCAAATCAACTGGGTTGAGTTATATGAGGCCAATTAGGGTCATATTCACTCAACCCAACTGATTTTAGAATGTAGACAAAACACACCAACCGAAAGGTAAAAATGGTGAACAAAACTACATTGATTCAATTTTTCATGTCGGTTACTTATGCCAAAATCTCTTCTCATGTTTATACATTAAACACGTTTTTGGGGAGAGATTCCTAGAAACCCACCATGTGCTTTCAAAACATCCAACTTCTGAGAATACTATTCGCAATGCAACCCTTCTCCCATTCACCACTTAAGCGAGAATTTTTTCAGCTGCAAGTTCGCAACTTGTAATTTTCCAAATGTTCATTGTTTTGGGCCGCGATAGGGGGCCGAGACAACCTCCAGATCTCCCATTCCACGAGATTCCTGCATGTTGCCCCCGATTGCCATGAGTAATTTTTAGTTGATTCTCCGCAATTTTATTCCCCAAATTAAGACAGAACGTCATAAAGTTTGTTTTTTCTTTCGACTGGACGCACCGATTGATGCCCGGGAAAGGCGTGAAAGGTTCAATTTGATCGTTTATCTCACGTCAGTGCTTTCGTTTCGATTGTGGATCCGAAGTTTTTAAATACCCAAAGTGAATTCCTTCTTCGCAAATTGTTTATTTTCCGGTCTCAGAATCTCACCTCGTCCGAAAGAGAAGAAAGAACTTTTGTCTTTGGAGGATGCGGTAGGTCTTTATCATCTCAATAGTCGTCTGATTCTTTTGGAATGTTGTTTAAGGAACACCTGACAGGTTTCGTTTGTACCAAACATTTAGCCTGTATCTAATAAGGAGGAATTAACTAAACATGTTTCTCATTTCGTGCAGCACCGGTAAATATGCGCTCACAATCTGAAGCCCAGTGGCGGCGACACACAAATGACAGATTATAAAAATCAGTCGCCAATGGGCTTCAAATTTGAACTACACCGACTCGTGCGACGCTGCTTGGTTGACTCAACTCCACGCGATACAACGCACTACAAAACTTCACTGTACAGATAATCTCTATTTACTCCATAGGCCCTACCAGAGCTGGAAATGTGCACAATTGACAGGCGCAGTTTTAAGCTCCCGTGAATTCAGAGATGGGAGAAAATTGCACCCGTTAAAACGTTTGAAAATATTGATTGCTCTAAACCACACATTTACTGAACAGCCATCCTTATTTAATGACGTTATGGCGTATCATTTATATGCCTCACAGTATATTAGTGCGCCACAATATTTTTACAACGAATGCATTTTTTTTTATCTCCCGTAAAATAGAAAAGACGGTTGCTGACGGGACCAATTGCACCCGCACCCGTCTCATTTCCAGGACAGGCCCTGCGTCGTAGGCTACCTTTACGATGTCGGGGTGCACTACTGCCATTTTACGACAGCTTCTAATTTTCAACGGTGGTGTGGGCTAAACTGTTACGGCTTGTAAATTGGTGAAGAAGGTCTTTCGTATTGAAAATATTTGACAAAATTTGTTCAGTTTACACCCTTGTAGTTATCTCCCTGAAAACATTATTCATATTTGAAATCTTGAAATGAGAAAAGTAAATTAACCAAAGAATATGGGGATACGTACCAGAAACCCATACCGGGAGAATTATTTCTAAAGTCGTGTTTACTTATCTCGCTATACCACTGGTCCGTCACCTCCTGACCTGAAAAAAATATACGAAAGAATATATAAACCTGAATTTAAAAGTTTGCAAGGGCGACAAATACTCTTTCACATGATGCTGCCGACGAACATAAATTAACAACAGAATTTTTGGCGTTAATTTGGC